>CM030373.1:1281660-1683078 GCA_003604175.2 Clonorchis sinensis | reverse complement strand
TGCCTAGCTGCCATGCCACCCGAAGGAAGCACGAGGGCCGGGATACTTCCAGGTTGTTCAAGCCTAGACAGGAGAAGTCGAGATGCAGAGGTTGGGTTCGAACCACGGACCTTCCGGTCAGTAAATTCATGCTATAGCCCTTGAGCCATCTGGCCCCTTTGTGGCGGATAATCGACTTGATGTTTTCCGTCTTCCATCCATCGTATTGGCTATCTTTTCGAAAGTTATCCCAGGACAGAGAAAGGAGGGTGCGGGGTATCAGGCTTCTGTGGACGGTCTCTCTTCGTAGAGGTCGAACCTAGCGAGGAATGCTGTATTACAGTGTTAATAGTTGCCATTCCGAAAGTTCTGTGTTTGGGCACGAGTAATTTTTGCTTCCATTTCAGCATGTAATTTGCTGGGCCAGTTATCTTCTATCCAGTTGCTCGCAGAAGCCAGGTGCCAGATGTTTTGCGACTTCTCATCGTCAACTGAGTTCCGTGCTTTCTGATCATCTCGCGAATTCTGGCAACGATTCATACCCCGCTGCGTGTACACTTCGTGTGTTTTTGTTCAATCCGATTACAAATCCCGCAACAGCCAAACGTGCGCAGGACTCATCTCCTTCGCCCATCATACCTGTGTCTTGTTTGACGGATTCGCCTGTGGATGGTGGCTCCGTCAATTCACACGCAGGACTTGCCAGTTCTCCCCGTTCCTATCATTTGTGGGATAGTTTGAAGTTTGTTGGTGCCCAACCTTCGTAAGTCCTGGTTACTGGGTTACTACTTTTCTGTTTGAGGTGCATCCGAGCACTGTTTTTCCAAACAGCGATTGAAGATTGCACATCCATCCTTAAACTAGGTCATATGATTGTGCCTCATGACGGGACTTTTCGTAGGTTAAAATGAATCCGTCCAAAGACGTTTTAGGCTCCAACTTTCCCCGTCCGGGCTCCTGTTACCCATAAAAGGTCCTGCTAGAGACTAGCAGGTGGCCAACTGCACAACGTTTTTGACTAAATGGTCTGGGTGCTGTTCTTTGTTGATGAATTGTCTTGGTCTGTGATAGCTTCACTCACGGGCCATTTATAGGGCTTTTCTCAAATGGAGGCGAATCGATCAGACAATTGCTAGCTAGGGATCTTACCCATATCCCTGAGCGCGAATTTACCAACCGAAAGGTCCGTGGTTCGAACCCGACCTCTGCCACTCAACCTCCCCTGTCTAGCCTTGGTTAATCTGGCAGTATCCCAGCCCTCGTGCCTCCTTCGGGTGGGATGGCAATTAGGCACCGAAAGGGTGTTACAGCTGATTGATGATACGTTCACTTGGCGGAAGAAAAAATATGTACAAACAAAGATAATGAGGGGAGAACTTTTGGTTAGCTGTGCTGCAGATGCTCGGAATTTCTTGAATTTTTCGCATCGTGTTTTTGTTAGGTAACTGAAACGCTTGTGCATGCAGATCCTCCGTTGATTTCGGCACTGTGCCCTGTCTCAGTGTCTCTAAACACTTCGCCTCAGGGTAATCCGGTATTCAGCAGGGAAGCCTGGACAGCTGCACTTTCTCTTTTCGTATTCCTCCGGCACGTCATTCCTACAATCCGTTCGAGCACATGCGATAAGCACAAGGTACGATGGTGGACGTTGTGTTGACATGCGCAGAACGTCATCTGCATAGCGCCAAAATATTTTGGTGGATGGCGAAATCCAATCAAAGTCTCCCGTTCGCCACCCTCCGTAAAGATATTGGCCACAACTTGGGACATTGGAGATCCGATTGCTAGACCTCGTTCTTGAGCGTAAACTGCTGAGTAAAAAATAAACGGAATGATTTTGAGAGCGTTGTATCTGTCAATAGCGTCTACTTGGCTTAAACACCCCTGCCAGTCGACATCCAAAACTGATTTCATTTCCAGCTGGAAGAGATCTTACTGATCAGTTCTCCGTCTGCTTGAATCACCACATACTATTATCTGTGTATTCCAATCAACAGAGCTACTGTCCTCTCGTAGGAGCGTAGCGGAAATGCATCGGATTATCACGAATCGTGTGAACTGATTGTCGCATGCCCCAAATAATACACTGAAGCAGATCACAGTCAGTTTTGTGGAAGCTTGATTCCGTAAATTTATATTCTGCTCTTGCTCGAAAATTTGAAATGCCCTCTTTTGAGAACCACTGCTCTGCGAGACCGGTCCTCGGAGCCATTTCTTCTTCGAGGTTAAAAATGGGATGATCCCGTTTGTACAAACCTTCAAAATTTTCTTCCCAAGTTGCTACCTGGTGAAACGAGCTGTTGGCTTTCGGGAGAATCTAGCTGCCAGCGAGTAATTCATGTTTATTGATCCAGTCACCAATCCGCACGGAAAACCTGACACTCATCACTCGGTTGGTCTGGGATTTCTCCGAATTCTAAGCTATACTGAGGGGTGTCCGCGCGACACTCACAGAGTCTCTCATACCAGGTTGGTCCATGGGTAGAGGTCTGACGAACACAGTCTCCTGGCCCTCCAGGTTAGGGGTTGGAACATTTGTGGCGACGTGTTCCGTAAAAATGGTAATGCACTTGCATTTCCAGCCCAACACCGCTGCCTTGCTGTTAGGCTTTTGAGCCAAAGGCTTTGATTGAGGACCCTAATCGTCCTGCTGTCTAGGTGTGGGAGCCCTGACAGTATTCCAGGCCTCGTACAACGTATGGCAGTGAAGCATCAGTTTCGACACTGAAGTTGCTGTCTTTGATGATGATGATGATGAAGACGCAGGTGACTTGCAGAGTAACACACTACTTGAGCACACCACGAGATCACTGGTTTGCCGTAGTGATTGCCAGAGGATTTCACTCTCACTGACCCTCACCTTTGGAACATGGTCCTGGGGGGTGCTCTTAAAGTGCAGAACTTTCTTCTCTGTTCATTGCACAAAACAGTGGGCGAATGGTTGTTTCAACAAGTGATTCCATCAAAAACACTAGTCAGGCAAACGAAGCAGGTGCTGCTGTGCCTTAAAAACCATGATTGGGGGGGGGGGCTAAGAACGCTTTCGTTTCAGCCTAGTTGGTTCCGCATGATAAGTTGGAAAAAGCACTTGTCATTCGACCGTGACGTCAACAGCGAAAGATGTCATAGTCCGTTCTTTAGCGTAGATTGATTACATTCAGTGCACCATTTCCACGTTCGATGCATACAAACGGTTGATTCATTGGTCTTTGTATAATGGAATGCTTCATGTTTCTGCCCGTTCACTTGAATAATCATTGTAAGAGACGTTACCATAGGATCTTGGGAGCGATGCTGAAGGTAAAAAATTAGACCGACCTTGACTAAACAGAGAGCAGTTTAGGTCCTACGATAACTGATCTGTGTTGGAAGATGACAAAGTCAGCTGCGAATGCATCTATCGACCTATATCTTCCAAGTTGGTTGGATCGATAGCCACGTGTGCCCTTGAAAACAAGTGTAGACTGGATGGTCGTTTGTTTGTTCGTTGAGTTGGGCAGTTTGATTGTAAGCGCCCCCGCGCCAACTGGGGTGACACCATCACTGTGCTGTTGGGGAGAACAGCAGTATGTCGGTGATTGTGTGTGTCTGTTACTATATATGCTGCTAGCCGGAACTGATTTTCAGTCATGACTGGCTGTTCGGCCGAGTGGTTCGATTGGTTGGTCTGTTATCCTAAGTCCTGACTGGTCGGTGTCCACGTGACCTTTGAGCTTGGCCTCCCTGCTCTCGTGTTCTGGTCGGTGCTGGAGTAGCCTCTGTCCTTGACTCCTCTGAGTCCCAGGTTGTGATATTTGTTGGTCTAACTCCAAGGAGTTTCTTTTTTCTTGGTTCGTCGAACCGATATTCGGCTCTCTTTGAATATTACGGTTGAGATATTGATCTTTCGCACGTAGTGGTGCGCAAATTAGATCAAGTTCAATGCGTCGCCTGATCGAATCCGTCTTGATGTGCCGTGCGTCCAACCGTACAGTCGGAATGATTGTAGTAAGGCAGCAGTAAGTCCGCTCCCCGTCCACCTTTATTCTCTTCTTCACAATAAGGCTTTCAAACAAATCATGGTTGTACGGTAGCGAAGCGTTGATGTTGAACACTGATGTCATGCTGTCGATGATGGTGATGATGATACCGTGCGTCCAGAAGCACTCCCGTATCTCGTGTCTCCGTCTGCCAAGATTTTTGCCTTTCCCAGAATGAATCTATGACCTAGGTTTTCATTTGTGGATGCCAAGGATAGGGTCCATGTATCCTGATGGCCGCATTGTGTTGTTTTATCCGTGCCCATAATGTTCCCCCAGTTTGTCCAACGTAAAACTTGTTGCATTTGTTGCAGTTGATTTAATATATCACGTTGTTCCTCTTGGTTATGTCTTGGTTATCCTTCGGTGGTGAGATCAGTTTGCGGGCTACGATGATTCCTTTTTTAGTTAATAATGTGGCAGTGAGTTCGGACTACCCGCCTGGTCGCTTGTTTTCACTGTCATTGAGACGTCTTCTTCTTTAGGCTTTTTCTGATAGGATTCCCTAGATATCCATTGTTCTGGAATATTCTGAAAAGATGGTTTTCTTCCTTCTACGGTGTTGCAATGCGTCTTCGCCATCTTGAATGGAGTTTGAACGTCATTCTTCTTGTGGTTCACTGGATGATTGCTGTTGTAGTTCAGTCTCTTTACGGTATGCGCAGGTTTCCAGAGTAGTTCATACGCCTGGTCTACTCAATCTCGTTTCGTGACGGTAAACGTGTCGTTCGTGTGGCGGATCTGTAGTACCGCGTGTTCTAATCTTTACCTTATATTGGAGATCCCATTGGAGTCCAAATGAATAACGTCGATATCAAATTAGGCTTTATATGACTGTTTACAATAACTTCCAAGGAGTACATGATTTTTGACACGTGTAAGCTTCCCATATGGCTTTGTCGCATCTGCCTGGCACTCAGGATAGGTTCAAACATGCCTACGTCGAAAACACAGCCCACATTAGATAGACATACGAAAATTCCCATTTGTTCCCACTGGATTCAGTTTCCTCCATCAGTTTAACACTTTAATCCGAGGGCTATTTAGGTTGCAATTTTAAAAAAACGACTTTGATGAATACTCCTTTGGTTCATGACATTCGTAATTGCGTAACCGAAAAAGTTCATAGTCTACCACACACTAACGTCCAGCACCATCTAACTTCGTACAGCAATTTAGTATGGCTGCCATTTTTGTAAAACACTAAGCTTCTGGCTTCTGACTACTCCTACACCGGTGTGTTTCACTGGAACGCGTTGATGATAGAAGCCTTGCATACGATTGGGTTTCACTGAGAGGCCAGTCGCGTGCTCCTCACCTCACGCAGTCGACCGTAGACGCCCAGTCTAATCGTTGTTAGTTAGTCAACGATAAATCGCCGCTACACAGTCACTAATCAAATACCAACCGTGGTGCCTGTCAAACCTTGCAGCAAACGGAACTACTCCGTCCAGTTGCTTGTCATTGATCAGTCTCTGACACGAGAATGAACATACCGGTTTCATAGAGCACGTCGCCAAAATCTGGGTTGTCTAGTTAGCCTGATTTTTGTCACACAGTGGCAGCTGACAACATTTCTGATCATACAGTGCTACCTGGCAGATGGATGTACATCTTGTCCAATCCTTAACGCAATGCCATCTCTGTCAAGCTTGTCTTCGTGAGACAGAATCCCAGCACTACCTGGGAGCGATTTTAAACTGCTCGTAATGCAGGAAATGACTTTTATGCCATCGTATGGCTGGTCGACTGAAAAGAATTATTGTTTTAGGCCAGTAAATAACACGTGGTTTCGAACTTGGAAAAAAATGTAGGAAAGATTTAAGGGTAACAACAAGTCGTATTTCTCCAGATTCGTAGTCATAAACAGCCGGAAGTCGAACTGAACTAATGAAGTCACCCTGGACATGACATCCTTCATGTTGTTCCTCCATGTCGCTTCTTCACGGCTGTTCTTCGCATACCGAACAGTGCGCTACCTGTGGTCATTGTTGTGGTATTCTTAAAAGAGGCTGACGGAAAGACATCACATTCCCGAGTTCTGTTCCCAAGCAATCACGTGAGATACGTCGTCATACCTCTGCACTACTCACGTGTCGCTCCTGGTAAACGCGCAAAATGCTTCCTAAGAAGTGATGATCACACCAAGACAGCCGTTACGCATTCTCCGTACGAGGTCACTAGCTTTGATATCCATGCAACAACACTACCCTGACAGATACACAATGTGCTCGATATTTGCCGGACTGAGCGACGTCACACCGTCGCCAAAGATGTTAGGGTTGGAGAGCACGATACAACGTCCTCCGAAGTTGAGGTTTGGCTTCCGAGTTGGGTAAAATAAGTCGTGGATTTCAATTATTCCATGACAAGCTCAACTATAGCAGGAATCAATTTCAAGTGCTTTACTTTCAAATGGTGTAGAACAGAAGTCGAAACGATTGACTTTTATACACAAGAATTGATCGTATTGCCTGAAGGTCACCTCCCAATAAGACCACATCGTCCGCTTAGTCCAGGTCTTAGGCCCTGTCATCGATAGTTACGATATCTTACGTTCATTTGAATGTGTTATCAAGGATGAACTGACCAAAGTCATCCCGTCCTTGGGTATGCACTTTGCACCCAAGAAGTGTAAGGTCATGCTCGTGGACATGCAGTCACTGAACACGCCACTTACAATCCAGGGAGAGGCACTGGAAGTTCTGGAGCGTTTTACATATCTTGGAAGTTGTATTAGTTCTGATTATGGCGTGACAGATGAGGTCAATCCACGAATCTGCAAGGCTCGGGTCGCGTTTGCTAATTTGAGACACCTATGGCGTCAAAGTGGTGTGTCCCTGAATCTCAAGGGACGTGTGTATCAAGCTACAGTGCGGGCTGTTTTGTTGTATGACTGTGAGACTTGGCCTGTTCGAGCAGCGGAACTGAGACGTCTTCAGGTGTTCGACAATCGTTGTCTCAGAACCATAGCTCGTGTGGGATGGTGTCGGCGAATCCGTAACGAGGCAGTTAGAAAGCGAGTTTTGGGTTGTGCAACGGGTACTTCCATTGAAGAATGTGTCCAGCACCAGAAGCTACGTTGGTTGGGACATGTGTTGCGCATGCCTAATCATCGTTTGCCGAAGAGAGTGCTGTTTTCCATGCCCAATTCAGAGTGGCGTAAGCAGAGAGGTGGCCAACCCTTGACCTGGCAGAAGAGTATGAAAGAAATCACGAAACGCTTGGGTGCTGTCGGTGCTACTCGCCTTCCAGGATGGGGACCGCGTGATCCACACTGCGCCTGGTTGGAGACGCTGCAAGATATGGCTGCCAACCGATGTCAGTGGCGTGCTTGTTGTCAGTTTCTATCCAGATTGCCTGAATGAGTGTTTGGAGGTGTAGGCACCTCGGAATGATTGTAGTAAGACAGGAGGAGGTCCCCTCCCCGTCCATCTTTATTCTTTTCTTCACAATAAGGCTTTTAAGTAAACCATGGTTGTACGGCAGCGAAGCATCGGTGTTGAACACTGATGTCGTGCTCTCGATGATGGTGATGATGACTTCAGTACTCTGACAAGAAGTATTAAGAACACGGCACGGATGCGCATATAATCCTGTTCATCAGGCACCCGAGATGCCTGGTTGACTTCACATCTAGCGGAAGTGCTGATAACAGTCGGAAAATTTGACGGAAAACGGGTGACAAATAAATTGTGCATGTTGACTGTGGGCCACACTGAAGTCACCGTCACAAGAGTTGAAAAAATGACATTCTGCGTTTCGCTGAAACACACAACATACGCAATCCGATGTCGAAAACGTGATACCCAATATTCAGATTAGATCATGTCATAGACGGTTATAACATTCATCCAAGATAGGATGTTTATGTTGAACAGAAAGCCGCAAAACAAAGACGTCTAGCACCTTGAAGCCTACCCCTAAGGCACTATAGTGCGCCTTAACTCCTGATAAACTAAACAAGGATCTATCTAAACGGCCTTCAGACATAGACAGCACATGATTGAGCCGGTACAACTGGTGAGGTTGCATCGATCTGTCAATCAATTAGTCAACCAACGCATCAGAACACGCCGTTTTATAGAGTAGCAATTACGTGGCTTTCACTGTAGCTTTGTGCAATGATGCTTAACTATCGATTAAAGAACGCAAACAGTCGTGTTCCAACTGCTTTACAATGGCAATAGTCGCACACTGTCCGCAGCCGATAGGCCCGAAGGACAACGACGCTAAAACTCGCAAGGAGAAAGGAAAGGTTTTTCTGAGTTTACAACTCAATTGGTTGAGATTTAGGTCATCAGAAGTGGATTTAAACACACATCCTTCCGCTAAGTAGCACGTTGTCCACTTCGCGGTTAACACCAGTCTGAAGGAAGCTCGTCTCCGCAGACAATGTCTAGGCATGTGTAATACACGGCCGAGTCACCACAGTTGACGTTGCTGAGTGTTTTCGATGACTGAAATGCCTGGTTCGCCAGTTAAATAGAAATGCATGCCTCATCGCATGACGCACCTAGCCAAAAATACAGTTCACGCTGGAAAAACTCTAGGTTAGAATACAAAACGCATAAGGTAAGAATATGAGAAGAATGAGAAATTTATCCTGTTTGTCATGTTGACATACGTGGAATATCACATCGGTACAATGCGGCATCTTGGTATAATCGAAATTGCAGTGATCTCACTCGGTGTTATCAAATGATCTCAGAAACCTCATCACCTATCATAGTTGAGACCAGACAAGCAGACCAGACAATCCACTACTCGCCCTATCAAGCACGGGTTTGCAGTAGTGCAAATGTTCCCACACAACTGCGAACACTCATCACACTCGGCTAAATCTACTCGTTCTTTAGTGAAGTCTTATGAGCAAGAAAGATCGCTAGCCGCCAATGCGGCGTTCTATGCTTCGGCGGCGCCGGTCACTGTTGTGTGCACATAATGCGTCAAAGAGACTATCACAATAGTTTACACCTAGGACAGTAGAATCGTGAGTGCTGACAGAGACGTCCGAACAGTAGCGAGAGTAGAACGAGTCAGAAACTAAATTCATCTTTGTTAGTACAAATCTCAGCAGATAGCGCTTCATGACCGTCATGGTGTTGGCAAGCCATGGATGCGTTCAATTTCCCAAGTCAGTACAAACCAGGTCACATTGTGCATTGCTGCACACTCTGAGTGACACGTAAGAAAACGACCGTGGATTCCCCACCGATTCTAGGACCGCAGTCAGTAAAAATGAAAACGCGCTGGGATGTGATAACATTCAGTGCGATTCGATGGGTC
This sequence comes from Clonorchis sinensis, assembly GCA_003604175.2. Classification (NCBI taxonomy): domain Eukaryota; kingdom Metazoa; phylum Platyhelminthes; class Trematoda; order Opisthorchiida; family Opisthorchiidae; genus Clonorchis; species Clonorchis sinensis. The sequence continues at coordinate 1,673,791 of CM030373.1, read as the reverse complement.
TCAATTGACTGCTCTCGCAGGTTCCGGGGGGAGATTTAGTGGAACAGGCGGAGGCAAAATCTTTTATCGGCTTCAACTGCATGACCAACTTCACCGTACGCCGGGCGTGGATGATACAGACAGATCTGGATGCACATGGTGACCGTTTGGATTCGTAATGTCATCTTGGTGGTCTTCATTGCGTAGGTCGGACAACAGGTGGGATCATCTGTTAAGTTTGTGTGCAGACCACCGCTTGTTGCTCCCTGGAGTAGTCTTCAAGTAACCTAAACAGCATCGCATGAATTGGCGCCCACACGCGTGGGTCCAGATCAACCTCGGAGCCCTGAGCTATCGATTAAAGGACTCATCACTCATCATCAGCTGCAAGAACCGCATACTTGTCGTACAGTGGTTGTAGCTGCCACACTTTCGTTCACCGGCGATTTGGGCAGGTGAGGTAGGTAGCTGTGCATTGGAGGTGGGAGCTGATAAATCGGCGCGTAAATACAGCACTGTCAATAGACTGTTAAGTGGGGGGATTGGAAAGGGGGCTATGCATTGAAGGCAATAGCTTGGACCACGGCATCACTAGTGGAACACTTGCTTGAACTCAGAACACACAATGGTGTGCACCAACGTCACCAGGCGTCTTCGTAGGATCGAATCCTTTAACCTAAAAAAAATACATATAGATTGGTTCCTTTTATAGGACAAAATCTCTAAGAAAAAGTATCAAATCGTCCCACACCAACATCACTCTATAAGTAGCTCAAGGGAAGAATAATTTCACAAGATGAGTAAAACTCAGTTGAGAAGTCGTCACTAGAGGAGGCAGTCAACAAGCTACTGAGTGCAGTGGACCCTGTAACTGAAGGATCTCCAAGTGCGATCTAGTCACGATACTGATCAGTCACTATAATGGGGGATCGGCTATTGTTCAAACTTCTAGCAGGGAGTTCGAGGGGCTTCGTGAGATGATGATTCCTAATGAGGACGAAACAGCTGTATGGTGCTTCTCGGCTTTTCCGCGTTGATTGGCTCCACTTACAGGACGAATTCTCAAATGAGGAGGAACTATAAAAACGGCTTATAGCTCAGTAGCCGGACAACCAGACAACCGTTAATCTGGAATGGTGCTGGTCAGTCACTCAGTTTGATTTTCGGTGTGGTGGGATTAAGGATAGCGGATAATCCAGTCGTGAAAGTACGCCAAGGATATCACTTTCAGGAAGGATGGATCCAGGCTGATTCGGAAAGAAAAGCCGTACGACGTCAGTTGCGCAGAGGTCAACTGAGATCCAGAGAAGCGTGGTGGAGTGGAAAGGCCAAACAGATGGGATGGGCGTGGGTCACCGGTAACGGTCGCCGCTTGCTCCTTTCAATTCACCCGACATGCCATAAACAGTATGAAACTATATGCGACTATTCGCAAACCTAATAGGACACCGATAGCGAAATCTCAAGAAAATGTTGAGCCCCAGCTAAAGCATCGTAACGTCCCTACAACTGACAGAAGCTGCAACAGGAATGGCCGTTTTGTCTTGTAAGTCCCTTTACCATTCGGACCAGTTGGAGAGAGTTCAGCAGTTAGGAAACGAAACAACTGATCGGAAGGTCCGTGTTTCGAGTCTCAGCGCAGTTTCCCGATTGCTCCTGTATAGGCTTTAGTAACCCGGTAGTCTCTCAGTCCACGTGCCTCCATCGGGTTGCAAACCAGCTATGCATGGTGTTACGGTTAAACACTTGATGTCGCTGACACCACCAAGAAAATTGGAGTTCACGAAGATGAACCACTTGCAGAAGTCTTTGAGAATGGCGACGAAGCCCTGCTTATCTAAAAAGTATCGGGGACAAAGTTACGTACAGTCCTCGGTTTCGAAACGAGTGACAGAACAGATCGTCTCAGGCACAGAGAAATGGACTGAATACAAATAGTGTAGAAGACACTATCCATCCCGAGCTCCTTGAAATCCGCTCGCTAGGATCAAGCCGATTTTAACACCAATCGCTGGTGAGTCACCGAATCATTATAGAGAAGCAATTATTCGAAAACTGTCAGATCTACCAAGACCACTAAAGCTGTTCTAGATATCAAGGAGGCCTTGTATTGGATGGATCGAAACCAAGATATCGAACGAATTCGTTAAAAATTTGAATTTGTTGTGCGAAAGTACAAAGAATTGCATTCGGGCCCATAACTACCTCCCATCGTCACACGGTGCGCGTCAAGGATGCCAGATTTACTCGTTCTCTTTTAGCTTCATCACCATCATCATCATCGAGAGCACGACATCAGTGTTCAACACCGATGCTTCGCTGCCGTACAACCATGGTTTACTTAAAAGCCTTATTGTGAAGAAAAGAATAAAGATGGACGGGGAGGGGACCTCCTCCTGCCTTACTACAATCATTCCGAGGTGCCTACACCTCCAAACACTCATTCAGGCAATCTGGATAGAAACTGACAAGAAGCACGCCACTGACATCGGTTGGCAACCATATCTTGTAGTGTCTCCAACCAGGCGGCACTGCGGATCACGCGGTCCTCATCCTGGAAGGCGAGTATCACCGATAGCACCCAAGCGTTTCGTGATTTCTTTCATACCCTTCTGCCAGGTCAAGGGTTGGCCACCTGTCTGCTTCCGCCACTCTGAATTGGGCATGGAAAATAGCACTCTCTTCGGCAAACGATGGGTAGGCACGCGCAACACATATCTCAACCAACGCAGCTTGTGGTGCTGGACACATTCTTCAATGGAAGTACCCCTTCCACAACCGAAAACTCGCTTTCTAATTGCCTCGTTACGGATTCGCCAACACCAACCCACACGAGCTATGGTCCGGAGAGAACGATTGTCGAACAGCTGAAGACGTCTCAGTTCCGCTGCTCGAAAGGCCAAGTCTCACAGTCATACAACAAAACAGCCCGCACTGTAGCGTAGTTTACGTAACCTTGCTCCGGACGATTTCAAGCTTTGCAGTAACGTTTCTTCAGTTGTACGGAATATTGGTACTGATCTCATGGTGGACCAAATGCGGTGCGATCGGGTGCACCTGGAGGTTGGGAATCGGACAACGTCTAAACTTGCCACCTTCACTTTGACAGTGGCGCCCGTTTAAGCTTAGTGGACCTCTCGTGTTCCTGCCGTTGACATAGGATCTGTGTACCGGAGGAACACCATAGACGAACCACCTCAATAGCTAGTCACAAAGTCATCCTATCAGGAAAGAAGTCTGTTCACAGGGGATATCTAACGAATTGAAAGGAGTTTTTGTAAATGAGACAGTTTTACTTGAGTTTAAACTACCATGTCGCCCAATAGTTTTGACCCCATCATATCTTGATAATTTAAATCAACCGAAATGAACAGTCAGTAGTAACACTTGTCCACTTATCGCCTCGCTGTGTCAACTACAGACGTCACATCCGATGGAAGCCCTTTTTGTGATTTGGACCACAGATTCCGCCACACCGCTTTCCCAGGTCCCATTTGAATCACTGCCCAGCAGCTTATTCTAATCTAAGACCACGTCGAGTTTTACAATCACCGACCTTTACGGTCATCTGGTGTTTACTTTTCTCGGTTTGTCTGATGCGCCATCCTGTTTTTCCTCCAACTGTCACACACGGACATGGGGATCAGACCCTCCGACGCTGTAGGATTGTGCTGAAGTTCAACTGGCTGCGTTCAACAAGATCATTGCTCTGGGCAGCCAGGAGATAAGATTGAAATTCCTAGATAATAACAATCGTTCAGCTGTAGCACCCTTTCGGCGCCTAGCTGCCATACCACCCAAAAGAATCACGAGGGTTGAGATACTGCCAGCCTAGCCATGGGAAGTCGAGAGGCGGAGGTCGGGTTCGAACCACAGACCTTCTGAGTTCGCGCTCTAACCACTGAGCCTTCTCGCCCCAAAATTCCTACCAAGTACTGACAAATAGCAGTTGGTCGGTTGAATGTTTCTCATTGATTGGGTTCGAGCATGCAAAGATCGTCGTCATTTTCTATATAGGAGCATGTTTGTCTAGCTCAGGTAGCGTAGATGGTCTTTAGCTTGTTCAATTTTGATGCAAGCGTTCCATCTACAATCATCAATGCGTTGTTAGGGAGCGTAGTGGTGCGTAGCGCACCATTGCCCAGCTCAGCGAACAAGCCAAAGACCACTGTCGTCATTAACCGTTATCATACACTACATTTGCGTAATAGTTTGACGTAGTTGCCACAGTGCAATACACTTTTTGCGGTAATCACCTATTTCTTGTCTACCAACCAAACGCAACTACTTCCGTTTTACTCAACTAATTAGACGGATGTATAATTTGCTTGACTCGGTAATGTTGCTTGCACTTAAGAAACAATTCCGTGGGATGCCAGGTTGACGGTTCACTGATACTGTAAACTCGGATTAGAAATCCTGTTTTCACTCGCACACTGCCTGCCACACTCTCTGATCATTGCGTGATGGATGTTTGTCCCGACCTTTTTCACACCCTTGTATTGCCATCCTCTTTTTTAGTTTTCTATCTGCTCTGGATCATAGTCAAGCGGACTTGCTGGATCACACCTTGCTGGATTTCGTTCATCCGGACGATTTGGAGTCTGTGGCTGACGCACTCAATTCCCGTGAGTGTTTAACAGGATTTCCTTTGCCCGTCGGCATTTACTCTCGTTCAGCTGTAGCGCCCTTTCGGTGCCTAACTGCCATGCCACCCGAAGGTTGCACGAGGGCTGGGATGCTGCCAGGTTGCCCAAGCCTAGACAGGGGAAGTCGAGAGGCAGAGGTCGGGTTCGAACCACGGACCTTCCGGTCAGTAAGCTCGCGCTCTAACCACTTGGGCCGTCTCGCCCCCGGCATTTACTCTGGTGAAAGAGAGCACGCTGTTGGGGCCTGGGAAAGTTCCTCGAGGGGGGGGCTGAAATCGATTTACTCCTTGAAACATCAAACACCTCACGCTCGTGTGCTTGATAAACAGAAAGTTTTACAGGACAACCAGCCTCCTGACGGCTGTGAAAGGGTGATAGGTACCTCTTCATAACGGACATAATTCTTTCACAGTGGATGTGTGTCGAAATATTGGTAGCTCGGCTGAGTTTATTGGTTGTTGATCAGGTGGCTATTGATCTGTTCGCCGAGCTTGGAATTCAATTGCAAACACTCCGTCACCACGTGAGGAGACATCATGAATGCGCATTTCGGTGGGTGCCTTCTCTTTGCCTGCGTGCGTTTAAGTTGGCACTTTGATTTATAGATTGCGCGCCTCCGCCGATCAGATTGATCTGTTTAGGAGTTATATAAGCACAGACAGAAGAGGAGGAATTCACCCGCTCAAACCCGCACTGACGATGTCACCTCGATTGGTGATGAAACGTTTACAATCCAACTGCCAAGCTCGGCGAACAGACCAACAATCAATCAGCGCACCCGAGCTACCTATATTCCAAAACATTGTCAAACTAAATAGAACCGTTCGCAAGTGAATCGCCAGCGGTTGGGTTCGAACTACAAACCTTCTGGTCAGTAGGTATGCGCCGTAAATACTGAGCTATCTTGAGCTGTGTCTACTGTATTTATGGATTCGGTCGTCAATGTCTGGACTACGCATTGTGTTCTAGACTATAGAAACCGTAGATTAGCTTGGAAATTAAGGTCGGTTGACTGTTCGATTGCCTGAACAGTAGTTAAAGTCTCGGTCGGTCTCATTTAAAACACGTGGTTAACGGTCCTCAGCGGTATTCTGTGCAGCATTTAGCGGCGAATGCTAATACTTGGTAGTAAGACAGTCACTGTTGTTTTGAGCGGGTGACAGTCCGAGTACGTTCATTGGCTGTTGACCAACTGACAGTCGAGGTCGGTTTGCAACTCCTCTTTCTCCCCCCATCGCAAGGAAGCTTCGACGGGAAACTCAATTATGAGGCCGCAATTTTGGCTTGCTGATCTCAATTGGATAAACCCGCGATTTGGGCGAGAATTATCACTGATAAACAGTTTGCATTTGAATGCAATTACACTTTATAGTATTGTCATCTGGTGAACTTCTTTCGTTTCCGTCCTTTCACACGTATGAATCAACTTTTCGGTTCGGCGCATTCCCGCTAATGTCGTACATCTGAACATCTGCGCCAGCGATTTTCTCACGCACTCGGTCCGACGGATGTCGGCCTTTGATCTGAATGACCACTCCCCGATAGCCGCGCGAGATCCCTGATTAGGCCAGTACCAGTCGAGGCTGACCATAATTTAGTGATCTCAGCCTTACCGATACGGCTGCAATTCGGAACCAGCCCTTATTTACGTCTATGTGGAGGAAGTAGACAGTCCCAGAGAAGTGAACTGAGTCGATAATGTTGTTCGCCTTCAAAAAAGGTACTCGAAGCAAATTTGGTGACCACAGAGATGTCAGATTGATTCCCGTTTTAACATGGCTTCCAAAGTCCTCTTCTCATGGCACGTGAGCATCAAGCGGAATTCCGACTGGATAGAGTCCGAATTAACCACATGCTCACACTTCGTCTGGTTTTAGACTAGCACCGTATGTGCAGACGACGTACAATTATGATGTTCCTCGACTTCAAGGGTGCGGTCGATTCTGTCGATCGGACGGTTTTTCAAGCTACGCTTGCCTAACGGAGGATGCCATAGAAGTTTCTGGACCTGATCTAGTCCTTATATTCGCATACTCTGGACATGTGTTTATGGAAAGCTGTCTAAAGCCTCTTCCACAGGTGTACGCGCAAGGATTTTCTCACTCTCCGTCGCCATCGGTATAATATGAGGCTAAGGCGGTTCTTTAAATCGCAGCTGGGGAGAAGCTTGAAGGTTCAAATCATGTTTGTCAAGTTGCTTTACTTACGGCATCAGAAACACATCGCTGGGTCGGGTTGCATATATCGGGCCACAGGGCAGGCTGTGTTATATGGTTGCGAGATTTGGCCACTCCGCACAATTGATCTGATCTATCCACTGATATGTCGGATGCTTTTCGGATACCGGATGGCGTCGACAAATTCGTGACACAGTAACAGGAAAACACGTTAGGTTGTGTGGCCGATCCTTCATTTGTGGCGAATATCCAACACCAACTGCACTGGCTCGCCCGTATGCCAGGCATGCCAGGTGATCGCCTTGCGAAACGATTAGCCTTTGACTTGCCTCCATTACGGCGATAAACGTGCGGTAGACAACGTGTGATTTAACAGAAGGTTTACCTTCCAGGCTGAGGTTTCCTTGACCGTTCCTCCTCCTGACCGGAGGCGTTATCGAATTTGGCGGCTAACTAAATGTCAGTAGCGTTCGTGCTGTCAGCTTCCATCCAGACTGCCCGAATTCATTATCCTCGGCAGCATAACATCAGTGTTCAACACCGATGATTCGCTGCCATACAACCATGATTTATTTGAAACCCTTATTTTGAAGAAAATGATAAAAAAAGGTGGGGAATGGACTTAGTGCTCTCACCCACTCATGCATTCCGGAGAGAAACTGACAGGAACGCTGCTAACATCGATTAACACAGTCTCCAACCATGCACAGATGGATGAAAGCGAGTCAGAACCATAGTACCAAGGCTCTCCGTGATTTCTTTCATATCCTTCTGTCAGGTCAAAGGTTGACCACCTGCCTGCTTGCGCCACCTTGCATTGAACACGAAAAACAGCGCTACCTTCGGCAAACGGTGACTCGGCAATCGCGATACGTGGCCTCACAACTGCAACTTCTGGTACTGAAAATATTCTTCGATGGGAGTTCCTGTTTCACAATCGAAAACTGGCTTTCTAACTGGCTGGTTGCAAATTCACCGACACCAACGTACACGAAATGCGGTTCAAAGACAACAGTTGTCGAACACATGAAGAAGTTTCAGTTCTGCTAATCAAGCAGGCCATGTCTCACGATTGTGCAACGAAACAGACCGTACTGTAGCCTGATACGCACGCCCCTTGAGATTCAAGGATACACTGCTTTGTCATCATATCTCTTCCCATTATGAATTCACACCTGATGGTGGAGCAGTTGGAAGAGATTCCAGAAGACGGTTCTGGTAAACTCGTCAAACTTCCGGATCTACCGAACTCTCAGTTGCCAAGCGATTCGTCTGCACCTTTTGCGGCCCTGGGAAACTAAGCGAGAAGCGACTCCGGACGATCCGTGGTCGAAATCCACAAATGTGTTCGAAACCGAGCAACACTCAGTTATTGGTCCGCGCCATCGGTAACTGTGATGTGATCAATGTGATCAATTTAATTTCGTAGTCGGCACAGTTTTAGAGGACATCATGTGACAAGACGACTTTAGCTAAGCTAGTACTGCACAAAAAACAGTATGTGGTCAGCACACGGCTGAAGCAATCGTTCACCATTGTCCAATCCCTGTCGACCACCTCCTCCGTCTCACATCTGACTTCGTGTTTAGAGGTGTGGGCATCTCGGAAGGCCTAAATTTGGTTATCGCTGGATCCGTTCATCCCGCCCTGCTTCATTTTAAGGCTTTAAGGATAGTTAAGTGATTTTTTTTGGCCGTGTGGCAGCGAAGCTTCTTAAGTGATTGTGACTCGCGTCTATGGTGATGAAACTACTGGTTCCACCTCTGGTATCTCTCTTTCACACAGCACTTTGATCAAGCTGCAGCCGCAGCTTCAGCCCCCGACTCATACAAGATAATTAGAGCCGGTTTCCTGAATGTCGGCAATTGTCGAAGGCTGTCAGCCAATGGTGAATACCGTTGATACTAATTCTCACCTGGTTCGACTATCGTACGCGCGGCCGAGGCCAACTTCGTCCGCGAAAAGTACTCTTGTTTGTTGTGCTTGCCCGGCTGTGAAATTTTTTTTACTCTTGGCTTCATTAGGTATAATCCTCGGTGGTCAATTGCCTCGAGAACCCGAGTTTTGTTGTTTTGTAGCCTTGGTGCCTTCAATCCTTGTTACGATAAAATTACATATTCCACAACGTTGCCACGTGGTTGGCGCGATCCGAACTGTCAGTCTAAGCACTGGAGATTCGGAAGTTCACAAACTATCATGGAACAATCAGTGTGATAGTCCTAAATGGTAAATCTAAATCCGTCGCGCAAAATGTTGCTAATTCAACTTATCTGCCGGCCTTGGCAGTCGGTTTGCAAAGGCTTTCGATGCTTGTACACCGGAATCCCCAAAGCCATCCTTTTCACTATGATAGCTATACACCGAAAGGCGCACTTTTCTCATTAGTTATTCACAGTGATCAATTGAGGTCACCAACCGTGCAACAAAAATAACAAATTTCCCCATCATGTGTCATGAACATTTTATTCGACAACCCTGTGGTATACCACTCACTATGTGCATAATTACGCGCAGCCTTCCCTTGTCAAGTGTACGTGTGTGTCGTCTAACTAGAGTTTTCTTTGTTCTTTCTCTATCTTGCATCTGATGTGTTTACCACAACCCGCTTTTACCAATCCGAGATTCCTCGATCAGTAGGCGCCATTTTGAACTCGAAATGACTTGGTGGTTAACGCGCGGACTTACTGATCGGAAGGTTCGTGTTTCGAACCCAACCTCAGCATCTTGACTGCTCCTGTCTAGACTTGGGCTTCCTTTGGGTGGCATGGTAGCTAGACACCGAAAGGGTGTCACAGCTGAACGATTTTTCGATTTTTTCTTGGGACTTTGAGGTGGCCGTCGGACTGCGGATGTTACAAAGATGTCGCGAGCCACTCCGTCTTCGTACTTTGATAGAAGACAGATAGGGGCGAGATGGCTCGAGTGGTTAGAGGGCGAATTTACTGACCGGAAGGTCCGTGGTTCGAACCGATCTGTGCATCTCGACTTCCCCTGTCTAGGCTTGGGCAACCTGGTAGTATCCCAGCCCTCGTGCTTCCCTCGGGTGGCATGGCAGCTAGGCACCGAAAGGGTGTTACAGCTGAACAGCGTTTTCAGGAGACAGATAAAGAGGATGTCTTTAGAAAAGGAAGATTAAAAATGCAGTGGTCGTTGAACATGTTGTCAACCCCGCTCGCAATGTGGAACCGAAATTGGCCTCCCAAGTCACCTGCTGCCATTACGAGAGTTAGCATTTCTCCCAGATTTACGTGCACCCAAGATACATCGCGGGTTTATGCAACACAAGCTCTATCCACCGTTTGTCCTAGGTAGACCTTAGCGTCCAACGCCAGAGGAGTTTGATCTCGATCCTCTTTGACACTCACTTGAATTCTTCACGGGTTGTTAGATGATTGTAGCTTGTTTGCCACAGAATTCCTGCTTCTTGATAACAAGTCGAAATCTTCATTGTTTAACAAGACTTATCAGGTTGTGGTGGTAGTAACATACATACCCAACCACCGTCTACTATGGCCGGTAGAAATCTTGCGGGGAAATCACTATGGCATGAACTAATATCGCTTGGTCAAAAGGATCGCTGGGTGACCTTCGTGTCTTCCTGCCCGGCGCCGTTTGCAGATGATTGACGGCTCTCGCTAATGGAGGTCGCAGTCTGCCGAGGTTGCTGTCAGTTTCCAACCAGATCCACGAGATGAAGTTTGTCGTCGTACGTTGAGCTTGTGTTAGATAGCATTTGCAAATGATGCGCGATCTATTTAGGCGAAGGCATCTTCAACATTTTGTCCAGACGCCTTTGCTTCAGTTCATTCGTAGCTTTCACTGGGAACATTAGGCGTTTTTTCCGCTTTTTACTAGAGAGTGCTTACTACCGCTATATTTCTGTTGATTATGCCTTTTTCTTCATTCATTAAAACGAATCCTTAGCGCTGAAATGTTCTCCTAAAAGATGACTGCTAGTTTCTAAATCGGAGTGCCCACTGAGTGACATTGGAGTAACGGAACTCAAGCTGGAAGTTGTCCCTCGTAAGATAAAGTATAAGCCCATTACTGATAAAGTGACGGGATCTGGGATCGCACTTCTGATTCATCCAGCTATTTTAGCCAGGTTTTTAACAGTCCAGGGTGGATCGGCTTGTCTTCCGAGTCGATATCGTTTAGAATCGCTATCATACTCTTGCAACGTGGATTCTGCTATGGTTCCCTATCAATCAGGGAGTGAAATATCCATTACTTGGGGCATAAACCATGGACTCTCTTGGGAGGTGGTGACTCGTCTCTCCACCAGTGGTTTCGAAACAGCTTCCCCATACTTTTACGGGTTTGTCTCATTTCATCCGAGCCTTCTTGCTATTCATCTATGAAAAATTCGCCATTCTCAGGTGTAAGCAAACCAGTCAATGGACCTTATCGTAACCTGCTTTACCACTCAACACCTTTTTGGGCTGGCCCAGTTTTTCATTCCATGACAGCGATATCTCCACTTGCAGCGACAATCTGTGTACCGCTTGTCGTTCGTTCTTCCAGACTGATCCCATCCAGTCTAAGCATACCACAGTCCTCGGTACACTCCTATGCGATCTTGAGTCGCATTGGTAATAACCTCAGCAGGAATTGTACGGACAAAAAGCGAAACTGTTGTAAGCTAACCATTCCACATTCCGCAAACACCGGCGACCTATCAATGTGCTGCTGTATGTCGCACCGCGTTGTCTTCCGTATGGTGCACTGCGCTCATCCGTACAGACCGCTCAAACAGCGTCGTATCTAGGTAGCTAAAGCTGATCTATCGACGTTGCACTATCGGGATTCAAGTTTCTGATTGATCGGACTGTTGGTTTACAAAAGAGTTCTGTTAATCGTACGCTAAGCCACGATAACTGGTATGGTAAAATTTCAGCGTCGACTCTAGCTTGTGTATTTATCCCCGATGCCATCAAGTGATCATGCAGGAATTTCGCCTCTCCTGTCTACGTCACCCGGGTGCACAATTAATCGCAACTAATCACAAGGGATTTCGGTCTCATTTCAGGCCAGAACGGTATGCGATTATCCAGAGGTGTTCAGATACTGACGAGCGGCGTCAGATGGTGACGTCAGCAGTCTACTCCATTGATCTATGTTGCTCGTTGGCAAATCGATTATCACTGTGATGGGACCTTGTATTTCAGAAGTGACTCTTCTAAGGTTCTGGTGGAGTTTTCTCACATCATCATGATCGTTCCTCGTTTAGCCACAGTAGATGATGTTGGTTTTTCGACAGTGTAAGGAACAGTTCGTTAGTAAGGGTGATTTCACGCATAACTGTAACTTACAGAAACGTAGCTACAGTGTGCTTCCCATTGGTCGGATTTTAGTTACTCGAGAAGTAATGCCCAATTTTTTTAAATGCGTGGAATTCTGAAAACTACCATAGGCAAAGCTATTTCGGTAATATCTAACCAAGATTGTATAAATATTTATGTGACATTGAACAACCATACACATATGCAAAAGGACACAGTCACTAACAGCACAGCTTAACAGTAGTATCGATCCAATGGATAGCGTTGACAGTACTGACAACCATCGTAAGCTAGTGACGGAATGTTCTAATCAAGTCTTTGGCCTGAGGATGGTAGACGATAGGGCGGATACCCAGCCTACTAGGAACCTCGAGAACTGGCTACTTTCGGACTAGTGGCTTGTGGGTTGCGACGGTCGCCGGGCTAGCCTGCATGGCCATCCAACGGTCTATCAACGCTTAGGCTTACAGCCAATCACTCGAAACGGCGGTCTATAGGTACGGGTGTCAAAACTGAATCGGCTACGTTTGTTTTTTGTTTGCGTCAGAGACTGCGTCGGACAACCGTGAATCACAGTCAAGCATCCAATTCACATCCACCACAGCTATGCGCCGTTTGCTGACTTTTCATGATCAGGTAAACGTCGTTATCTGTCTCAAAGTTGGCGCAGTACTAGTTGTACTATCGTGTCACCCACCTACACTAGAATATATCCTCATTACAACGTCCTTGGGGCGTTTAGACAGGCGATTTCTCTAACCACGGGGTGGTTTCAAAACTAGGTGAATTTGGATATAAAATGGATTATTTGTTTCCAACTAACGACTCCCATTTCTGAATTTGATTCGCAAAGACGTTCCCGAAGTCGAAAAAGTAACCCGTTCCCCTCCCTGGTAGGTATAAATTGGCCAGGGTGTTAAACTTCAGTGTTTCTAACCCCACGAAGGCGTTATCAAGTGAAACAGGAACCCGGTTCACCAGGATTTCTTTGTTGATGTTGATTCCAGTGTTTGATTGGTTCTTGGTGGACGTTGGGGGCGGGAATAACGGATAGTAACCTGTCTGTAGACCTCCGTACCACGGATGCCCCACAAAGGGCCAAGTCTTTTTCAGTGTCAACACCGCTGATTAGTCGTAGATGCAGCTAAACCAAGGGCTGAGACGACGACCTCTTCGTCGGGTTTCCCCCAGTACCTATTGACATTTGCATGCAGAATTTTGTCAAAACCGAAACAACTTGTGTCCCCTTCCTAGAAAAATTAAAACCCACAAAGTGAAGGATTTTCGCTTCATGGACTGATGATGATCATGATCGTTCGGCTGTAACACCCTTTCGGTGCATAGCTGCCATTCCACCCGAAGGAAGCACAAGGCTTGAGCTACTGCCAGGTCGCCCAAGCCTAGACAGGGAAAGTCGAGAGGCAGAGGTCAGGTTCGAGCCACGGACCTACCGGTCAGTAAATTCGTGCTGGATTGAGTCTCCTTTCAAAACCGAATTCGTTCGCAAATGGGAGTATTTATCGAAATCTGATTGTGACTTGTTCATCTTACTGATCTTGGATCACAGAACATTACCGCGTTGATATGTATATTGCCCGTGCTCGCAAAACAACAAAGTTGGACTGCTATCCTTGTCCTCAGGTCAGACAGTCCAATGAATTGACTGCAAGTCCAAGCTCTAAGGTAACTAAAGGAAGATGCAAAGTTATTGCTGATGACCGGATTCGTAATTTTCCTATCTGTAGACCATAAGTTGTACACCACTGCGTGACTTCTCTATTGCCATCTTGGAGTCCCGGACATGTTTCCTTGCTGTGCGGGGAACTGGGAACGGATCCTTCCGCTGGCCTTCTGTGACCATCAGTATACGAACGATACCAAACAAATGTTAGGTGCATGGAGTTGACGTATGAGTGTTGCGGATGGGTGATCCTTCTCGAACACACATTGTCCGGTTCACCCGTATATTAACGGAGATGGACATTGACAGTTTTGAGAATGCGCTGACGTTCGTGTCAAGTTTCCCAGACCTAGAATAATTAAAAACAGTGCTAGCGAGATGTGCCTGTCCCTTGCAATGTGTTGCAGTCTATTCGTTTCCCGAAGCCTGGCTGACAATCAAGTTTCTTTAGCTGACGGCCTTGCTCGAAGTAATAAGACTGGCTTTTTCTGTCCGTTTCATATACATCTGCATGTCATTGTAACCTGTTAAGATTGAATCACACATCATCATCGGGGTGTTCAGATGTATTGTTCGACTGACATCTTCACAACGTCCAATCAGTCTTTGTATACCCAGTTTGCGTCCCACCTGTACAAATGAATTGAAATCCTTCAGTTAGGGTCTTTACCTTTCGCAAGAATGAATCGTTCGTGGCCGAGCGGTTAAGCGCCCAAACTATAATGGTCGGGCGGTCGCGGGTTCGAGACTCCATCAAGCTCTGTGAAGTACGCACTTCTAATGATTCTCGATAAACAAAGCTATACAGTGCTTCTCGACTTTTCAGCATAAATCGCCATCACTTGCGGTACAAAATCTCCACTGGAACGACAGCTGTATGGGAATGCCCACTTATTGGGAATTCTACTAAGCGTCTTCGGCGTCCAACTCACTTTCATAGTGAATGCGGATCTGGAAAATCGATTGGAACTAAATTGATTTACTGACGATACACATCATTGTCACTTGGGTGTAGCCAATTGACCTGATCGATGACGGTAATGGTTTGAGAGAATGGGGAACCTAACTTGGAGGTTGTTTGAAGTGGACAGGTTTGGCGAGCCATTCATAGAGAGTGGATCGATTTGGTACCTAACTGGTCATGAGATTAGCCGAATTCCACGTTGTGGTCGACTCTACTTTTACGACCGCTAAGGGATAGGAAAAGTCAAGTTTTCTCGTCTGCGGCTCTTGTATCAAGTTGCGTGATTGGCGTATCGTGTTACACCCGGTACACGCACAAAAAGATAGCGACTGTTGGTCTGTTTTTTTTCAGTCGTATGAAGAATAATCTCTAACTGGTCACCCACGCTTAACCCACGAGGGGAGATTGCCTGAAATCGTAGGGAAAACGTAACCGTAAGAATTCACAACACCTTCGGTCACACCACATGAGATATGTTTCCTCCAGATTGGATGATCCATTTGAGTACATCGAAAATTTTTCACGAGGAATTCGGACGAATCTGAGACGAAGTTAACGGAAAGCTTCTACCATCCCTGTTGAAAAACAGGCTAGAAGGCAGTGCAAGCAATTCGCGCATAGTAACATCACGAATTTTCGGGCAAATGACTGTCCATTTTTTTTTACTGATTTCCTCTCAAATGTGACTGCCTGTTGGTTGGTCCGTTCATTTGGTTCAGTTCGGTTCCTGCCACACACTCCACCAAATAACTATATTCCCTAGAGTTTGGGCTTATCTACACACGCTTGCCCAACTTTGACATTTTGCCGATACAGTCTGGTCTGTTGTTGATTTTTAGCAGACGCTGACGTCACTGTGCTATTTTAGATTCGACAGGAAGCCAGACAACCTTACGTGTCTGTTCGTCAGTCGGCCTTGCGCAGCCATTGATCTCATAGTTTTCATGTTCCCCATTAAATCGACAATTGTCCTTGCAACTTGCGTTATTAAATAATCTGTCTGTGATGCTGTTCATTCCTCAAGACCAGAGGAATGGAGATATGATTGGTCGGACAGTAGGTGTGGGAATGAAAAGTACAACTGGATTTGTGCAAGGTGACAAGGAGTCTAATTGTTCAGCAAGTGCCTGACCTAGGACATTGGGAAACTCCGTTGTTTAGGTTTTGCTAGATTCCCTGAACGGGAAGAATCGACTAAGTGGTAGCTCAATATATTGCCCCGCGAGTTGGTGGCTCCTCAAGAAGAAGGAACACATGAATAACCGAAATATCCCTGCATCGTTGAGTTCTTTCATTTAGTGACACTCATTGTTTGTTACACCTCGTGATTGGGGAGAGGTGGCCTCATCGATAGCATGACATCAGTGTTCAACACCGATGCTTCGCTGCCGTACAACCATGATTTATTTGAAAGAAACTGACAACAAGATTGCCACTGACATCGGTTAGCAGCCAACCCTACCTTCAAGCCGCGCGTTGGAACTTAAACAGTCACTGAGCCAACTGCTCCATCATTCTCTCCTCGCTGCACAAATCCGACCATCCAGTCATCATAGTCGACAGCACTATGATTGGTGCCTCACTGCCGAACAACCATAATTTACTAAAAAGCCTTATTGCGCCACTCTGAATAGGGCACGAAAAACAGCACTCTCTTCGGCAAACGATGGTTCGTCATACGAAATACATGGCCTAACCAACGCAGCTTCTGGTGCTCGACACACTGAGCAATGGAAGTCTCACTAGCCTCATTACGGATACTCCGACACCAACCCACACGAGCTATGGTCCTGATACAACGATCTTCGAACACCTGAAGACATCTCAGCTCAGCTGTTCGAGCAGCCCAAGTCTCACAGCCATTTAACAAGACAGCCCGCACTGTCGCTTGATACACACGTCCCTTGAGACTCAGGGGTACACCAATTTGACGCCATAGGTGCCTCAAATTAACAAACGCGACCCGAACCTTGCCCGAGCCTTGCAGATTCGCGCATAGACCTCATCTGTCACACTACAGTGAGAACTAATACAACTTCCCAGATACGTAAAACGCTCCACAATTTCCAGCGTCTCTTCCTGGATTGTAAGTGGTGTGTTCAGTGACTGCATGTCCGTGGTTCGAACCCTACCTGTGCCTCTCGACTTCCCTTGTCAAGCCTTGAGCAACCTGACAATATCTCAGCCCCCATGCTTCCTTCTAATGGCATGGCAGTTAGGTACCGAAATGGTTTTACAGCTGAAGGATTATCTCATCTTTTACACCTCGTGATTTATGCTGAGTGATTTCAGCTTTGGTCCAAAGGTCTAAGTGAACTAACGCATAAGCACTGAGCACGTTTCAATTCCTCTCAGACTTGCGTTGATGATTAGTTATCCCATGGCTTGTTTCTACAACGTACGTGTATTTTAGATAATCCTAACCAACAGGTTTTATGTTGGCCATTTCGAACGAACATATAACTCAAGCAGATATCTCTTAAAAATTCACGTCTACGTTCCATCGAATGGGGTTTCTAGATCCACCTCCCCGCTAGTCGTGTTCATCTCCACTTGATATTTTGTGTCAAAGAGATTTACCGATACGGGGCTTCCGGATCAGAACGCACCACACACTGTAGCTGAAAGCTATTGATGTATGTCGTACCGCAGCTAATGGAATTTTCGCCGCACACTTGCAGTTCCCTCTATGATAAGGGTGTTTTTCATGGAAAGCCGGAAGTGCTGTGAATAACTGACAGTGTCATTGTTGATGAGTTTCGCTTCTCCACCAATTTAGTGAATTGTGTTCTGTACACGAAATTCACGCGTTCACATGCGATTCAGACGTGTTGTTAAGCATGCTGCGATATCGTGATTTGGAAAACAACCGTTGAAGTAGATTCTTAAAACAAACGTATGAGGTGCATAACATCTTGAATCGATAAATGTTCTATACGGCCTTTGTCGAGTGTGAATTAGACTTGCTATGGATACGCTGAATAGGTTCCCATATTTGGATATACAACGATCACTCACTGGCAACGGTCTGACTGGTGCTAATTTGGGAGAGAACGCCCTTCATCTAGCATGCGAGCAACTTTTTTGTCCACAGGCATCATCAGCACCGTTTTGGGGACGATTTTGTCTTTGTGCCACAGGTTTCTAGAACACGCGAGAGCCCAGTGCACTAGTTTCACACCGTGTTTCCCAAGGAAGGGGACTTTGTGTAACGAAGACATCTGGAATGAGGTTTTTTGATAGCTTTGGTGAATATTCCGGTGGCACGACCGGACTGAGGTGATCTTGCTCGGAGGTAGTCCTCCTTGGGGAGCACTTATGTGTAAAACCAATTTGAATAGGCATTATACCCAGAGATTATCTGGTTGTCCCTTTGAGGTAACTTGCATCGCACAACTCCTTACAACACGCGAGACAGAACACCCAGAACGTTAGTTTTGCCTGCTGGGTTTGTTTCCGCCCCATTTTCTAGGAAATACCCGAAGTGCCGTGTGCAAGTTCTGCCAGCATTACATGGATATACCCTGTCTAGCTCTTTCCCGCTTGTTTGCCCCCCTAGTTTCGGAAGCTGAACCGGTGATCACAACTTTGCATCGTCTAAGATCGAAATCGGGAGCCTATCGGTGGGCTCGTTTTCTTGCATTTCTGACGAGGCGTGACTCTGCACAACTGCTCGGATCGTTAGCCGATCTGTCAGATTCCTCCTGTTGTGCCAGTCATTCAACTGAAGGGGTTCCTATGATGCGCCACCCCCCAACGGCCTGTTCTTCATCGCTGGGGGTTGATCTGTCCTCCCGCAAGAGAAGTTGCTCAGGGGAGTGCAATTCCTCGGCTCGTCTGTGCTGTGATGACGGTGAATCCCAGGATGCCGCAAAGAACACCACTTGCCAGTTCTGGCTTATCTGTTGTCATCAGTTCGTACAGTAAGTTCCTGTTCGTGTTTACCTTCCATAGAAAAATAGTACGTGGAAAACTTGCTTGCCATGCTTGTCTTGTTGCTCGTTACCTCCCTGGTATGGCATCAACCCGATATTCACTAGTCTGCTATGAAGGTTAGACACACACACACATTGCCATCTTTTTTTATCTAGGCGGTTTTCTTTTACCAACAACTGCATCAGTATGTTTTTTTAGTTCGGCTTGAAACGCAAACCAGTGGTGTTATTCTTGAACACAATTGTCCCCTCTAACCCATGATAGCCCTAAGAAAATCTTTGGATCGATTATCTCAGTCAGAGGCCTAGGCTTTCTCCGTTGTGTTTACACCCTGCATGGGCTTGCTGTTGACAGAAAATCAAAACCCTTTGAGAATTCATGCAAACCCTTCCGACAACACTAGTTTGTAATATCTCCTAACCCCCCCCCCCGCTCCATCGGTGCTCAGACTCGTAAGCCTGAATTAATACCCAAGTCTTCTACTAGCAAAAAAACTGTTCAGCTGTAACACCCTTCCGGTGCCTAGCTGCCATGCTACCTGAGGGAAGCACGAGGGCTGGGATACTACCAGGTCGCCCAAGCTTAGAAAGGGAAAGTTGAGAGGCAGAGTTCGGGTTCGAATCACGGACTAGGCTGCTCTCTTTATCAGTGTCTCCTTATCTACCGCATCTTTACTCTGTTTTCCGTAAACCTGCGCAGTAGATGTCAGGATGTTGATTAGTGTCTTTAACCCAAAGCTTATGGTTTAGAAACCTGATTGCAAGGTGGCAACGGTCGGCCACTTTTTTTGGTATAAGGAGTGAGTGAAGTTGTCACATGTGTCCTATACACTGTTCCAGATTAGCTCAGTGGATTACCTAAATAATCAGATCGTCCGACCGCGATCCATTCAGTGTTGTTGCGGCACCAACCAGCATATCACCGATGCACCCAAGGTTCTTTCCCGGCATTTGGATGTTTGGTTGACCTTACCCGTGAAAACCAAACTGATTTGCAAATGAGCGTATTTGTCGAAATCAGTCCAATCTGGGTTCAAGTAGAACATAAGGTTGACGACAATTCGGGGACTGCGCCTACCTGATGAGCCCCAAGATGGGCGAAACCGGTCTTAAGCTGTCGAAGAATTTTCAGCAACCTTATGAGTAGTGCATTACATACATACATGTATCGCGGTATCTCGAATATCGAAGCAACTGCTGAAACATGGGGCGGCCTGGTGCAGTACATTCAGTTGCCTGGAAACATCACAAACGAGAGATTCAGCTGGGTTCCAGGTGAGTCTCTCGCAAAACCAAATTGATTTGCAAATGAGTGTATTTGTCGAAATCAGTCCAATTTGGGTTCAAGTAGAACATAAGATTGACGGCAACTCGGGGACTGCGCCAACCTGATGAGCCCCAAGAAGGGTGAAACCGGTCTTGGGCTGTCAAGGAATTTTCAGCAATCTTGTGAGTAGTACCAACTGAAACATGAGGCGGCCTGTGTGCAGCAGCACACTCAGTTGAAGAACATCATAAACGAGAGATTCACTTGAGTCTCCCGTGAAAACCAAATTGATTTGCAAATAAGTGTGTTTGTCGATACCCAAACCTGTTACTACCAGCTAGTGGACAGGAACGATGTGGATGGTGACGTTTCGCTACTGATGTTGACAGTTATGTGTTGAGAAGCTAATGTTGTAGGAAATCGATTGACGGCTTATCGGTACGTGTTCATGCATACAATACCTGTCTAGACGAAGAACCACGGTGCAGATTTCAGTATTGATCTTTGTGCAACTAAATTATCAATCCCTGAAACCTTACATCGATGTGTTGATCACCACCCTGCTCGTTACAAAGCTCTCTCGAGCTCAAAACAGTCTGATATCAGTCTGCACTATCGGTATTTCACCGAAAATTTGGAACTAACTCAGGAGAAGCGGCGCAAATTCTGGATGATATTTCCTGGTGTCACATGTTTCATGTGATATGAAGTCTTCATGCAGGCTTGAAAATCCCACTCTGCTATGCGTCTAAAAGTCCATGGAATAACCTGGTGCTCCCGCATTTGTGTTCGAAAAGTCAGCAGACAGATTTAAGTTAGATTTCTAGTTGGTGTTCCGCAGCTCAGCTGCTTAGCGTACACAGAACCCTCGAATGGGAGGTATCACTTGTTCAAGAACACCAAAGAACCATAAAATTCCCCACTTGCATTCTACCTGTAGGTTTCACTTTTGACAGTAGTTTAGTCCAGCTAAGTAGCACCTCAGTATTACAAGACTGGCTCCTCATATTGGAACGCATGTGTAGACAACTCCACTAAAACAGTGGCAGTACTTCAGAGTTCACTACGGATGGGATCAACAGTCGCTCGGAACCTTTCATACCACTGACCTAAAGCTCAGTACAAAGCTAAAACGCAAATAGCCTGTTCTCGACTCACCAATGGGAGTCTATTCGTTTTTTTGCCTGTGCTCCATGAACTGCCCGGCGTTTGTCACACAGCATCAAGACTATTACCTGAAATCTTTCGGAAAGAGGGTTACTAAACCTAGCAATGACGCAACCCTCGAACCATTTGGTGGATACGGACCACCAGGCCAATCCGAGTGAATCGCTTGGCATCATCTATCCGATTCCAACGAGTCGATCGAAAGTAGTTTAAGTGATTGAACGCAGTCGAATTGACAGCTGCACGTCTACTGAGCCCAACGCTGTATGCACAGAAGCGGTTAACGCGATTGAACTAACCATCGATTGATTCTAGCCAGAGCCGAATGCCGTTCTTATCACACGGCTGGAAGTCAGACTTTCGGCTGTCTTATTGCTGAATCTGCATTCCGTTTCCGTTCGTGTTCGCTCATTAATTTGGAATTGTAACGTGACTTACTGAACACATACGATCACTGAACTGCGGATTCTTCTTTGACCACACAGCTTCTGGATACAGTTTAGTGTTCATATTGATCGCGTAAATAAACTGCTTTTACGCGAAAGTAATCAAGACAAAATACACTCATTTACAAACAAATTTGGTTTTGCGGGAGACTCACGTGGTACCCAGCTATATCTCTCGTTAATGATGTTTTCAAGCAACAGAATGTGCTGCACCATGCCGCTTAGAAACACCATGGACGAGAGATTCAGCTTCGTTCCAGGTGAGTCTCTCGCAAAACCGAATTTGTTTGCAAATGAGTGTAGTTCGCTAAGGTCGTGCAATTTGGGTTCAATTGGAACATAAGGTTAACGGAGACTCGGGAACTGCGTCTACCTAATGAGTCCCAACAAGGGCGAAACCGGTCGTGGGCTGTCGAAGTATTTTCAGCAACCGTATGAGTAGTGTATTGTGTCTAATCAAGGAAAGTTCCCGGTTGTTCCTCACTGTTTGCTTTTGTGAAATCATGGACTTTTCTTGGTTACTGGTTGTTTCAGGATTGGCTATCACTTAATTGGATTGGTCCTTTCGGGATTTGCTTTGCGTTTTGACCCGATTATCTTGCATATGGTTGGTTCGTTGCATAGCTTCAATACATATCCCGAAAGGACCAATACAACTAGGTACCAGAAATTCCTCGAACGACCAGTCAAGTTGTGGATATCAACCATATAAATAGAGGCAGAAGTGGAGGGATCACACAGCCATACTTGCACTGGTGACGAAATTTTTGCAAGTCAATTTCCAACCTCGGCCAACGGATCAACTTCCACCTACTCAACAGCCAGTAGCACCACTTGGCTATACCTTGTGTTAATGATGCTTCCGGCATCTTGGGCTCAGAGAAGCAAATCGAGTATTCTCCACGAATGTGAACTCCACTGAGAAGCGCAGCTACTTACTTGTGTTCCACGCAACCAGCTTTAGATTGTATTTGTGCCCCAAACTCGGCGTGATCAGCTATCTAGTTACTCAGTGTGAAACCTTCATCCACCAATGTTACTGATCTTAAACCCCAGGTATTTGCAATGACCCTGCAGAAAACGAAAACTACTGACAGTGGAGTTCTACTTCATTGCAAAGTGCATGGTCGGTAATCTTAGACATCATCACCATTATCTTATTCATCACCATCATCTTCATCGCCATCATCATCACCATTATCTTATTCATCACCATCATCTTCATCGCCATCATCATCACCATCATCTTCATCGCCATCATCATCACCATCATCTTCATCGCCATCATCATCACCATCATCTTCATCGCCATCATCATCACCATCATCTTCATCGCCATCATCATCACCATTATCTTCGTCATCATCATCACCATTATCTTCGTCATCATCATCATTATCAGCTGTAAGAACCGCGTACTTGTCGTGCAGTCGTTTTAGCTGCCATAATTTCTTCCACCGATGATTTGGGCAGTGGGGTAGGTGGCTGCGCATTTCAGAACACTAAAATCCTCTTGAACTGCTTCTGTTTGTCTATCTATCTATCTATCTATGTTGTTCGCCAGTTATTGATATCAGATAGAGGAACTTTGTCATCGCTGACTGCAACAATCCTAGCAACACATTCAGTTATTGATTTTGTGAGTCGTGTTGTTGATTATCTTCTCAACTTGTCCGTATCGAAATTTGCGCCAAAACGGGGGTACAGGGAAAGCACTTTGGCCCTTTTTATCTACAGGTTATGTGATGTTCAGCCTGTCTGTTCATGACTCTGCCCACAGCACCTTTCCGATGAGTTACATGTCAGTCGGCAGATATTTGTGGGCCTATGCAAAACTACTCTCCTATTCCCAGGATTTCCACAAATTTCGGTAGTGTTGCCACCACTTCCTATGTAATAACTAACGTTTTGCGCAATTGAGTCTAACTATTTCCCAGCTTCTCCTCAACACACAAACAAAATATTTAGCCTGTTCTTTGTAGTCTGTTTTTGGCTTTCGAATATAAGTTATGATGTCTTGCTCGGTTACAGTTCAAGAAAAGGTTGATTAAGCCCCAAAGGGGTGTTTTTTGCACTGTGTTACTGTGTCGAGTTGAGTAAATTTGATTTGATTTGATTTGATTAGGGTAGGCCCGAAACCTCACAAAAAGTCCTAATTTTCGGACACCAGAACTCGGGTTTTATGGTGAATGAACAGCCTACTCTGACAATGGGGGTTAAGAGATGACCTTCAGTACGACGCTGTCGGTCGATCCTATGAATATTTTGGTCCATTCAGTTGGATTCTTTGCTAAGAGTCTCGTGTGTGTGATCAGCTGCCGTTCCCAAATCACTGGTATACATACCGCTTGCGTGTGCCGCAATACTCCTGTGCACGGTCTCGCAAACTCTGCTTCAGAAGAATCAAGCATTACAGTAATGAGAAAAACAAAAGGAGGGGAACGTTTCAACCGAGAGCGTAACATCACCAATCGTTCCAGCAAATTGAGAACATCCCCGAATGTATTATGCTGGACCACATGATTGGAGGTCAGAAGATGATGAAAGGACAAACACTGCCCAGTCATCATCATCATCATCGACAGCATGACATCAGTGTTCAACACCAATGCTCTACTGCCGTACAAGCATGATTTATTTGAAAGCTTTATTGTGAAGAAAAGAATAAAGATGGACGGGGAAGGGACTTAATGCTGCCTTACTACAATCATTCCGGAGTGCTTACACCTCCAAACACTCATTCAGGCAATCTGGATAGAAACTGTCCAATGCTCCGCGAGATGCAGACCTCGCCAGTACAGTCAACATTTGCACGAGGTGTCCTCCATACAAGGCCAGGTATGAAAGGAGAGCGAGATGGCGCGAATCTACTGACCGGAAGGTCCGTGGTTCGAACCCGACCTCTGCCTCTCGACTTCCCCCGTCTAGGCCTAGGCAACCTGGCAGTATCCCAGCCTCCGTGCTTCCTTCGTGTGGTATGGCAGTTAGGAACCGAAAGGGTGTTACAGCTGAACGATTTTTTTAATTTCAGATATGAAAGACCGGCAAGAAAGAACACAACACCATGTAGCGCGCACAGACGTATCGTGGGTATTTCAATGAATGTGACTTTAGAAAGCCTCAACGCAACAACAGCCTTTGGCTGATTGAGGAAAACAGATACCTCCATTTGAAATGATGACCGCTTCGTGGACCATAAATTCAACATCGCAATCGGTGCCAGATAATAATAGCGACTTGAACAACATGCTTCTCATTCCACACAAGCTTCCGTGCCCATTTGGGACTATGCATAGGTCTAGCACCGCTGATGGGCACTCCCAACAGGCCAGGTTTGCTAAAAGGCATCGAAGTTGGCGTTCTCAACCTCCGGACGGCATGGGCGTTTTTGGAGTATCATGCTTGATCCAATAGAACTGCGTGATATGCACCAAACTCTCCCATTGAGGAGCTTCACAGCAGAAGATCGCCGAGTTACCATGCCAATGTCACCTGTTGCCAACTCTCCTCCCCAGTAGGCTGTACTGGAACTGAAACTACCGCGGATGAAACGCGTTTTTAAAACCTAAATTGTTAAATTGAAAGAGGCGAAACGACAAATTATCGCAAGCTAATCAATGCTGTTGTGTAGTCCCGCGGACAGCGCGGTTTGCATATTGCAGGGTGGATATAACTTGTCATCCAGGTGAAATAGCTACCGTAACTCTTGGTGGGCATCGGTAATCTTCCTTCGGTCATGCTTATCTACAGTGTGATGAGTACGGTGCTCTTGTTGGCGGTGTTAACTCAGGCTAATCTTTGCCAGAAACCGGTCGGAACAAGCAACCTGGACTAACTGAGCGACCACATTCGTGCCAACACTTTCATAGACGTGAATTCAACGGTGGACTACCAAATCAACTTTCGATTCGTAGCATTTGCCGCACACGTGAACCCCACAAGTTCCCCCGTGTTGTATCTGGAACTGATGCAGAGGCGCCAATTGGATCGTGTCGTTTACCGTCGACAGTAGCCTGCACGTTAAAACCAAATTAGATGGTCGTCCGCATCTGCAGTTGGTAAACTCACACCTCACCGCGATTTACTTCCAGGCCACCCGATCGGCATCCTGTGGTGGTGGCTGGTATGATATCGTATGTCGTTCAGCTGTAGCACCCTTTCAGTGCCTAGCTGCCATTTCACGAGGGCTGGGTTACTGCCAGGTTGCCCAAACCTAGACAGAGGACGTTGAGAGGCAGAGGTCGGGTTCGAACCACGGACCTTTCAGTCAGTAAATTCGCGGTCTAACCAATGAGCCAATTTGACAATTAATGTTACTACGTTAATAGTAATACTAGTACTAATAATGGTGTCGATGGTAATGTCGAAATACCCAGCGAAAGCTACCGAGGGGTTACTATGTTTCGAAGATACAGACCTTGTATGTGTCGTCAAGAAAGAGTAACGGTGCTCATCTGATCTGTTATTCCGACTGAATATCTGGTCAGAAGGAGAATTTCTTTTAGGTTAGTTTCGTCTCTCCTTTTCCGTCCGTATGTGTGGTGTTGTTGTTGTTTAATAATTAGACCCACGCTACATGACCACAGAACGTTTGCTATGTTTGGGCGTGGTAATTGTCAACTTTTTCACTGTCGGTGCTGACCAACCTAACCGTGTCTAGTGCACTGCACACACTATAGCCATTTTGTTATTCCGTTTTCGGTCTGTGTAAGTGGACACATCCGTCCACATTGGACAAACAGCCTTCAAACCCCCATTGTTTTTAAAGCAATGCATTCCACAGAGGTCTCGACCGCCGAATTCAACTATGCCACATAGACTGACGAACAGAACAAGTTAACCTATTCGAATCGGAGTCAGTGGCTGTTCTCAAGCTCCGATCACTCTGTTCAACTCAAACTCATCATGTCTATCTGGTTTAATGCTTCATCCGCACACAGTTGACAGGTCCTTTGGTTTGAACTTCTCGAAATAGGAAAGGCTTCACTTTCCTGGTTCTCAAAAGTCTGGTGGTGGTGATGAATCTGCGTGATATTTTTCACTGGCCACGACAAAACCGAACCCCTAGGCTTATTTGTTTCAGGGCAGATACTCGGAGAATCTGGAATCTGGTTATCTGTCTTATACATTGCCCATCCTTCGTTCGACATGAAAGTTTTTAAAACCTACTTGACCTCGGTTTCTACTCAGTAACTTGTTTGTGTGGTGCTTATTGCTTAATCTTCCTAATATTTTCACTCCTCTCTCCAGTTTTGATAACGACCACGACGTTCCCCATGCACACAATCTCAGTGCACCGATCGCTGTACTCCCGTGTGACGATCTTTCTGGTCACATGTCTTTCGATCACGAAAAGGCTTGCATTCCACCGAATACCGTTTGCGATATGACCTCATCTATGCGTCGGCTGCCCCGTCCCTCTTGCTCGCTGAAAAGAAAACGATCCACCTCCCCCGAGAGTGTGGGTGAGTTAAAAGTCGTCCTGTTCCCCTGTGTAAATGCACCTCTCCTTTTCGTCCTCTAGAACTACCAAATTCACCAACTATTTAGTTCCCTGTCCTCAGTGGGGTGCTGGCGTCCGAACCCATACTGATGCGCACTCAGAAGGCCATGTATTTGCCAGAGTTGTTTGTAAAGACCTTGAACAGAATGAGAGTGATGAGAATCGGACGATACTTGATGGGATCAGACAAGGAACCACTTCTGGGAATGTGGATCCGCCCAGGACCACCGGAACAGATTGAAGCACAAATCGGTTCGGATAATCAGGACGAGTTATGGAGGACAGCTTCTGAAGTATCAGGACTAGGTAGTCTGTAGGCTTGACAGAATTGACATGGGAATTGAAGTCATCAGTGAGAAATGACTTGTTCAAGGAAGATAGACAGAGTTGAATTTTGGAGCATTGCCCGAGTCTGGTGGGAACACCGCATAAGCAACGCTGAAGTACGTCTAATGGTATTCGGGAGAAATAACTCACCCTCGATAGATGAACTGATCACACTGCATAGGTTGCGCTGGCTTGGCCACGTGCTCCGTATGCCAGTCGACCGAATTCCCCGAAGAGTTCTTTTCGCACAACCACGTGAAGGGTGGAAGAGAGCCAGAGGCGGTCAAACAATGACTTGGCAGCGAAGCATAAAATCCATTGCCAGCAAACTGAGCTGCGCTGGTCACTGCCGTCTTCCTGGATGGGGACCCCGAGACGGGCCACATCAATGGTCAGAGACATTGTTAGACGTGGCCCAATCGCGCCCTCAATGGCGCTCATGCATCCAAGCTATTGTCTTCAATGCATAGCTCCTTTCCCCATCCACCAAATTAACAGTGGTGTATTTACGCACCAATTTATCAGCTCCCGCCTCCAATGCGCAGCTACCTACCTCACCTCCCCAAATCATCGGTGAACGCAACTGTGGCAGCTACAACCATTGTACGACAAGTACGCGGTTCCTACAGCTGACGTTGATGATGATGATGATGAAAGAGGTTCTTTTGCGATTACCAAACTGGGGGTTGCCGTAGGAATCAAGTGTTTGAATGTTTTGACCAGACTCCAACTTTAGAATTCAACTATCATTTGGCGCAATCGATAGTGGATGTTTGTTCCGATTAAGGAGCGTGCCGTTGACTCCTGATTATAGCAGTACAATTTTCAATTCAATTCAATTTATCAGCTATAGACCGTGTACCATAGGCACATTAGTTCCAGCCGCTACACTTGCGATCACCGGAAAACGGGAGTGTGGGACGTACAACCAAGCCTTGGAGGCGAAGGCATGTTCACTTTGTTCGGAAATTGAGTAGCTACGCATTGAAGGCAATAGCTTGGAATTTTGTCGTCGGAAATTGCATCAAGGGTGTGTAGGTTGCAGAGTTAAAAATGTGAGTACCGGTGAACCCGAGAGAACAGGACACCATAAGAAAAAGATACATCGTCATGGTTAGATTTAAGCTGTTTACAGTGTCGCTCTCTGCCAGAGAGCTATGCGGGAAAGTAAGCAAGTCGAAAATAGCTTGTCTCGCCCTATGAGATGAAGAAGGTAGCCACTTCAAATTGTGGACATTAAAGTCACGTGGAATGCAAAGTTCTGCTGCGGTGTCGAACTGAATTGTGTACTCACAGCTGATGTTCAGCCTTTGATACAAATGACATGTCCTTGTCGTACGACCAGCTACACTCAAACTGAGTTAGGAGAGTTGAAAAGCGGTGTTAGGGAATCGAGGCACCCTTCAGTGATCTGCTAAGGTTTCGAAGCAAAAAAAATATCAAAAAAAAATCTTTCGATGTGACTGCACTATAATATTATCCTATATTTGTGCGTACTTCCCAACTGTCGTTTTTTTTACAAAAGTTCAGGTGTTAATTTGTGATGGGATTTATCACGACCAAAAATCATTCAATTTCATCTACAGGGAGTGGAGTTATGGTGAAAAACATGTGTGGTTTTGTAGTTTTGTCGCGAGTTTTAGTCGCGACCCAGTAGCACGAATTCGCGCGCTGCAACGCGAAGCCTTTCTGAGGAGCGACATCAAGTATGTCCTACTGTACTGACGTGAAACTGCTAATGTCCGCAACGTACTCGATCATGGCCAAAGTTCAACAGTTGCGGATGGTCCGACCAAGAAAGGGATACCATATTCCACATGTAAGAAAACATTGTGTTATACTCGGGACGGGGTTTAGCTTGTTTGCTGGATTACTCTGTTTCGTCCCTAACTGGAATCGTCAGAGAAGGGCAGACCACGGGTCTCTTTCGGGACTGTGATCTTCGGAGTAACTGCCATTCAGCCAATGGCAAATGATGAACGAATTTAGCTTAAAAGCATTTGTGCAAAGCATTCCTCATATTTGATCGCGCTGATTCAGTTCATGTTATCTGGTAATGACTGTCTCCTAGTGAGTCCACATGTCTGAGGCATGTACTTGTGGAACGCTGGTCTTCCCCGAACAGGGCTATTATTTGTTCCGTTCAGGTGAAATTTATCACTGGTTCACTGATACTCACTCCCCCATCCGCCAGAAAAAAACCGAAATGTTTCGGCAATCTTGGTACTACTGCTAGTTCAACCAACAATTTTGTTTTCAGAGATCAGGTAACAAAAATAATTTCTGGCGGAGCAGTTGACTATTCTTCTCGGCTAATAGCTTATTCAACTTGCACCGGGGAGACATTTCATCCGGCTGGTTCCAAACTTTCGGATGTAACCTATCAACCTTCGCTCTACGACCCGTCCGATGATCATCTCTGTGACTTACAAGACTTGGAGTTGAATTGGAAATCCGGAGTGCAAATCGATGGAGGAGTGACTTTAGCTAACTCAGCGGAATTTGTGAACGATAAATTTCGCATTGGCCACCAAATTGCCACCTCTGACGGCGGTTCCGTCGTCTCCAAATTGGAATGGGTAAGTTTTTGTTGCCGAACATTTTGGTAAGAAATTATCTTTCTCTACCATACCTTGCTAGCTAACAGTGGGACGACAAGTTGTCAAGCTTATTGTAATCGTCGAGCTTCATTCGATTGTAAACCTCCAGTCATTTTAAAACGCATTCACGTCCTTCACCGATTCACTTTTTCGGTACTAAAAAAAATCGTCCAGCTGTAGCACCCTTTCGGTGCCTAACTGCCATGCCACCCGAAAGAAGCACGAGGGCTGGGATACTGTCAGGTTGCCCAAGCCTAGACAGGGGAAGTCGATAGGCAGAGGTCGGATTCGAACCACGAACCTTCCGGTCAGTAAATTCGCGCTCTAACCACTTGGGCCATCTCGGCACTAAGATTACCAGAAGATTGCCGATCCCCCTCAGTTGATTCCGATTCTTCGAACAACGAGGTTTGAAACTCATCAGCAGTCCAAGGAAAGTGAGGACAAACATCTGACTTCTGTGTGGAATCCAAGAAGTGAGCTTACATCTGCAAGGATGTGGGGCGCAGTGCAGTGAGCACGTATCATGGCTACTTCGAAAGGTAGTGCGGTTGGGATTTGGATAGAAAACGGGTTCAATATGTCACCAAACTGAACTACCCTAACTGTTCCCACCTGTTTCGACGTAGACTGGCCTCAGTCAGCACTCCTGGCATACATACCCCAACCAGTATTTTGGAGATAAGCTTGGTCGTGTGACGACTTCCGGTGACTTCTGGTCCAAACTAGACTCACAAGCAATCTTGCGCCCGGCTGACGAGTTCTATTTGCCTAGTGACACGCGCACCGTACTCTTCGTAAAAGAAGGAGAATATTTTCTTGGTCGTATCAGTATCAAACAGAGGTTTCGTGTGCTTAATTAGTAACCACAGCTGGACGAATAATCATCTCGTGGATCCGTCCAAACCACCCGTTAAATAGCTCCACAATCAAACATTGTGATTCCCGGATCAGCTTGAATAAGGCAGTGCTGGCGACAGTGTTGCGGAAATGATTAATTTCGTGCACTCCCATCTGCTGGAACGCGTTTAAAACGGAACAAAATGAAACAAAATACAGAGCTAGTTTCACCGTCTGTATGGAGCTAAACTGTAACGTGACTGATCAATATAATCAAGGTAGTCTAAGATTGACTCGCAGGTCTTTCTGAACACACAATGCGGGCCTGAGTCAATTTACCAGTATTGCGTCGGGTAAATTCAGTCTATGTGGACTAATGCTTTGCGCTATTAGTCGGAAAGAAGGCTAAATTTCAAATCTGTGTCCCATCTCGGCCTCCCCACCCAGGGAGGCGGCAGACTCACCAATGCAACTGAGTTTGCTGGCAATGGCTTTCATAATTCGTCCGGTTGTCGACTAGAATTTGACTTGCGGAAAATAAACTTCGCGGTTCCGTACACTTCCTGGATCATCGTCTACCGAAATGAGTGTTGTTCTCTAGGCCTGCTTCAGAAGTTGAACTAAACGTTACTAGACAGAAACACTAGAGGAATTGTGAAGGTTTTGGATACCGCCAAAAACATCTCTTGCTTGGAAATAGGAAGCTTCCACTTAACAACTGGCTACTCATGAGTAGCTGATGAAAATTCGTTTCGTGACTGCATCCGTCACCTTCGACAGCGCATCGGTGTTCAGCAATAATCCTGCGCTGCCATACAGCCATAATTTATTTGAAGACCTTATAATGAGGAAAAACACAAGCAAGTGGGGAAGGTACTTACATTCGTAAAGCTTATCACAGCCATTCCGCCGTTACTACGCCTTCAGACACTGTACAGAAATTAAGAACAAGATCCCCGTTCACACTAATCAGGTCTTGGTGAAAAATCAGTGGTTTCATAGCTCCGCAGTGTTTCGCTTTTGATACTAAAGCTTCGTCAGACCATTTGAGTAAGGTACCAGGTTGGAACAACAGGTTGCACTGTACGCTAACCCGCCTGACAGTAGTCAGCATCAGCACATTATATCAGTGTTGAACGTCAGTTTAGCGTGTCAGTCAGTTAGCGTGATTGCCAAAATCCTACAATTCTTGGGTTCCGTGAATTCAACTCATTTTGATCGGGCTATGGTTCTTGATCTTTCGGTTCAAGGCGCTTCAATTAATATCTCATCTTGCGTACCACGGATAGATTTTGTTGGTCCATGGATGACAATTTGGTTGGGTGGGGGTGAGATTACATGGAATTTTCGGTCGGTTTGGTTTATCCACTTGAGATTTAGACTACTTCTGTTGATGACTCCTCTTTGCTGATAACCGCAACATCGACACTGATTTGAAGTCTCTGTCCACACGCTTGTCAGTTCCATGCCATCCATTCACACTGGCAATTTTCACCACCTCAGTCATCAGTCTTTGTTACGTGAATCTGTTTTTTTGTCCCGTGTTTTGGGTATGTCCACCATTGCTGAGTCTTTCAGTGACGCTCAACATTCATCAGGATTCCTCGGAAGCCTGTTGATTTTCCTCTTGGATTTGCCAATTCTGTTGTGAAGTTCTCTAGCTAGACTGTCCTATGTGGACTTTGGTGCAGTCTTTGCATTTAATTCTGTGGACACAGTCCCTGGTTCTGTTTGCCGTGCGAGATCTTTCAATCGCACCAGTGCAGAGCGCACTGCTTCCATTCTGGAAAACATGTTAGTGGCATTGAGAATCCTTCGAATGACTTCGCATGTCCCTGGTTTGTATGAACTAACAGCTGGCTTGGTTTCGCTATAGGTGCCAATACCCTTCTGAAGTAACGCTTAACCGAACTTGCTGGACATCCACTATCCTGAAGTTTTTTAGGCTGCTGTTCGTGCACGGGGTCCTTACTCGGCTAAACAGTGATGAGGCAATACTGGCCAATGCCGACTTCGGATGGGCAGATGATTGGTTCAAAATCGCCCCAGTCTCAGTTGGCTTCTGATACATTGTGGTTTTTAGTTTCCACTGACCTTATGCGTGGTGGCTTTTTTGTTGTCAGTTCCTATCCAGATTGCCTGAATGAGTGTCTGGAGGTGTAGGCGCCTCGGAATGACTGTAGTAGGCTAGCACTTAGTCCCTTTATTCTTTTCTTCACAATAAGGCTTTCAAATTAATCATGGTTGTACGGCAGCGAAGCATCAGTGTTGAACACTAACGTCATACTATCGATGATGAAGATGACGATGATTGTGTGTAGTGCAGCGAACCCGAAGTTGACTCTATCTCCGTACTAAATTTGATGTGTGGATTCAGGTCGTTCGGATAATCGTAAAACTCACCGATCTTTCCTCGTTTGATCACGTCTAAAGTGTCATCTATATAACGCCAGAATCTTGGTGGTGACGGAAATCAGGAGCTGATGCAAGTCCCAAGGTGCGTAAAATGCTTCGCACCTTCGAGTGCCCTTCTCGGGGTAGAAATTATGGTTTTACGCTGGCTTGGGTACTGCCACGGCGCCCAAATCTAGACAGGAGCACAATCAGGGTCCTCGTGCCTAAAAGCCTGCCGATAAGGCAGCAGCATCTGGCCGGGAGTGTGGGTTATTGTGTTTTCTTAAAGAACAAATAACCATACGTGTTCCTACTCCCATGGTCCAGGAGGCTGTGTTGGTCAGATCTCATGCCATTGTTCAACCTTGTATAAGAAGTTGCATGTATCGCACGGTGTTATGTCTGCTGATTCGCTAATCTGCTGTATCTGATTGCTGACCCGCTCCAGTGTTTAATGCCGGGAAAAAAAAAGACTCAGAGAAGGGAACACAACAGCTATATTCCGAACAAGCGAGCGCGAGAGTGTGAGTACGTGCGAGTGCGAGTGCGAGTGCGAGAATACAACTCAAGCTAGTCATTGGTGGGACACTGTCTAACTTGGCGCTGACACGCGCTGTCTGGGTTTGATAGAAAGCTGTGAGGCGCTGTATATTGAGGGGGCGTTGTCTGGCTGGTCAACACCTAGCAGAGCTGAGGGTCTCAGTAGATCTCGGGCATTCAGTAGTTGTTTTCAGGAATCTGACCTTCCTGATACACGGACTCCCCTAGCACAACCTAATAAATCACGGAGTGCACAGACTGTCACACTTCTTTGAGGTCCCGTCTATTCAATGCTGATTCAGTAGTAGTAACAATGACGACCATCTTTGCGCTGACCATCGATTACCTCTCAGTCCTCAAACCAAGCTCTGTGTGTAACTCGGGACCGTCCAACCAGCATAACATAGACCTGTGGGACCTGGCCTTCGAATCGTCAATCTTCGGTGACTCAACGTACGACGTGTGTCGAATGATAATGTCAGGGACCACTAGTTTGACATCCTACGACTCTAGATTGATCCAGTAACTCATACTGCAGTGGCTCAGACTAGCCTTCCGCAAACCTGACTTTGAATTGTTCAAGGCCTCCCTGTCTCCACGATGCTGCTCAGGATGTCTCTGTCGCGCCAGAGGAAAATTGAACTGTTGAACTAATTCGTCTGCAGATGGTTCATGACGTCAACCAGTGAGACAGAAACTGTATGACTTTGTGCTCGGACATTACTGCGGACCGTCCTGTGTGGTCGTCAATTATCTTAACGGTACTAGATACACTTGGATAGCCGGCTAAGTGGAGCAGTGCTACCATCAGATTGGAGTTTGATCGTATCAGTCACAGGGGAGTAAATGTCGGCCGTTTAATCTTCAGCTCAGAATGCTTCACCGTTCCAATTTCAATGCACTGGTTGGACACTTCAATTCACCTCATTATCTAGGGGTTATCCACAGCATTTATGTCATCCCCTGTTTACTCTAGTTTCGAAGTTCCTAAATCTGACTCCAGCCGACTAAGTTCTGTGTCTTGTTCGACGTTTTCATTCAGCACTTGGTGCTCGATAGATTGCAACTGTCTTCATTCCCGACCCGAAGCTTGTCGTGGCTTCTGTGCTGCAATGATCCCGCGGGCTATACTGGCTGGAACTCAGTTCCTAAAGGTTCAACCATGCCGGGAAGGCCAACGGAGAACAGCCCGACGAAGAACAGCGAGTCCCCGTTCTGCGAGTAATAAGAGCAGCGAGACCCCGTACTACGAGTAATCGTGCTACGAGGCGGTCTGGGGGTAAAGTCGTACTGTCCTCTGCGATAGGAGTGTGAAGGCAGTAAGGCGTTTCCCCCAGGCGACCAGTATATCTATATTTATGGAAGCAGCGATGCTGCCTTCCCCCGAGGAAGGACGGGTTAGAAAAGGTCGGCCCTACATCCAGACGATTGTTTGGAAGCTACCTGGCTGTTATACACCTTACTTCGGCCAGTGCTTTTAACTTTACTTTTGTGTTGATATCTCGAAGGTCTTTATTCGCGTTCACATCTCTTTTCTCTCTTTTCTCTCTCTTTTGAACCACCGTCACATTACACGATCCTATGAGAGAATGCTGATGACTGGTTCGTGTATGCAGAAAAGACTGAAACTACCGAGTTCGAGCTTGGAGTGGCCAGTAGGACGACCAACGCCCAAAAGACGGAAGCAGTATTCATTTGCAAACGCAGAAAACATCAAGCGAGCGCCGCCGTTCTATTTGAACCCTTTTGGTTTGTTGAGGAATTCATCACCCCTTAGGGTCCAACACACCCTGACTTATTTTGACCTCCCCTCTAGTAGCCTTTACCACGGATGGCTTCTGCTGAAACTGCTCGTTTAGGTGATGCGTGTGCTGTTCAAGCAGCATCAACTGATGGAGATTCTGGGGAACTACCGTTTCTGACATGCACTGGTGCTCCGCCAACCCCAATGTAGTATTCCAAAATAGTGGCTACTTATATCAGGTAGACGTAGCTACCTACGTCTATCGAAGGGCGCCTCACTAAGCTACATTCACGCCGGTAAACAACACTTTATCCCAAGCTTGAGTTCAAACATCCAGATTCATCGGAAAGCGCCTATGGACAAGCCCCTGTCAATGCACTGTCGTCTAGTTCGCGCTAGATTTTTCACCTTTCATTGTTTCCGTGAAATTGATATCTGTTTAATATCATGCAAACACACTTTGGATCGAAGGGATTCAAACACTTTCAAACTAGCCTTCGAGTAGCCTTGTAATAGGGGGGTTAGAAAAGAATTGGAGAGAAACAAGCAATTTGTTGTTCCTGCGTACCTTCGGCAACGTCTATCCTGTAAAGGTTTGAAAGTGGATTTTTTCAAATGGTCCTTTGCTTTGGGAACTACTGACACGTGTCCTTAGTTTGACTCTGTCCACCGCCCTCCAATTGTTTATGCATAATGTTGTACGCCTTCCAGGATGGGGTCCCTGTGGCCCCACCTGTGCTTGGCTGGAGACATTGCAAGAAATGACGGCTAATCGATGTTGCTGTCTTTGATGATGATGATGAATGTCATCCGCCGTGCTCCTTTCAGGCTTTTACGGTTGAACAATTTGACTTGAACACCTTTCTCGGTTTCCATAGGTGTCACGTGTGCGTCACATTGTCTACTGTGTCACCGTTTTCCTTGTGCACCTCTTTTCTAGACTAAACAAGCGCCATCCATCGTTCCGGAGACACATGAGTTTGATCCCGGTCACGCGTACAAGCCGTATTCATCGGCTGATTCGAACGGTACCGCGGATGTGGATAGTTTGATGCAAACACCGAATTCCGAAATTTCCTGCTCTCGATCCTACTCAGTGTGTTCACTGACCTCACAGGACGAATTCGAGTCCACCTTGATGAACCGTCCCTTCAATATGCTCGGTGATGTTAGAAATGACCCTTTTGACACCCGTGTGGAACAGTTTGGACAACTGTTGCCTCAAGCGGAGATTTTCAGTGTTCCACAAGGTTATTTTTTTACACAGACTGATTTGATGCCCGATTCATCTGTATGGTCCTCAAAAAGGAGACGATGTAAGTTGATTTTCTGTGTACCGTCGTATCGTCTTAGTTCAGTCACTATCCCTAGTTAAAAACAGAGGTTCCCTATCTCTGAGTGCAACCCACTACTCATATGGTTGCTGGGCGAGACGGCGCAAGTGGTTGGAGCGCGAATTTACTGACCGGAAGGTCCGTGGTTCGAACCCGACCTCTTCCTGTCGAATTCCCCTGTGTAGGCTTGGGCAACCTGGCAGTATCCCAGCCCTCGTGCTCCCTTCGGGTGGCATGACAGCTAGGCACCGAAAGGGTGTTACAGCTGAACAGTTTTTTTTAGTTTTTATGGTTGCTGGGATCTCCACAACCCAGGACCGATTTCGCCCTTCTAGGGGCTCCCTCAACCTTATGGTCTGGTTGAATCCGTACTGGACAGATTTAGACAAATATTCTCATTTGCAAAATGTTCGTCCCTAAACAGCATATTAGTAAATTATCCGAGTTCTTCTGTCAAGCCAGATTAATTGTTTAATTCGAACAAGTTCCATTTGAGGTAGTCACATATTCAGATTACTCTTCTCGGTTATCCTTGTCTTGGATAACTCAAGATAGCTCAAGTGGTTAGAGCGCGAATCTACTGACCGGAAGGTCCGTGGTTCGAACCCGACCTCTGCCTCTCGACTTCCCCTGTCTAGGCTTGGGCAACCTGGCAGTATCCCAGCCCTCGTGCTTCCTTCGGGTGGCATGGCAGCTAGGCACCGAAAGGGTGTGTTCCAACTGAACAGTGGATAAACACACACACAGTATAACAATCGTTCGGCTGTAACACCCTTTCGGTGCAATGCCACCAAAAGGAAGCACGAGGGCTGAGTTACTGCCAGGTTGCTCAAGCCTAGACAGGAGCAGTCGAGATGCTGTGGTTGGACCTTCCGGTTCACACACTGAGCCATCTCTAGCCTGGACTCACTTCATCGTTCTTATGGGTAATTAGTGTACAATGGTTCTGGCTGTCTCAGCTCGCATGGAAACAAAAGGATCCAATCACTTTTCTTGATGTCAACTATTGGCAGGGCTATAGATCAAATATAACTTCAATGACGTTTTAAGGTTTTATAGTCTTCGTGTTTTGATCAGAAATCCATTCCAGACGTCTTGTAACAAGAGAATCAAGACCGACCACGATTTAGGTGAGATACTACTGCCTCTGACATCGTCTGACACAGCGTATCGAATTGGTTGAATATCCACAGAGCAGACATTTTGATTGATTTCCCAGTATCACACGCGTTTCAGGTCGTAGGTCACTACCCCTTAGATATGAACGTCGTGCAACTTGGTGCATCCGAAACTCTGATTTGGCAGTCTTGTCGTCTTTCCTTTTTTTCTCGGCGTGAATTCTTGTGACTACATCCAAGGTTTGTATATGATCAATTGAAATAAGGGTAACAAGTTATACAAATCAGCTGATTTGGGGAAATTCTGCGTTTTGGATTTCGCATTAACTAGCTTCTTAAATCCTTACTCGTCCCTTCTTCTCCTATCTCTCCTCTCTCCGCAGCCGTTGGAACCTGTTGGGTACCGGACCTCAGTTTATCAGATCAGGCCCAGTCACGAATCTACAGGCTATCATCGCTCAACAATGACGCGCTCTCCGGAGACTTTTCGTTACGTTTTCTTCCGAATGACTACACTTACGACTCTCTGACTGACTCGTATACACCCGATGAGACACCTTTGGCATCCAGTCACTATCTGTTAGCCGAACCCTGTGCTACGGTTCCTAGCGAACATCGTGAAAAATTTGTATTGCGCCAATTGTGACGATGATGATCAGTCGTACCCTTACTGGTGTTCTTGTGCGTTTGCGTGCTCCTTAGGTTCTTTTCGTGTTCATTGACTCTTCGGTAATCACCGATTGTTCAACAAAATGCGCCGCATTTCCTTATCTGACTGGTTCACACAAAGTCCTACTTGTTGGTCTGTCATGGTAATCACTCACCTCATCTAGGATCGTTTCTACCCGGTCATTTTCCTCACTCATCTCTTGGTTTTGCTTTGAAAAGGCTGTCCCCCCAACCACCCCACCACGCTTATCAGTGATTGTATCAATTTGATATATATAAAAAAAATTGTGATCCTTCACATTCTAATATAATCGAATCATGACTTTCTAGTGGTTTCATCTTCCGCATTTCTTTATCTTAGCCTCCTCATGCGTGTGTTTGTCGTTCGTGTTGTTTTTGTACGAATGATGCTGATTGGCATCGTTTTTTCTTCAGTTTGTCTTCATTCTCCCCAAAATAGTATAGCTCCGTCCGCTTGTGTCGTTCACGTAGCCACACACATCTGTGCGTTCGTTGAATTCATTCACACCACATTGTTGACTTTTAGTTTCAAAATTGTCTCGAGACTGACAGATTCTCGGCTAGGTCGTTTTGCATGTTTTCACAGCCTTTCCCCATCCATCCCTCCCCCAGCCCTGCCCGCATCTTGAAAACAGACTACTACTGCCTTTGATCATGTGTGAGATATTTTTGTGTCCCAATAGAGACTTCATCTGTTTGTGCGCTATCTTTGTAGCCAATGCTTTGTTACTTAGACGTTATTGATTTACATGCTTCGTGGTGTTGCTTAGTTTTGGGCGTTGTTCACTCGGAGCAGTTATAGTTTGATGCGCCTTTGGACGTATTATCACGTCTTGTGCATGGTTATTGGAGGCTTCACGTTCCTCAGATGCGCCTCCACACTTTTGTTCAGCGGTATCTCTGCAGTATGACGACATTGACCATGTGCGCAACGAAGTGGTGCGTAGGCGGCTACTTGGTAGGGCTGGAATCGGTAAAGCACCGGGTAAAACCTACCACACCACACCAAAGAAGACGCCGGTTTTCATCCCCATCTCATGCTGATGAAAGCTTCAAGGAGGACAGATCATCGTGGTGCTAAATGAAAGTTGAGGAATCTTCGTGCATTCCTGGTTGGGGTCTGTGTGATTTCCCTGGTATGTGCAGCATATGTAACTAGTCGATTTCAATCACGAGTATGCCCTCACTTTTAGCTGGACTGCCCACCTGCGTTTGTGTTTGTGAGCTAGACAAGATTGCCAAAGAGTACTGACTCTGTCCCATTGGTGGCATCCCACTCCAACACGATGCTCGGATGTGTTGACTTCCTTGCTGTTTGCAGGCGTAGGTGCATGGTTCATGATCTTTTTATACCTGTAACCATAAGTCTTTTTTCCCTTTCTTTACCAATTTATTCTTTCTGCATGGTTTTATGGTACAGCGACTGAAGTGTCACTGTCCAGAACGATGGGAATTTATATCAATGGAACTTTTCAACCCGTCCACAAATCGGAGGTTAGGGATGCCGCCACGATGCTCTATCTCACTATGGTGTGGTAGTTTGTGAAACTTGGTGACCCACTGAACTGCACTAGAGATATCCGTTAAAAATAATAAACCGAATGGTTCAGCTGTAGCACTCTTTCGGTGCCTAACTGTCATGCCACCCGAGGGAAACACGAGGGCTGGGTTACTGCCAGGTTGTCCAAGCCTCACCATCATCGACAGCATGACATCAGTGTTCAACACCGATGCTTCGCTGCCGTACAACCGATTTATTTGAAGGCCTTATTGTGAAGAAAAAGAATAAAGATGGACGGGGAAGGGACTTAGTGCTGGCTTACTACAATCATTCCGAGGTGCCTACACCTCCAAACACTCATTCAGGCAATCTGGATAGAAACTGACAACAAGATCGCCACTGACATCAGTTGGCAGCCATATCTTGCAGCGTCTCCAACCAGGCGCAATGAAGATCACGCGGCCCAAGCCTAGACAGGGGAAGTCAAGAGGCGGAGTTCGGATTCGAACCACGGACCATCCGGTCAGTAAATTCGCGCTCCAACCACTCAGCCGTCTCGCCTCTAGAGATATCCGTGCGGTACTCGCATTCTCTCATACCATGTTGGTCAATGGTTAGAACTCTGACCAGTACAGTCCATTGGTCCTTCAGGACGGGAGTTGAAACATGTACGGTAACTCGTCCTTTTAAAAAAATGTAATGCACTGACATTTCCCGCCAGACAGCAGCGTCTTGTAGTCAGGCTTTTGAATTAAAGGCTTCGGATAAGGGTCCTAATCGTCCTCTTGTCTAGATCTAAGTGCCCGGTCAGTATCCCAACTAGGGTACGCTATGATTCCAACAGCCGGAACTAATCCTATGCCACATATCGTCATCTTGTTGGCTGCATACGGTAGGGCCGGCAAACGAAATCAGGATACTGCTGAGCCTCCCTTCTTTCTATTTCACATTAACTTTCTCCCTGTCTAAGTCCTTGCAAGACGATCCGTTTGGACTGAGAATTTAAGATCTACACGCAATCGTTGAGCTAACTGCCCCGTCTCTGCCCTCGCTTCCGACTGCGCAACTCTGATGATCCAGAGGACGCTGCGGCAGACAGCGCAAAGAGTTGCATCGGTCTAAGTTACCAGGCGGAAGGGTCCTTACTTAACTGAATACCTGTTGATAGTCTGCTCCATGCGGTTCGTCTGGCAACGCCGATGGAGGAAGTTGCTGGCGTCTGCTTTCGCCCTAATTGACTGTGGCTCTGACACCACGGAAGGCAACCTTTTGTGTCGTCTTGAATGTTCTTTTACAGCGGACTAAAGGCTGAGATAGCATTCTGATTGCCGGGAATTTGATTGCACAAGCAGGCAGACTTAGCACATCTGAGACTCAATTCAGTGTAATTTGATTGGGCTCGGTACGTACGGACAACGGCGAACGACTGCTTCAGCCGTGTGCTGACTACACTGTTTCTACGCAGGGCCAACAGTCGAGACTCTGACTATATAAGGTGTCCTCAAACAGCAGGCTGGCCACAGTTGATCACATCGCCATCCGTTATTGATGGCGTGGATCGATAACCGACTGCCGTACATGCAATCGTTCGAAGTCCCCTATCTGTTCGCTCTTCATGGACAACTCCCTTATCAGTTGAGAGGCTCGCAGATCCAGATTATTATAACGATGTCCTAGACTTTCATCCAACTAATCTACGTTTGAATGTCAATTCGTATTGAAACGAGGTCATCACATCTTTTCACAGTGTTGGGAATCACACCTGCGACACCAAATTGTCAGCCTCACTCAAGCACTGGTGCTGCTAGAATTTCGGAGGAATTTTGTCGCCAGTCCGGTGAGTTATCAAACATCAGGTGAAAGCCAGTGTGCTCGCCGACCGTGAGACACGGAAGCTAATGAATGAAAAACCAGAATGCCAAGAACGCTTGGAGACTGTTTCGATTGCTCTGTGCCACCGGTCGCTGAATACCTCCTGTGAGCGAAGTTTGGAGGACACCTTGACTCTGGACCGACCACTTTGAACCCGAATTGTGATGGCCATCTAGTGCCACTCATCCACATTTATTTGCACTAGAATTCCGGTCAGTGAAACTAGGACCTCCTACGGGATCTTTTCCCAAGCCCCACCGAGCTTGTAGTCCAATTGACTTGCAACCTGCATTGTTGATTCACTGCGGCGGGGTAATTGAACCCTTGTCTGATCTGTTTGCCTGCATCCGGAAACGGAAACTATCCCAGACAACCGGGGGAATCGGTAATAGTACGTTTTCAAAAAGCAACCCTTAGTGAATGCAGCAATCACGGGAGAATCACCTTGACTCCGGTTGTATTTCCGCATCACCTGTTCTTCGTCGTGGCCCGTGAAGCATTGACTAGAGAGCGGCAGGCGCGATTTCAGCCTCATAGGGGTTGCGTTGACTATATCTTCATGCTCTGCCATACCTATAGGTGGCCCGCAATTTGAGTACTTTGGATTTCCGAGGTGCCTTCGACTCTGTTAATCGACTTGATACGCAAGGAGTGTCCCGGAAGTTTATCACTATAATAATTTTTTTCGTATTCTCATAATTGCGGGCGTGTGGGAGTATACATTGGGAGCTCCCCAAAAGCTTCCATACACAAATTGGTCTCCGGCAAGGATGCCCACTCTCTCTCCTTTCTCATTTCATTTCGTGATCGACCACTGGTCTTCAGGTCTTCAGAACCCTGGTGCTCACACAGCTGCTGACGAATACCTTGCCGATCTGGAATATGCGGAAGACATCGTTCTCGACTTCGCGGACAAAGAAAACACGTTTTCGGATGAACTGACTGAAGTCATCCCATCTTGTGACTTGAGCTTTGTAAGACATGCTGTGAGAAGGAGAACTGAAACGTCCTCAGGCCTTCGACAACCGTTATCTCGGAATCACACCGCGTATTGGCTAGTACCAAGGAATACGCAGTGAGACATTTAGAAAACGAGTGTTCGGTTGTGCAACGGAGAATTCACTCGAAAAATATGTGTTGCATCGGAAGCTGTGGTGGTTTGGTCATGTTCTGCGCGTGCTGAATCGTCGTTTACCGAGAAGAGTGCTATTTGCCTGTCTATTTCAGCGTAGCGCAAGCAGAGAGATGGAGAACCTTTGACCTGTCAGAGGGGTATGAAAGAGATTACGAGAAGTCTGGGTGCTGTCAATGCGACTCACCCTCCGGGATTGGGTCTGCG
The DNA here is from genome assembly GCA_003604175.2 of Clonorchis sinensis. Lineage (NCBI taxonomy): Eukaryota > Metazoa > Platyhelminthes > Trematoda > Opisthorchiida > Opisthorchiidae > Clonorchis > Clonorchis sinensis. The sequence goes on along the minus strand of CM030373.1, from coordinate 1,630,442 downwards.
TGATAGCCCTTGTGTAGACGCTGTAAGGTATGGCTGCTAATCATCATCATCGTCAGCTGCAAGAACCGCGTGCTTGTCGTACAGTGGTTGTAGCTGCCATAGTTTCGTTCACCAATGATTTGGAGAGGCGGGAGCTGATAAATTGGTGCTTAAATGCAGGTCGGTCAGTGAACTGTTAAGTGGGGGGATTGGGAAGTGAGCTATGCATTGAAGGCACGAGCGCCATTGAGGTTGCGACTGGGCCATGGCTGCTAATCGATGCTAATGGTTTTCAATTTCCATCCAACTAGTCTGGATGAGTGCGTGGAGGTGTATGTACCTCAGAATGATTGTGGCAGACTAGCACTGGGTCCCTCCTTTTGTTTCACGATAAAGCTCTGAATTAATTTATGGTTGTTCGGCAGTGAAGCCTTAGTGTCGATCTCTGATGTTATGCTGTCGTTGGTGAAATGCGATATATGAGAGATAAAGGCTTGAAAGGCCACTGATACTGACAGGTTACCTACAAAAGTGTTCAGACTGGGATATATTGTCGATTTGCGCAACCTGTGAAGCTGAAGGTGTCGCACAAGTGTTCAAGGACCTCACAACTATACCACTATTCTAAAGAAACGAAAGCCGACAGTAAAACGAGGGAGTGGTCAGTCTTCTGTCGCCCGCTGACAAAGTCCTGAAGATGTCGTTGGAAAAAACCGCAACAGTTGTAAGATCCCATCACTTCGGTATGACTGTCCGAGTACCTACTTGTGGAACCGCCTCCCCTAATTCAAAATTGGCACCGGCGTGGATCAGTTGTTGTTCCGACTCCAACTCTGCGTAATCTCCGTCTACCTTCCGTTTGCGCCGAACCGCTCGGCACACCCGAGAATGACTTACCGATCCAGTACCATAGGGACGGTAGTCTTTTCAACCAGGGGCGCTTCTTGACCAATACGAATTCGCACGATTCGAAGATCAGTACTTTGCCTTTTGCAGTTGACTGTTCTGTGTGTGTGGATATTCAGAGGTTGTTGTACACTGCCGTACAACCATCATGTTTATTTGATTATGATCTTAAAGTAGAGAGAAGGAAAGAGTAGATAGAGGCACCTGGTGCTGGTCCGTCACAAGCATTCTGAGATTCCTACACCTCCAAGCGTCTTACGACTGATATCGCACCACATTCCACACTGCTCCCACCTGATGATCTCAAGAACAAAAAGTCTCTAATTCTACGCATTCTTACCTTAAAACCACTTTTTTTTGTGACTAGTGGCTCGAGATGGGGTTCCAGAAAAAGCCTTTCGCAACTCGGCACTGCAATTCTTCTCGAAAGACTACGATGAAGGAAAACCACTTCCATGAACATTAAATGAAGATATTCGAGATATCGCGATACATGTATATTCGTAATGGACTACTCATAAGGTTGCTGAAAACTCTTCGACAGCCCACGACCGGTTTCGCAAACGGGAGATTCAGCTGGGTTCCAGATGAGTCTCTCGCAAAAACCAAATTGGTATGCAAATGAGTGTATTTCTCGAAAACAGTCCAATTTGGGTTCAAGTAGAACATAAGGTTGACGGAAACTCGGGGACTGCGCCTACCTGATGAGCCCCAAGAAGGGCGAAACCGGTCTTGGGCTGTCGAAGAATTTTCAGCAACCTTATGAGTAGTGCATTACGAAGATAATATTTACTGGACAACACACAAAATTCATGATTTAGTGTGTATTCCCTCCCCTTGGAATGATACCAAACTCCGGTTTCCGATTACTTTATTTCACGGTCCCATTCCAGAGTCCGACTCCACTCACCTCGTACAAAGTTTCACATTTGTTTTTTTTTGCTCACCTTTCAGCAAACGTCTTGTTAATTCACATCGATTCTTTTTGCTGTCGTTCCGCTACTCAATAAAAAGTTTTGAATATTTCGAGTGACAGGAGGAAATAATTTGCTACAGTCGATTTATCCGGCAAAATGTTTTGCACTTGATAGCATAGTGTCGTCCGGTAACATTTTGCCACTTTCCAACGAGGAAGGAAGGTTCACGAAGTCGAACCTTTCGTTAGTTGATTTCGGTTGATGAACACATCCGGTCATCAAAAGTCGGCATCCGATTAGTTATCACCTGATTCCGAGGCATCCTCTTCATCATCATCCTCTTCTTCGTCACTCGTGTCTTCATCATCCTCGTCATCTTTCTCGTCCCCTTCACTCTCCTCGGATTCCTCGTCTTTATCCTCCTCATCCGACTCACGTTTCGGTCGTTTCTTACAAAATGATATGCACCATTGCCACATCCCACCAACTTCGTCCTGATAACCCAACTGCCACTTTTTGCGTGATCGTAGGTACTGAATTTCATCACGAATTTGACACAATACGAAAGGCCAACAACAGAACAACAGACAACACAAGTCACTGCCGCATGATCCCTCCAGTTTGTGCTTGTAACGAATTCTCGCTCTCATTGGGATCCATAGGAAAAAATTGAGTGGAAGTAACAGAATACCAAAGAGTATTGCCATCGCCCATGGCATGGAATTTGCGTAATGGAAGAGGTCCGCCATAAAGCAAGGACAACAGAAGATGCAGTAGCAACAGTTACCTGAAAACACAATGAAAACCGATGAAAAACGCTACTAACAATCATGCGAGTTATACCGTTCCAGTGTTAAATAATCCTACAAAAAGTGAGGGATAATCACACTGCTGTTCAGCCGATCCAGACAGAATGCTTAATACTTCAACCAGTGGCCGGAGGGTCCCGAGTTCGGACCCTCTTCTGGAGTTTCGTGAGATGCACACTGCTGGTGATTTCCAGTAAGAATGAAACAGCTGTACAGTGTACGCGTTTGAATGCTGCTACAGTGATGCGGTAGGTTGTTCTGGCTGCAACTTGGTTTCTCAGTTTAACTGTGTTGGAAAACCTAAGTGGAGCAGCTAGGCAACGTACAACGGACACCTTTACCGCAAGTAGTTCTGGTCTGAGGCTACACAAACATAAATGAGATGTTTCACCTAGGGGACAATATTTTCATTTTATGGATACGATGATGCTCCCTTCCATTGGAGAATTACAGGTTCATCTAGTCTTCATCTAACATTTGAAATGTACACCGGTGCGGACCCGCTCAGCTCAATGTTGGTCCAACTACGTCTGTTGTGGTTGGTTATTTATTACACGGAGGCGAGTAACTCGAAAGAACCGAATACCACGTCGATTGGACGGATATATCGCGAATCGGCTACGCGGTCAGAATGTGGTCCACTCTGAGTGAAGCATTTTTAGCTCGGCGCTCCCCCTCCTGTCATGAAGATCCTAGCTTCAGGAAAACCCAGCGTTCATTGTATGAGTAAAGCTGTGACAATCGTTGTCTTCATTACAGGACAGTTTCAACCTATCGTGCTCACTGATTATTGTAGTTCACAGTAAGTCAGAAGAACACGGAAGCACTGACACGGGTGTAGTGTGTACACGCGGCCAACTTGGTCGGCTTTCGTGGCGGGTCAGCAAACAACTGAGTACACATCAAGTCAACCCACAGCGCTCACGCGAGCCAATCAATCGGACGCGCACCCAGTCAGCTACTCAAGTCACACGCCAGATCGATGGTGGAACGACGAACGGACACGCACACGCGCCAACTCTCTGACACACCGAAGCAGCTACTGCACTGATATACCATAGTGGGCTGCACAGCAAACCAAGAACCAGATACAATCCATGGCATTTATCCAGGCCAATCAAGTGGAATGCCAATCGAGGAGATGAGCGGTAATTGATTTCCAAAGCCGAGAAGAGTACTTTCTCTTGAGCTCTGTCTAGGCTTGCGGGAAGAAGTGATGTGGAAACATCAATCCGATTGACTGCGTCCCATAGAATTTCTTACGAATGGTTGGTTTGTAGTGAATGCTTTTACACGGACAACGTGGGATGGCTCCTTCGGTTGCGCGCTGATCACTAACCATTTCTGGCCATCCGGGGGTTGTAATATATTGAAATACTGATAGCCTGAGTGCCATAATTTGTTGTAGATCGGTTGGATGCTTATCTCTTCGCCGGGTTCACACCTTCAGTCGTGAATGCAGTTGTAACATCAACAGCAATCAGCTGTCAGTAGTGAGCAACGTTTCTCAGTGAGGCACACGACTTTATTCTGGTCGCGCAACAGTTGTGAAAGTTTGGCAATTCAGTTAACATCCGATCTCCGTAGGCTGACAGAATGAATGTTGACCTACCATCCTCAGCGGCCCACTTTGTCTGATTACTAGCAATCTGAGTCGAATTGCCCTAATGGCGTGATGAGCGTGGTTTGTGGTTGAACTGTGGATTAAATGCATACTCGCACAACCACGTGAAGGATGGAAGCGAGCCAGAGCAAGTCAAACAATGACTTGGCAACGAAGTATAAAAGCCATTACCAGCGCTGGTTACTGCCGTTTTCCTGGATGGGGACCTTGAGACGGGCCACATCAACGGTTTGAGACACTATCAGATATGGCCCAGTCGCGTCCTCAATGGCGCTCGTGCATCCAAGCTATTGCCTTCCCAACCCCAAACCCCACTTAACAGTCCTGTACTTACGCACGAATTTATCAGCTTCCGCCTCCAATGCGCAGCTACCTACCTCACCTCCCCAAATCACCGGTGAACGAAACTGTGGCAGCTACAACCACAGTACGACAAGTACACGGTTCTTACAGGTGAAAATGATGATGGTGATGAATGATTTGTCATCGGCTCTCAGTCTGAAAGTAACCAGCTGCACGACTACGTGAGCTTCCAGAATTAAGTTTTTCCACCTGTTCCACATTTCGTTCACCAGTCATTTGAGGCGAAGGGGTAGGAGGGGGGAGTCCACTGTCAGTGCACTGTTAAGTGGGTGTTGGGAATAGAGCTCTGCATTGAAGGCAATAGCTTGGATGCACGAGCGCCATTGAGGACGCGACTGGGCCATATCTGATAGTGTCTCAAACCGTTGATGTGGCCCGTCTCAAGGTCCCCATCCAGGAAAACGGCAGTAACCAGCGCTGGTAATGGCTTTTATACTTCGTTGCCAAGTCATTGTTTGACTTGCTCTGGCTCGCTTCCATCCTTCACGTGGTTGTGCGAGTATGCATTTAATCCACAGTTCAACCACAAACCACGCTCATCACGCCATTAGGGCAATTCGACTCAGATTGCTAGTAATCAGACAAAGTGGGCCGCTGAGGATGGTAGGTCAACATTCATTCTGTCAGCCTACGGAGATCGGATGTTAACTGAATTGCCAAACTTTCACAACTGTTGCGCGACCAGAATAAAGTCGTGTGCCAGACTCGGGCAATGCTTCGAAGACGTCGATGGTCAAACACTGAAAGTCTTTTGACGTCTTCGGTGCGCAGTTGCCAGGTTTCTGATCCACAGCATTGTAGACTCGACCTTTGACGGTAAAGCTGATGTCACGCCTACGCCACAGGTGACGCAGGTTCACAAAAGCTGCCCTGGCCTTCCCAATCCGGATGGAAATATCATCCTTTGCGAGGCCACCGGGATTGATACAGCTGCCCAGGTAGATAAATTTGTCCACTATCTCAATCGTCTCATCCGCAAGCATGAGGTTAGGTTCCGAGCCCACCCACTCTTGTAGCGGCACTTTTCACTCTGTCGGTGTGAAGCGCATGCCAAATCATTCAGTCTTTTAGCCGATTTGCGGAACATCACTCAACCTAAGTGGCTGAGTACTCTCAAGCGGGCAGTGAACGGCACTGCTTATTTAGTGTCAGTCAGTCAGTTTACCCAGTCTAAACAATCTATCAAATGTGCCGTAGTTCCAAAACTGTTACAGTTTTGGTTAACTGAAAATGCGAGAGCCAAATCTGTGAGGCGGTGGTCATGCCTGATAAATCCTAAGAAAAACGAAACCAGTCGTCAACTGTTGAGAGTTTTCAGCAACCTCAAATAGCGTACCAACTGAAGCATGAGGTGACATTTTCGCAACAAATTCATTTGATATATATATATATATATATCACAAACGACAGATTCAAAGTCTCCCGTTAGCACTAAGTTAATTTGCAAATACGTGTATTTCGCCTCTCTCACTACCATTCGAATTAGAAGGCTTTTTATAGATAATAATGCAAACAGTGTGAGTGTGGGCTGTTTGACTAAGAGACTTCAGTTTGTACTAAAGCTCTTCAGATACATGTCTCTTTTGGCATACTTAACAGAATGGAAACACAAATATTCCGTTGAGTAGTACGAAGGGAATTTCCGAGCTGAAGTTGGAAACCAAGGACACGTTATCCGACTCCCAAGTAGACATTTTCATCAGGAGATATTAGTATTAATCATGTGGAACCCTACCAGTGTAACGGTGGATACTACTGATGAGGCATGTGAGTAGTACGTCTCTCGTAAATCCGCTTGTGTACTTGGTCACGGCTTTCGTGTCCTCGGAAACGGCGTCCTTGGCCAATTCACCAGGAAGGAGAAGACAGACGGCAGTCTGGATTTCTCTGCTGGTGATGGTTGAGCGCTTGTTGTAGTGAGCCAGACGGCTGGACTCGGCGGCAATGCGCTCAAAGTTGCGGTTGACGAAGGAATTCATGATCGGGTCGCGTTTGCTATTTTGAGACACCTATGGCATCAAAGCGATATATCCCTGTATCTCAGAGGACGTGTGTTTCAGACTACAGTGTTTTGTTGTATGGCTGTGAGACTTGGGCTGTGCTAGCAGCGGAACTGAGACATCTTCAGGTTTTCAACAATCTTTGTCTCAGGACCACAGCTTGTGGAGGTTGTCGGTGAATCCATAACGAGAAAATTAGAAAGCGGGTTCTCATTTGTGGAACAGGGACGTCAGTGAAGAATGTGCCAGAAGTTGCGTTGGTTAGGCCGTGTATTGCGCATGCTGAACCATCGTGTGCCAAAGAGAGGGCTGTTTTCCGCGCCCAATTCGGAGTGACAGATGCAGAGATAACCAACCCTTGATCTGCTAGAGGGGTGTGAAAGAGATTACGAAATGTCCGGGTGCCATAGGTGCGACGTTCTTTTTGCCCAACCTCTGCCTCTCAACCTCCCTGTCTAGGCTTGGACAACCTGAAGGTATCTCTGCCCTCGTGCTTCCTACGGCTTGCATGGCGGCTAGGCACCGAAAGGGTTCTACAGCTGAACGACACAGTCACCTATAGGCACTGATCAGCTCCAATGTGAAAGTAAGTCGAGTTCACTGTTTTCTTCTTTGTTGTGGACCCAACAGGATAGCTGAATTATGATAAGAAGAAGACCGTTAAAACAGGAATGATGTGAACGCGAATTTTACTGATCCCGCAACCACCTACCGCTATTGATTTGTCGGTATTTCCTACGAGAAGCATCCACCGTCCTTCAATTTTTATTTACCCTATCCTAGTTGTCTGCTGCAGTATCGGCCAGTTCTGGTGTTTCTGGCGAGATGTAGGGCCTGACAAGCTGCAGGAATACGATAAACTGTGATCCCAAATGGACTGTAATGTAGTTTCGCACACTTTCAATGATTTGCGGAGAGCGACCATGGAAAACTGCTTTTCAGGATGTCGCAATTCCCTCTGGAGAAAGGGCCGTTATGCACCTCACCCCTTATGAGAGGTGGCCGATCTTGCAGTTTCTTCGGACGAATGGTCTTTCTTCGAAGAGTCTTTCCTGAGTAGGATTCTTGTTGAGTCATCTGGAGAACTCTGCTGTGAGAATGCCAGCACGTCTCATTACGAAGATATGGTCTTCCGCAATGATACACCCAAATTCGGTCCGTCAGCCAGTTCGATTCCGGTCAAAGGTACGATTTTAGGATTGAGCAGCGAAAAAAACGAAACATCTAACAAACTCGTCTCACATTCTGTTGTCGCCTTGCTGTGTTTTGATTGAAGACAATAGGGAGTAGATCACTAGGGCGGAAAACGTGGTCCAGCCGTCCCCACCAAGTCACCACCGATGTGACGTTCCTTATGCTCCAGACACCTTTCGGGACACCTAATATCAACCTATTCAAATTATACGGTGGTCAACTGATTTTTGGAGCGAAAGTTTTTTCAGGGAGATAAGATATGTGGCTAGTCGGTCCAAAGTATTGTTTAACATTTTACTGGTCGTTTCTGGTTCGCGGGCATTCCGTCCCCGTCCCCGTTTCATCTACTGTATTGATTGTTATGTTGTATAGCATATGACCATCATCATCATTTTCAGCTGTAAGAACCGTGTACTGTGGTTATAGCTGCCACAGTTTCGTTCACCAATGATTTTGCGAGGTGAGGTAGGTAGCTGCGCATTGGAAGAGGGAGCTGATAAATTGGTGCGTAAATACACCACTGTCAGTGGACTGTTAAGTGGGGGGATTAGGAAGGGAGCTATGCATTGAAGGCAATAGCTTGAATGAACGAGCGCCATTGAGGGCGCAACTGGGCCATGTCTCTAACCATTGATCAGGATGATATCCAACGCTGAACCAGAAACACTGCATCTAAGCCTTCTTCCCTATACTGAGCGACTAACGGTTCTGTGCAAATACCACCTCGATTGGGCTTGGGATAGGACTTGAGGTCCGGGTAAAAGAACGCCTTCCCAAATGCACCGTGAACTATTTGAAACATCATTCTACGTTTGGTTGAAATCCCGCTTCTTCAAACTGTGACTCATTAGAACAAGTGTGACACCTCGTTTGTTGAGCCCTCTTGAAGCTTTGTCAATTACACTGAGTCAGATGTTGCATCCGTCGTGGTCCATGTGGCCAGATAGTGTATTGATTATTTCTTATTTAGAATTTGAATTTTGGACTTATAACACTGATTTGTGCAGACCTACCAGTCTCGCCCTTCTTGAGGCTAACCATACGAATGTAGTCCCCGAGTTTCCGTCAGACTTAGATTCTAGTTGAACATTCGTTACACATGCGATGCTTACTGTGGTTGACAAGATCGTTCAAAATCCTGTCATCCCACACACCCCCGCTTCTTCCATTGCAGTTAAATGGTCTGTTTAAGGATCCACCATGTATGCGTGATCGCTTGACTCAGCGAACACGTGCTTTCCTGTTTCGCTGTGTCTACGATGGTCACGTGGTGAACATTCCTAACTCATGACCGACGCATGACTACGACTTAGCCACATTGAGCTGTGACAGTGGAATCTTGTCTCAGTTTTTGGTCCGACTGGTTTCTCCACTTCCATGCAAGTGTCCTGTGTGCATCACGCGCGGAAAGAAGACTTTTGAACCTCACCTCTCTGATTTGTTTGAAATGACATATGCAGCAGTTGCTATCGAAGTGATTCGCTCCGCTCCTGGAGCTGCAATTCATTGACATGAAATCGAGGTGATGTGGTTTTTTTTACTGTTTTGAAGAAAGGATAATATGCAACATAGTACTGGAAGCTTAATTTCCCGCCTTCCTGCAACAGTATTTGGAGTAATAACTATTGATAACGTTCACAATTTTCATCATCCGCAGGAGCATAGCCAGGTAACCAGTTTGCTGAGCAACTGGAGCACTCTTTGCAGTTGTGTTTGTATTCATCCTACCTACTCTAATCTGTTTAATGGTGAACCGACTCCAAGAATATCTCCGATCTGTGCTGCTCATGGAGGACGACTGGCGACGAGGTCTGAGCTCAAAGTCATCCATTTTCTATCCCACCACTTGACGCCGTCGACCAGCTGCAGACCTCGACAACTTCCACTCCCATGGATGGGGACCCAGGGACTCAAGTCATCAATGGTTAGTGACCCTGATAGAAATGGCCCAGTCGCGCTCATGCATCAAAGCTATCGCCTTCAATGCGTAGCTACTCGATTACCGAACTAACTGAATATGCCATCGTCCCCAAGACTTGACCGTATCTCCCGCACTCTCCCACTTTCCGGTGATCGAAACTGTAGCGGCTGGAACCAATGTGCTTATGGTACACGGCCTATAGCTGATAAATTGATCGATTAATTGATTGATTGTCGACCAGGTTTTCAATTATACTAGGGTGTGACAGCGCCATGTTGAACGTGGCAGTTGCGACAGAAATTTTTGATGGTTTGGAGTCCAATCAAATGGTATTGGTTCCTTCGTCTGGTTTGATTACCAGGTATCTTTAGGTTAATATGCAGATTCCCGAATTGCAGTTTTGAGGCTCCCCATTCAAAACTGATTCAGTGTGTGTTAACAAGCTGACTAGAACAGCAGTTCGGCTTCCTGCTCGAACGAACTCACCGAATGATTGAACCAGAATGGAAAGATCTATCAGGATGAACTGATGTTATAGCTCAGAGATCCAGCTGAGTAAAACAGATAAGAACAGTAATGCATCTCATTTCAACCGGTCAATCACCTGAGTGATACACGATTCATAGCTTCATCCTATTGCCCTATAAGTAACTTATAACCCATGGTTCAGTTCGTTCCTCGCACCTGACCCTCATTTCTTAATTACTAATTTGTTTTGGTTAGCAATCCAATTTCTGACAACACTTACCCCAGTTCTCACAGCAGCTAAAGGTATAGGTATTCCATTGTTGTTTTTTTCGAATGAATCCATAATCGATATCATCTTCGTCGGCCTTCTTTTTCTTCTTTTTCTTACCACAACAACCAGAGCACATGTTTTTTTAGCGTATACTACATGTTTTTTTATGGCCTAGTCGTCGTCGTCGCCCTAATTGAACCAGTGCATATTGATCGCCAAACGTATGATCATGTGGCGTGAACAGCTGATTGAGTCATGTGACTGACTGTCTTGCAGAAACAAATAAATAGCCCGATGCGATCGTGGAACAAGCCGGAATAGGATTGACCTAATAGCAGCATTACGAAGGCATTAGTCGAAGGTTGCCAAGTACCGTTATGGCGAACTGCAATTAATCGGTCACTAGATCGAGACACGATCAACATACTACGATCCCGTCTAAGATCACCTGCAGACAAACGACACGGAGAAGCGTTTCTACTCAGTTGCACAAAGTGTAATTGGCAAGGTCCTTTGAACAGAGGCCTTATCAATGACTTTCCCTAACATCCAAATAGAAACAAACATACCTACGTACAAGAAACACCAGTATTTTGTTCGGCCAACCTCCATGCGTTTCAATCGTCAACGAGTTCTTACCGAATGACGCCTCGTGCGCATGTTCGTCTCCAGACAAGCAAGGTATTTGTTCTGCTCAGAACGCACACGTACTCCTTTGCGTTCTTTTAAATCAAAAGTGAGTATCGATTACTTGAACGACATTATGAAGACACTTTAGGTGTTCTACGACCCAAGGACTGCGTTTACATAATGGACCATCCTGTCAAGCGCAAATATGGCAGAACTGATTGCTTGAAGGTTGCTTGCACTGAGCCGACTGACGTCGCGACGTAGGTTTGCACAACCTATCGACCGACGGTCCTAATGCCTCCAGTGCTCCAGCACACACATCTCTTTGATCAATCTCCCTCATCCTAGCTCTTGTGGGTGCAATGGTCAAGGCATCTCTCACAGACGTGGATGCTTTTCTCAGTTTATATTGGCGTCCTTCTGTGGGAAATTTGATTTAATCTCTTGGGATCTACAAGACTGATGTGACAGTCTGGTGAGCCTGTAAAAGGTATGTGACCATAACAGATCTCGGGCATCGGAATTTGGATTTTTCAACCTATTTAAGGGCTTACTTCTTGATCCTGGGTCTCAAGTTCTTCATTGTAGACGCGAAACGCATGTCGAAACAGGGGACTACTTCCAAGGTTCTAGCCAGGTTGAATTGTGAGGATTTAAGATCACCAAATAACAAACTGGCATCTATCGGGAAAACCACGCCTTTCATTATTTTTCATTTTTTCAAATTTATTTCAACACCTAAATCCATGGTCCCTTGTGAGATGTGTCAATCGATCAATCAAACAATCAATTTATCAGCTATAAACCGTGTACCATAGGCACATTGGTTCCAGCTGCTACAGTTTCCATCACCGGAAAACGGGAATGTGGGACGTACAACGAAGCCTTAGAGGAGGAATTAGCCTAAATGAATTCGAGGGATAATTCATCGCTGGACTGTGCGAATAAGGGACCAAAACTTCCTGCGTTCTGAATTGCTAATTCACCAGATTTCACCATCCACACACAGACCACGCATCATTCGATGTCTGACAGTCATCGTCACTGGTTTATCTTGGATGTTTAAAGTGAAGTAATTATTCATTTGGAGGCGATGGGATCCAATGCTTGTTTGGTGAACATTCGGGAGTGATTATCCCGTCCAGTTGAATATTTCGAGATTGCAGGTTTTAATACTATCCGTTCAGCTGTAGCACCCTTTCGGTGCCTAAATGCCATGCCGCCCGAAGGAAGCTAGAGGACTGGGATACTGCCAGGTTGCCCAAGCCTAGACAGGGGAAGTCGAGAGACAGAGGCAGGTCAGGCCTTCCGGTCAGTAGATTCGCGCTCTAACCACTTGAGTCATCTCGCCCCAATACTATCCAGTCAAAAAGCTGTGTACAGTTGTTTTATTCTCACTAAAAACCCGTCAACAGTGCACATCTCACGAATCTACAGAGAGATTGCTAGTAGTTGGAAACTAAGCTGTTCGGCCACGAGCGATTGATCAGCAACCCAAATTTAGACAGGATGTTGCGCTACACATTGTTCAATCGCGGGATTCACATCATGTAGTCAGGTGAACTGCGCACTGCTGAAATTCCCAACGAGGATAAAACAGCTGCACAGTGCTTCTCTTCGTTTTGGCATAGATCGACTTCACTTAGAGGACGAAATTTCGGTTTCCGTTTGCTTGGATTGTTTTGGCGGGCCCGCTTAAATTGTGATCAGGGAGTCTTTCGACGGAAATTTCTTTCAAATTGTGAGGAACGTCGGTGGCTCGAGAGAACGAGTGAACAGCTACTATACTGAATGAGAATGTCTTTCCACACAGATCGTTTAGCCAGTTTAGAGTCACTACAGATGTAACGGTGGATACTGCTGATGAGGCATACAAGTAGTATGTCTTCTCACAAATCCGCCTCGCGTCTCTTGAAAAGTGAGATCTGTTACGGAATTCGTGGAGTCGCTTTGTAGCATTTGCTTGCATTTGAGTAACACTCAATGAATATCCAGGAAAGTTCAGGAAGACGCGTTCAAGGAGAAGATGGATATTCAGTTTTGTAAACGAGATGCATATGAGAGTTTTGCTCCCCTGTCCAATTGTCTGTAACTGTCAAGTTAGTGTTTCCCTAATAAACAACTCAGCGGCCAAGGCTTTCTTCATTTCACAGGTAGGTAATGGCTATATGATCGTTCTGATTCCATGGTATAGCAGGTGCATATCAGCCAGCTCAGCGGTGCCCTTTGTGTCCAAACTGATTGTTAGTAAGGAACAACTATTAGCCAGCTGCTGGAACTAAACTGAGACAGCCACTGTTATGTCTGCTGATTCGCTATCTGCTGTGTCTGATTGCTGACCCGCTCCAGTGCCTAATGCCGGGAAAAAAAAGACTCACAGAAGGGAACACAACAGCTATATTCCGAACAAGCGAGCGCGAGAGTGTGAGTACGTGCGAGTGCGAGTGCGAGTGCGAGTGCGAGTGCGAGTGCGAGTGCGAGTGCGAGTGCGAGTGCGAGTGCGAGTGCGAGTGCGAGTGCGAGTGCGAGTGCGAGTGCGAGTGCGAGTGCGAGTGCGAGTGCGAGTGCGAGTGCGAGTGCGAGTGCGAGTGCGAGTGCGAGAATACAACTCAAGCTAGTCATTGGTGGGACACTGTCTAACTTGGTCCAATGCTGACGCACGCGGTCTGGTCTTGGTATAGGCTGAGACGCGCTGCATACTGCGGGGGCGTTGTCTGACCTTGAGCAACGCTGACTCGCGCTGTCTGGGTTTGATAGAAGGCTGTGAGGCGCTGTATATTGAGGGGGCGTTGTCTGGCTGGTCAACACCTAGCAGAGCTGAGGGTCTCAGTAGATCTCGGGCATTCAGTAGTTGTTTTCAGGAATCTGACCTTCCTGATAGCCACCAAGTCGCGTCTCTGGTGAACCGAGACATCTTACTTGTACGTTGAGATCTCCGACGACGAGTGCAACACCTGATCTTTCGACTGGAGATACTTGCAAGCTAGTTTTAGCCAAAACAGATCCTGTAGCGAGTGGCGCATAGGCGAACACTTGTGGGAGTGGGCAACCGAGTTTCACATAAACAGCCGTTTACGGGCATCAAGTCAACTTCCGGCGGTCGCTGTGGACTCTTTTGGAGTTCGCATTCCATAGCGTTCAGCTGGCGAAAATGCAGGGAGGTCGACTATCATACTTGGATCCTGTATTGGTGTATATAGACTGAGAATCAGGTGCGCACGCGAAAATTGCTTGCTGGCCGGTTTGCTTATGAGTCCAGGCGTTTGAAGGTGTAATGCAAGCAAGATAACGCGACCTGGAAGCCGGATTTGAAGTAGCTGGTGAGTAATGATCTGCTGCTTCACTGAAAGTAAGGCTGTCTACTCAACAGCGCGTCTTTAGCTCACTCGGTGTGAAGCTTCTCAAATGTACGCGGTGCACTGTGTGTGGATTTTCAGTAAACATTTCTTTTATTTTGTCCTGCTCTAACCATTATCGCCAAATGACTGTGGAAACTGTTAGGCATTTGGCGAAATTTGCGTACCTGAATAAGACAGAGTGGCACAATAAACGGAAGCCAAGAGAAGCTCGATGCTCCCTTAAATGTTTAGTCTTTCCAAGTGAAAGAAAAACTGCCCAACTCGTTTCAGAGAGGTTTATTAAACAATCGGTGGATTTATTGCTGGGCAACGTTTCGCTTTTGACACAAAAGCCTCGTCAGGCCAAATGAGTAAGTAAGCAGGTTGATTGGGTTTTAAGGCAGTCAGGGAACCAATTCGTGAGATTTCTAATGCCTAGCCGACTTGATCAGTGCTGGGTGTCTGTCTGATGTTCCTGTTTGTTGGTTAGTGTGGAGCGGTTTTAGATCAGCCGAGATGACATGAGGTGGTGTGCAGTTATCAGCGAAATGGTCTGGGTCTAAAAGTACAGAATCCAAGCAGAGTAAGATCTAATTGACCACCCCCCACCCCAAACCAATTGTCCAGGCACCCCTCGACGAGTACAGGCGAACAAAAATGTGTGAATGACCCAAGAGGATTATTCCATTAAGGTGTCCTAGACAGAAAAATCAAGGCCCGAAAAATCCGGGTTCAACATGAAGATAACTCCTCCCTTACCAATCTAACGTAGATGTTAGTCATCCCCACTAACCAACAAACAGGAACATCAGGCTGATACCCAGCACTGATCAAGTCGGCTAGGCAATAGGAATCTCACGGATTGGTTCCCTGACTGCCTTAAAACCCAATCAACCTGCTTACTTACTCATTTGGCCTGACGAGGCTTTTGTGTCATAAGCGAAACGTTGCCCAGCAATAAATCCACCGATTGTTTACCAAATCCCTCTGAAACGATGACTACCCAATCGGTCCCAAACATTTTCCAATTGATTGCCCAACTTGTTCTTGCTTTAACTTGACTAAAACACACGTGGCGACTGTTTCGTTTTTCACCTTTTACTTTATCGGGGCCCCGATGGCTGTAGGTTGGACCGAACGATGAATGCTGTGGATGAACGTCGAGGACGATGACGGCATTCGCAACGTACTGAACAGTGGCAAGTCCCTACTCAGTCAATCGATCCTGTGGTCTCCATTAAGGCGCGGGACTTGAACCTTTCTTTATGCCAGTTTCTCAGCTGAAACACAAAACACACCCGGGTTTGAACCTGTCATGGGCCGTGCATATTTGTTCTTCCCCATCTGTAAACGTTGATTCCCATAGATAGCCGTAGATGCCCTACACTTTTACCTGAGGTGACCGGCACCGGTGCACCATCTCGTTGACCCAAGGAACTCACTGAACTATCCTGTGTAGTGGACCTGGAGACACTTCAGTCGACACACAGGAGTTCAACTGTATGCCTGCATATTTCAGACTGATTTCGGTTGCCCGTGTGAATCCGTTTTTCCGGAGGGTGCGCGCCGGCTTTCCACTTTTGACCTTGATATTCGCTGTACGGTTGGCACTTCCCAGCTAACAGTATGGATTTGTGTTTACTTGTATACTGTATGTTCATGCTGTATGTTGGCATAACGCACACATACGTTCCGTCCAAAGGACTTCCGATTCTCGTAACTGGGTCACTTATCGCGTTGCATGTCAGTAGTACACATACGAAATTGTTGGTGCATTGCTGAAACCGGTCGTTAGCTGCCATAAAGTGGCGCAGTTTATCGATTGCCGTCGTAACGGAACCCGGATCAACACTTTGCCGTGTACATTGTAAACGAGATTCACCTGGAACTTGTCCGAATCATACTTACACATTCATTTCATTCGCAAATGAAGTTAATTAATTAATATAAAGGTATTGAGATGTTGAGACTACACTTGCCCACTTGGTTCCAAACAAGTCCAAATCGATGACACTTGGCACCGAATTTCGATCCATTTTACTATGCCAATTACAAACAGCATAACTTTACCATTGGTTTTCCAATCTTTGTGATAGCAGACAAGCATAATGTCAATCATCCCACACATCTGTAGTCACGTGATTTTCTCCAGAAACTGACAAGTCATCGTCTTGTCTGGAACATGCAAAGAGTTTATTGACATGCAAATTGTTGCTTTCCAACTCGTAGCAGTTGAAAACTGGCGCCTCCTCACTAGTTCCAGACAGCAGGCGGAGGGACTTTTGAGGTTCGTTTGTAAGGACTCTGGCAAATTCTGTGAATCGAAAGCTGGCTTGGTAGCCCACCGTCGAATTCACTTCCATGATAGTGTTGGCACAAATGTTGTCACTCATTTAGTCCGTGTTGTTGGTTCCAACAGGCTTCTGGCAAAGATTGGCCTGAGTCAGCATCACCAACAAGCGCACCGTACTCATCACACTGTAGATAAGCATGACCGAGTGAAGATTACCGATGCTCACCAAGAGTTACGGTAGCTAGTTCACCTGGATGACAAGTTATATCCACCCTGCAATATGCAAACCGCGAGACTACACAACAGCATTGATTAGCTTGCGATAGGCATCTTTCAATTTAGGTTTTCAAAACGCGTTTCCTCAGGTATTCATCCTCGATAGTTCCAGTTCCAATACACCCTTCTGGGGACGAGAGTTGGGAACACTTGACATTATCATGGTAACCCGGCGATCTTCAGTGAGGCTCCTTAGTCGGAGAGGTTGGTGCATATCACGCAGTTCCGTTGGATTAAGCATGATACTTTAAAGAACGCCCATGCCGTCCGGAAGTTGAGAACGCCAACTTCGATGCCTTTTAGAAAACTTGGTCTGATCGTTGTTGGGAGTGCCCATCAACGGTGCTAGACCTAAGCATAGTCCCAAATGGGCACGGAAGCTTGTGTGGAATGAGAAGCATGACGCTATTATCCCAGCCCTACGCGGCACTGCCTGTGATGTCGACGTGGTCGCCCAGTCACCATATGCTGGCTGGTCCTGCTTGCTTCCGACGAAGATTTGCTTTGAGTCAACACCGTCAGCACACGCATCCCACTCAGCATACTGCAGGTTAGCTTGACCGAAGTGAAGACTTCCGGACTTACCGTCAGTCCCACCAACATCCACGGTCACTCCTGCGCCCGGGTGGTAAGTGATCCGTAGACCACGCTGTTCACGAGAATAGGATGGCTTTTATGGTCGATCTGCACTCAGTGGCGAAACTAGATTACGTGTGCTTAACTGGCAAGCGCAGCTGGCCGAATAGCCATTGCCCGTACAAAGCCATGAATCAAACAGCGCCAAATTCATCGGAATCCGAAGCCTATAGCTGGTACACTCAAGCTGGTTGTTCACACTGCCGCTCTGGAAATCTGTCCCTGACGGTTCATTCGCTAGCGCTCCCCTGGTCTTTTATCGGGGTTGCGTCAGTGATTTTGTTGGGATTATTTACATAGTTCCAACAAGAACTCAGTAATGAACGTTGATGGTTTTGAGATCTCCTCGTCAGCAATACACATCTGGCTAAATTATAGGTAAATACTGAAATAAACAACTAAACGGAAGACTCTGTTCACACAAATTCTTTCTACAGGTAGGGCATCAATGAACCAGGTAACTCTCGACACACCAGCTTTCCCCATTACGTTGAGGGATTTTCGGTGGGCTAAATTTCAGAGGCCCAGTGACTGTCAGTAGTTTCGGCCTGAGAATCCACCTTAAAACCGCTTTGAAAAATGGCGCACCGGCGTCTTTTGTCGATTTTTGCACGTACCAACAGAATACGGCAATTCCCTGCTCAATTTCATGTGATTCATCTTACTGGGGACTGACCAAATGAACCAACTCGGTTGTAATGAATAAACGGGTTGTATACGTACATTAAGGAAATAGCGTAAACTCACTCCAACTCACCTGACTGACGGACCTGTAGGACGCCCATGTCTCGCAAGCCAGATTCTCCTCATCTCGATACATTTACTGGTCAAGCAACTTCATGAGGTTACAGGTGTTGTTGGCTTTACCGAATGTCCCTACTAGTGAACTGTTTACGTCCAAAAGTTAAGACACACTAACCCCGGAAATTCACCTAAACTTATGGTCTTTTGCCAGGCTCTTGAAACCAGCCACAGCCTTAACTCAAAATTTTCCAAACCCATAGTTTGTAGGTAGTGAAGATAATCTGAAATCTGTGTCCACTGAAAAATCAAGAAGCCTTGTACAGTTGTTTGAATTTTGTTGAGAAACATCAGCAGTGCACCTGACTATCTAGAGGGAATAGGACCACAATCTTCCGGTTATTAGGTAGGCGGAAAACCATGCGGTCACGAGTGATTAATCTGCGGTTTTTTTAAACCTTCCCGGATTCCATTTGTGTGCAGTGATTTTGGCATTTCTCTCCTTCGCAGGGCACTGCGAACGTTTTGGAATGTGGTTAGATGTGACGCAAGAGCTTTGGAAAACTCGACTGGTAGGAATCCAACGTGGTATCCAAACAACGCACATAAGCTTCCACAAGACGAGCAGCTTACGTCGATCAGAATTCCGGATACACCACCGGATACACTGTCACACAAGTGCGAACAATGGCGTGATACACCGCGATTTTTGTTCCCAGTCTCAGGTGCTGGTTGATTCACTCCTGTTTGTTAGTTCCTCCATTTGTGTCACTAGCCTTCAAGTTTCGTTAGTTGAGCACCTCATCGATCGCTTAGTTCGCTGTAACATTTCTAGGAAAATGTAGTCAGTAATCTGAGCAAGAGTTCATCCCATTCCACTTTCCCCCCCTCGTTCGGTACAGGTTGACTCCTCCTGGTTCCCTCTTCACTCTTCCTAGCTCCCTCTTATCTCCCCTTGTGTCTTCGTGAGGATCAAACTTTTTAGAAGTATTTATACTTCAATAAAACAAGAAGACGTAAGATATCTTCGTTGAGCACCAAAACCCCCTCCTGGAATGTGCCACGGTTGCCAGCAAAGGTCACCATAAAGACCACGAGGTTATGTCGTACTTGTTTGGCTTGGAGGGGTGTTTAATGGAACACCTGGACTGGTCGTCGAACTGCGACTGAGGAGCTACATCATCCGGATTTTAGAACTACCACATTAATGCAGCATGCAAGAATTGTAACAGATCAGATGCAAGACAAATTGAAGAAAAAACATTTTTATCATCGTGCCATAGGCATCATTTCCCACAGAACCTGGGAAAAGCGGTGATAGTGCCCTTCTTCAAAACAGGGGGCTCGTGGTGAGTGTGTTACCGACATGAGGATCACCAGACCCCGGTCGTAATGAGGCTGTTGATGTTGATTCTGCTTCGTCGCCAAATGGAGGCAACACTGATTCGAGAGCAGCAAGCGGCCTTGTAGGGGTCGAGTTGATCGAATCATCACACTCCATCAGGTGCTAGAACAACAACAAACGACCCACAATTTTAGTAGTCCAAGGCGCGTTTGGATCACTTGACCACTCTGTTCTCCTTGACACGCTTCTTCATCAAGAGATGCCCGAAAATTTGGTGAACCTCGTAAGTTCTTGCTATTCTCAGAATTTCGGACGTGTGAGAGTAAACGAAGAGCTCTTCAAAAGCTTCCATACAAAAAATCGTGTTCGCCAGGGTTAACCACTCTCTCCATTCCTAGTTAATTTCCTGATCAACGAGATAATGAGACGAAAACTCGAAGGCCTTCAATACCCTGATGTTCAAGATGTTCAAGAACGAAAACCTTGTCGATCTGAAATGTGCAGACCATATCGTTCTCGTCTCCGAAGAGGAGGAGAAGGCGCAGGTGTTTTTGGACCAACTGACCAAAGTCACGTTTTCGTTTTCCTCGAGGACCTACAGTCATGGGGAAGAGTAAAAATATGGAACTTTGAGACGAAATTTGTCTAACAACTTTTCAAAGGGTCGCTGTTCTCCACTTCAGCCTTTCGTACTGCCGACTAATTCCCCTCTTCTCATCGAAATTATCAATCCTGAATTTTGGCCACCAAAAAGTGGATGCAAAATTTAGGGAAGATGTCAAAGCTGGGATTTGAGTCTGATGAATGTTGTGCTATATGAACTGTCCCACAACTCTCACACAGATTCGAACTTTGCACGGTTTCGGAAGCCAGTCTAACCAATCAGTTTCTGATAGGTATCGAGGCAATTAGTGTGCCACCGATTGGCCGAACTCTGGTATCTTCGGCCTACCCAAAAAGCTTGGACTACTGTAGGGAGGATAGGCATTATTCATTTGCCACATTCCTCACACGTGAGCCCCACGAGTCTCTCCTGTGTACTGGTTGGAACTGGTGCGGAGGCGCCAGATGTTTTGTAGTGTACATTGTCGAAAGTAGCCAGCACATTGAAACCAAACAGGGTGATTAGCCCTGTCTGGAGTTGCTGAACTCTTAGCTCACCCAGACTGGCATCTAGGCTACCCAGTCGGCACCACGAGGAGGTGGTTCAGCTCGCCTACCAAATCGCATCCTTACATCTACAGTTTCATTGATACACGCCACTCTGTAAGGAGCCAAAGTACATCTGGTCAGTTGGGATGCACAGGAGCTAACAAGCTTAATGTAGAGCCGTAATACATAGTATATCATCCCTTGTATCTGGATACGATCGACAACATATCTTTGTATGAATGATCGACCAAACACGTCTATCCGCAGCTTCGCTAAGCACCAATAGAGATTCACACGCGAACTTTAGCTGAGTTAATTTTTTGAACGGTAGCACAGGCTTTCCAGTTGGCTTTTGGACTGGGCTGGAGAGAGGTAAACCGCTCTTCTGGTGAACTGTGCACCAGGAATATACATGAAAAGTCGACTACTGTGAAGCAGGTTGAGATGAATCAAACGTTTGTCGATAGTTTTGAACCATTATGGTACATCTCAATGAAAGCTACAACGATGTACACCATGAACAACATTGTGGAATAATATCTCTTTCCCAAGACATCCAACTCACCAGTGACGAAAAAGCTTTTTACCTTGTAGTGCCCTATTTTGGGGGCAAGAGTTATCGTACTTTGGTTTCAACTTTGCTAGACCATTACCATGAAAAGCTACTGCACACCTGAATTAGGCTCATGATACACTGATAAAGTGTGATCTACCGTTTCAACCCTGTTTGTACCACTCAGAGCCCCTAACGAAAACGGCATTAAGCGACTTGTGACTACATCCACCTTTTCAAGCCTCAAGTCCGGACAGATCTATGGATTTGTCATCTATAAATTCCACCTAACTCCATTGCCCAGTCAGGCCCATGGAAATGGACTGTAGATGAGGATATTTAGATGAACCACACTGAGTAGAAACCCGTATGTGCTAGACGCCTTTCAGAAGCTCCAGTTGTCATCCGCCGTCCAAGCGCTACTTGTATCTTGGAGCTATTTCAGCAGTAAAATCTGAGCGACTCTTACACTTGGCGTAATTAGTGTGCCACCGATTGGCCGAACTCTGGTATCTTCGGCCTACCCAAAAAGCTTGGACTACTGTAGGGAGGATAGGCATTATTCATTTGGAATCTGAGGAGACATAACACAACTGAAAGGACAAGGTCGTTATTTGCAACGTTACAGCTGATACGGCGCCTGTCCAGTAAGCGTGATTTTGCGGCAGGCACACGGTTTTTATGACCAGTGGTACTGACTGGGCCGAACACAGTGCCAACGCCAGTCTCCTGTGTTTGGGAGAACATGTCGATGCAACCAACAAGAGCGCACTGGTCGAAATGATTCAGCTATTTTACATAGCCCCTTAATCATTGTACCTTTTTTCTTACTATAAATAGAAGCCTAATCATAGCTACAACGTCTCTTGAAGCTTTCTGGATTCACGTGCTTTTGGACTGTCGTGGGCCGATCGATAATGAACTGGAGAAACTAGCTCATCATTTTTGCCACCCCAATCACGTGAAGTTTTCTGGTGCCTTAACTTCCAAATCGCATCCTTACATCTACAGTTTCATTGATACACGCCACTCTGTAAGGAGCCAAAGTACATCTGGTCAGTTGGGATGCACAGCAGCTAACAAGCTTAATGTAGAGCCGTAATACATAGTATATTATCTCTTGTATCTGGATACGATCGACAACATATCTTTGTATGAATGATCGACCAAACACGTCTATCCGCAGCTTCGCTAAGCACCAATAGAGATTCACACGCGAACTTTAGCTGAGTTAATTTTTTGAACGGTAGCACAGGCTTTCCAGTTGGCTTTTGGACTGGGCTGGAGAGAGGTAAACCGCTCTTCTGGTGAACTGTGCACCAGGAATACACATAAAAAGTCGACTACTGTGAAGCAGATTGAGATGAATCACACGTTTGTCGATAGTTTTGAGCCATTATGGTACATCTCAATGAAAGCTACAACGATGTACACCATGAACAACATTGTGGAATAATATCTCTTTCCCAAGACATCCAACTCACCAGTGACGAAAAAGCTTTTTACCTTGTGGTGCCCTATTTTGGGGGTAAGAGTGATCGTACTTTGGTTTCAGCTTTGCTAGACCATTACCATGAAAAGCTACTGCACACCTGAATTAGGCTCACGATACACGATCTACCGTTTCAACCCTGTTTGCCACTTAGTTTCACGTGGTACCACTCAGAGCCCCTAACGAAAACGGTATTAAGCGACTTGTGACCACATCCAACTTTTCAAGCCTCAAGTCCGGACAAATCTATGGATTTGTCATTTATAAATTCCATCTAACTCCATCGCTCAGTCAGGCCCATGGAAATGGAGTACAGATTTAGATGAACCACACTGATTAGAAAGTCAAGTTCCTTTCAGAAGATCTAGTTGTCATCCAACGTCCAAGTGCTACTTGTATCTTGGAGCTATTTCAGTAGTAAAATCTGAGCGACTCTTACAATTGGCGATACAGTTCGAGGGGAAACGGTCCCCCACAAAAATTCATGTTGTTGATACTCGTTAGAATGCAGCAAATGCTATCCGTTTGTATTCCGAATTTGCTTGTGGAACAATCCAGAACAGACTAGGGGACAGCGGATCTGTGGCGCCGTTTTCCCCTGGGTTGTCCTGTGTTTTATTCTATTCAGTACCATGGTGCTCTGGGACTGAAGTTTCTCGACGGCATTCTGTACACCCAGAGACTTTCTCCCTTTGCCAGGTAAATCCAATACAGATCCAGTGGACTCAAATTTCGCAATCAAGCGTGTAATGGTCGACACGGTGAAAGGATCTTTGATGAGACCATGTTTGTTTTTGTGACCACGAAGTGCAGCGGTGGCGCTTTCACCAAGGGAATAATAGAGTTTCTAATTTCAATGCGCGTACTGACATCCATCGTAGACAGAAAAAAACGTCAGCGCTTGTACACAAAACCTCTTTTATGTGGCTACTAATAATTAAAAAAATTTGTTATCCTTCCTCTGATTGGCTACGTTTACTTACCCAATCAAATTTTGCGTCTATTATGAGACGCCCTTATTTCAAATTCTGTTTGTTCTCCCCATCGATCCTCCGTGCTTACCGGGAAACGCCCTGAAATGCGCATCTTAGCTTCAAACAAGAACATTTTGCAGATTTTCTGTAGGAAGTTGAAATAGCCAGACCTCACCCCAACCAAGAAATGAGGGGTTGAAAGTGAGCGCCCACTAATTGCACAATAAAGACGGTCTGCCTGCCTGCTCCCCATACACTGACCAAATGGGATAATACACTCTGTTTTTTGGGTCCTTTGGTCAATAGTGAGTAGACCTTTCGGGAAGACAATACTTCCACTGAATGGGGTAAGTTTTCGAGTAAATGATGAGCACGGGAATAACCGCTACGTTGCAAGTGAACGATCAAGTTGCCTAGCCGAACAAAAGATGATCGCTATACTCATTTCTGAGTTACACCAAACTTCCATCCGGTTCATTGTTCTGATAAGTAAGGTATAGCACAGATCAACAGTGCAGTGTGCGCACGCATACCCTGAGGGGACATTTCCCCGCTACGTCTCACAAAACGAAGGCAACTACCGAAGAAAGGTAAAGTTCAGATGTCGACTTCGGATTCCTCGTCAACGCAGGAAAGTGTAGGCTTAGTCTGTAACTTACATAGGAAGGGTTTTTTCCTAATGCTTTACACCTTGGAAGTCATCAGATTTGACACAAACACCTTGCCGGTTATTGAGTCCATAAATAAGCATTTTCTGTGTAGCACTCAGCAGGTACATATTTTTCAGAAATGGTCAAAATGATTACCTTGACCATTTGTCGTTTTGCGATAGACTCACCTAGAACCCAGCTAAATCTCTCGTTTGTGGTGTTTCCAGGCAACTGAATGTGCTGCACCAGGCAACCTCATGTTTCAGTTCCTACGGTATTCAAGATATCGCGACATGTGTATTTACGTAATGCACTACTCATAAGGTTGCTGAAAACTCTTCGACAGTCCGCGACCGGTTTCGCCCTTCTTGAGGCTCATCAGGTAGGCGCAGTCCCCGAGTTTCCGTCAACCTTATGTTCTACTTGAGCCCAGATTGGACTGATTGCGACAAATACACTCAGTTGCAAATCAATTTGGTTTTCACAGGAGACTCAAATGAATCTCTCGTTTATGATGTTCTTCCCTGAATGTGCTGCTCCAATCAGGCCACCTCATGTTTCAGTTGGTACGATATTCGAGATATCGCAGTATATTTTCATGAAGGAAACTACTCGCAAGGTTGCTGAAAACCTTGTGAGTAGTAGAAAATAATTTGTCCTAATTTGATGACCAGATGGTCTCATCTTTGACCATTGAGGTGCACAGTTCGTGGCTTAAAAGTTTGATGTTTCCTCTAACGTCCTCTAACTCAAACGATTCATTCTGGTTTCCTAACAAAATTGATCAAATTCTGCTGACTGAGATGATCAAATCTAGTCCTAGTTTCATGGAAATAACTTGTAGAGTAGATAGACAAATAGTCGTTCAGCCGTGAACTCCAAATACCCTGCAACTTGCTTACCTTACTAAGCTTAGCTTTCGTGAGAGAGTGGGTCGGCTCCATTAATGTGGCGAGTCATAGGGCTACAAGCAACAGTTGATGATCCAGTCTGTGCATACTTGAATACACTCTTCTATCTAGCAATGCATATCAAGCTTGTCTACAGTGGCCCGAGATAGCTCAGTGTTTGAGGTGCGAAATTACCTACCGGAAGGTCCGTGGTTCGAACCTAACATTTTACGTCTCAACTGCTACTGTCTAGGTTTGGGCAATCTATCATGTTAGCAGCACTAGAGTAGCACGGAAGCTTGGCGCTACAGGTGAGTTATTATTATCATTGTTATCGTTTCTATTATTACAAGCCTAATTTAAAAAAATAATCGGTGTCTGGCTTGACCTTGGCAAGCTGTGTTAACGTCAGCTTCAACGCGCGCAGAATTAAGTAGTAGGCTTATTTAAGTAGTTAGTTTTCAATTTTACGGAACAACGTCCTAAACGCTGCAATCTGTGCTGTTGGAGAGACAGTTAGGTTTGTGGTATCCTTCAACAGCGTAAATGAAAACGATGATCAAACATTGCCTCAAACAACCCAAGGTGACTTCTAAAGGGGTATGATGTATCCATGAATTACTACACGGCAAACGTCAGGCTGGATGACTCGAACTGTGGTTTGAAGACTGTTTACTGTGCTATGACAACACAGCTGTACAACGACGACATCTCGTAGATATGTGTTTAGAAGTTGGACGTGAAATCTCCCAGCTAACCGAGAGTGATGTACAAGAAGTGGGAAGGTCACTCTCAGTTGCTAAAAGTATAGTTGGAACTATCCGGTCAAACACTCTAAACAAATTGACATGGTAATAGAGGAGTGAAGTGCACAAATGATAGATTGGATTGCACCTCTCGTTAACACAATGTGGATTTGCAACCAAGTCTTTTGTGTTGACGGAAAACTATTCCTGAAAATGACTGAAAACTCTTTGAAACCACACGAACGGTGTTGCCCATCTTGGGACTCATCAGGCACAGCCCCAGTCAAATTTATGTTCTTCTTGTTTACAAGGTGGATGCTTTTGTTCCCGGAGATGGTCATACGGGACTTTGTTGATGGGTGAATTAAGTAAGATGGTAATTCCCGTATCCACTCCTGAGGCCTTCTTGGGTCAGAGACCACAACTTGCATAGCAGATGGTAGTTAGAACTGATGTTTCATGGATCATTTACGATCGGTTTTCAGTCTTTCGTCGGTCCGAAATGGTGCTCACTTGATAAACCTGGCCTAAGGCAGCATCGCTAGACTCAGTCGAGTGGGATACTCAATAATTCAGGTTCTAAATTAGGGTTCCCATAGTGGGTTCCTACATGGCATGATTTCGTGTCTTAGTCACCAAGTTCACTAGTGCGTACTACATTGTTGACAAGACAACAGTAATTTTAGGTTCTTGTTGTCCCAATAAGGCAACCTGACCTCCTATTCAGTTTCCTCTTGTGGAGGACCTCTAGGGAGTCGCGTTTCCACAGCGACTGCCTACCAGGAGGTTCACGAATGGACTCTTGGATTTTGACGCCCGTGAGTTGCGGTACTGCTGTGCATAGTCATGACTTCTTTCCGAACACACCAAAGAGCCACCAACCGAGGTGGTTCAGTGGTTAGAACGCGGATTTACCGACCGGAAGTTCCGTGGTTCGAACCCGACCTCTGTCTCTCGACGTCCCCTGTCTAGGCTTGGGCAACTCGGCACTATCCTACCCCTCGTGCTTCCTTTGGGTGGAATGGCAGCTAGGCACCGAAAGGGTGCCACGGCTGAACGCTGATCTCTTTTTATTGCACTTGACAACTGCCTGAACTGCATGGCTATTCGCGGACGAGTAGGTCGGTGTCCAGGCAGCATCTGTGAGTTACCCCAATTATATTTTTCCTGTCGTGACCTTGACATCTGGTATATAATAGGTGTTTTGTCGCACTCAAGCCAATTCCGTCCAATCCTCGATCTGTCTACCGCATTCCGAAATGCGTGTACGCTTGCGCGTCCATTCAAGGCTCAGCAACAGCCACTCTTATGGCAAGTTTTTTTTGAGAAATGGGCCGTGTGGCAGTACACATTCAAGAGCTTGATGCACTCTGTCAGCTTCACCTGAAAACCACCACTTACCCGAGCCACTCACTTACAGTTTACGACTAGACTGGGCAGTCCAGCAATTCCGCCTGAAAATGGTGTTATGCCTACTGATTTGCCAATCTATTGTATTTGCTGCTGACCCGCTCCAGTGCGTAATGCCGGAAAAAGACTCACAGAAGGGAACACAACAGCCTTATTTCGAGCAAGCGAGTGCGAGAGCGCGAGTGCGCGCGAGTGCGAAAACACAACGGCCTCAAGCTATTTTATTGGAGGAACACTGTCTGTCCTTGGTCCAATGCTGTTTCGCGCTACCTGGCTTCGACACAAGGCTGTCACGCGCTGCATATTGCGGAGGCGTTGTCTGACCTTGATCAACGCTGACTCGCGCTGTTTGGGTTTGATACTAGGCTATCACGCGCTGCATACTACGGATGCGTTGTCTGTCTGGTCAGCACCCAGCGGGGTTGAGAGTCTCGGTGGATTTCGGGCATTCAGTGGTTACTTCCTGATAAATGCAACCCCTTGAATACATAAGGCAAAACAGGCACTGCACATATGCGTCCGTACAAAAGGGTCCCACACAGATACGTTTTTCGGATTGTCGAGGCAATTGCTGTACTATTATCCCGGCAGAAAACTGGGTGGAGCTGTACTCGCCAGCTATTTCAAACCAGGTAACACCGTGAAAGCCACATCAATTAAGTTTACTAAACAAACTTTAGCTAAGTGGTTCCTCTCTTGAAAGAAGTTCAACGCCAGCGCAACGAAAAGTGGGATTTTATCGTTCATTGTTTCTCAGTGTAGAATTGGCGTTCTATGATTTGGCTGGGTCATCCACAAAAATTCTGAGTCGGTCTCAATATCAGTTGCAGTTGGTAACGGTTTTGAGACAGAAATAACGAGGCATATAAGGTTTTCACTCTCTGACTCCTGGTGCATGCTGAAGACCCTAGTCTGATCAGCCTAACAGAATTTGCCAGATTTGGACAAAAACCACATTTTGGTAGATACCGGCCGAGTAGATGCTGGCCGATGTAACTTGGACTGGCTGGTAGCCAAAGGTGTGGGTCTCACACTTCAGGTAACTTTAAGTAACTTTAGGTAACATACTTTCGCATACAGCTTGAGGTGATTCAACGCAAAGGGCTATTAATACCGTATTCTGTGGTTCGATAACGGTATATCTGAAAAGATGTAACTATGGTCAAAATAGTACAAGAATCTTCATTCTGAACAGCTCGCGATGCACACACAAGTTTTCATCCAAATTCACAGCGGTCCCAACTGACGGTCGTTTTTTGCCGTAATGTACCTTGACATTCAGCCCGTAGGTAGCTTGCAGCAAGTATTGCGTTAGTACACTGCTAGACAGAGAATTTCGAGTCCTCTTAAAACACTATAACCAATGTCCCCTTACTTTGAGGGCTACTCATCAAGAACTCTAGCGGATCGAAATTTTCAAGCAAAGGCTGGCCACCTGATTCATTTCGTCTTGTCATCGTAACCGCCGGAGAGAATGAAATGAGAAAAACTCACGAATGCTAAGTACTTTTAAATGTCTGTCTGTTGCGTATTGCTGGGACTGAGTGGCACCATTTAGAGCAGGACCGAAAATACGATTGGTGGAACCGCGATCGATTGGTTGCAGTCACTTTCGTCTACTCCACCGGCGATTTTAATGATGCACACAGGCTGTGACAACTATTCATCTTCATTGAGGTAAATTTGACGAGACCTACAGAAAGCGGTCACCGGTACGTTTTGAAATGAAACTTAGTGACAGCGGTTTGACTGATCCAGAAAACGTGGTCATGCTGCCTGCGGTCAGGGGAGCAATGTAAATGCTGGAAGTGGAAAACGAAAGCAGACATTGTAAACACAGATTCACACACACACACACACACACAGATATTGAACACGTCAAAAACCTGTTTCATAAGGACCGTCTGTTATTGGACGTTTGCGTAGTAACTTTGGCTGTGCGAGCAGCACACTGTACAACTTTCCTAGCCCCACATATAGTTCAAATAACTATCATTTTGTGGCTGTATGCCAGCGAAGTAGGCGGTATTCGCTGTTATTTCGTGGGTGTTTGCCCCGCTAAACCCGCGAGATAACCATATTTTTTGTATTTCATGGTAATTCAACCACAATTTACGAGACAACTCATCGTTAAGTGACAGTAGTCTATTGTGAAACGACTATCTCCACGTTATTCTACGGTTTACGCAGACACCATACAACCACAAAGTATGGTTACACGGTTTACGCAAACACCATACAACCACAGAGTATGGTTGACTGGTAGTTATTTGACGATTTTCCGGTAATTACTCCTGGTGCAGTAATCGTGAGCTGCTCCAGAAATAAACACTTGAATAGTACTCAACAGTTATTTTCACCATCAGATAATGATATGAATGGTTACTTTACCACGAACTAACCACAATAATGTTATCATACTGTTTGTACCTGACGCCTACTGAACCACATTCAGCTCGCGTTTTCTTGTCAGTTAAGTCTAACCTACTCACGGCATACCATGGATTGATGGTTAGTTCCTGGTTAATCAACCTCTAGGGGCAAACAGATATGTCTACCGATATCTTATCATCGAATAGCCACAAACTGTCCATAAATTAACCGTTTTAGTTTAGTCATTCCCCACAAGTTTACATATTTTCGTTCTTTCTTCAAGTAACACCCGCACTTATGGTTCATTCATAGCTATTCACTCATATTCGGTCCAGTTGCGCGGTGGAGTAACTACGGCATAACCACCACATAACAGTTGTGATGGTTTTCAATAATTAAACACCAAGGCTCACCTCACATTTGGCGGTTAAATAAACATATCCATTATGTGTCAGTAACACCACACTTCGACTAGACAAATTGCCACGTTTGAATAACCATCTTTGCACTTAACCACTTTGTGCCACCAAGGCCTTGCAAAATCGCTTCTCGGTACCTAGTCTAATGAATGTCGATGCTCAGTGAGCGTCAGTGTGAAAATATGGGTGCGCACGCAACCGTTTATCACAGTCGCAGTGATTCTACCTGAACTCGTAGATTAAATAGTTCCGTTACATTAAAGTATTTGTGAAGGATGCACGCCATGCAGCAGGATCGATCTGGCCTCGATAGTTTCACGCATAGGTATGGCTGGTACCAGTTACAGTGCACGGATTTCATGATTAGAGTTACTGCTTAGCCTAGATTCAGCAACAGAGACTGAACCAGCGGTCGGTACCGGAAACTCATTAAAAAGCGAACTGCCGTTCGAATCCCCACCTTTTCCTCCATGGGGTTGTATAGGTCCAAAATTCTCTGACGATCTTGTGAGAATGAATAAAAATCCTATCGAAATTCGACAAAATCTTCCGTATA
The DNA here is from genome assembly GCA_003604175.2 of Clonorchis sinensis. Classification (NCBI taxonomy): domain Eukaryota; kingdom Metazoa; phylum Platyhelminthes; class Trematoda; order Opisthorchiida; family Opisthorchiidae; genus Clonorchis; species Clonorchis sinensis. The sequence goes on along the minus strand of CM030373.1, from coordinate 1,599,516 downwards.
AGTTACTTTCGAAGAAGCTTAGCACAACTGGTCACATCGCGGATGTGTGTTGCGGCGGCCCCAACACCTTTGGCAGCACCGCTGCCGTAAAAAAGGCAACCAAATCAACGGATCGGTACAACAGATCCAACGCTGCTGCAGCCTTGACAGTGTAAGCAACCAATGAGCTGCAGCTACTAAAAATATCTCTTGCAGGATCGACCAATCAGCGGCATGATTGCGTAGGCCAGATCCCGATTGGCTGACCAAATGCCAAACTGCCGAACAATGAGCTGCACGCTGCACAGGCTAGCGATGGCTTGTTGGTGGGCGCACAGACGCAGTCTTGTCTCCTACAGTTCCCTTGAAAGCGTAGCGTCGAATGCTGGCCTGTTTTGTGGATGGATTGAGGACGGCATACGGATCTAGATTAGTGTATTGGCTCAATCCTCCGAGACCCCATCAATGAGTTACAACGGGGCTCGAGTCAGACACCACTCGTGTGAGAAACATTCGAGCAAACCTCAAGGGTGCTTCCAGGTTTGTGTTGAGGATGTTCTGAAACGACTTTCTCGGGCTAAAGAAACTGGTTTGGACGCGAGGCTTATCTTGGTTGACACGCGCGAGGGAAGGCTCTACCAAACAGGCCATATACTCACCGCGCTATCCATGAGTTGTTATACCAAGACCATGGCACGACGCGCACTTGTGATATGGGATTCCCTTTATTCAGCTCAACAGGCTTGTCCTGCTCCGCGAACGTCTTCACAACGTGCATTTTGCACGCAAATCTACCAAGCAGCTGTTTCCGAAACGCCAGTCATAGTAGTGTATGACGAATTGGGCGAATGCCCATTTTGCTCCGACTCCACCGCAGTTGGTTACTTCATTGACGGACTACTTCGTCGCGGGAACTATGTATATTTTATGTTGGGTAAGTTACGTTTGACGCACTTTTTCTGAGAGCGTTCGTGTGCTAAGTCAAACTTGTATTTCGGCTATCTGCGTTAGGGTGAGCTAGGTTCCTGAATGTCACGAATCGCGGCTGCCCACTTACAAGGATCGGTGGCAATATTTTTTCAGATGCCGACCCAGTGTTGGGTTCAGTGGCGTAATCTTCTAGCAGACTGCCTGCCCAAACGACAGTTATCCCACTACAGTTTATATACACTCCTGCATGTGGTACGAATTAGTGGTGGCCTGATCAGAAAAAAGACCAAGCTGAGACAAACAGGGATGGGTGACACCGAGTACGTGCGGTTTAGACTATATTTTAATCAGCTGGATCACCTTTGGTTGGAGTACCAGGTAAGAATAACGTGATTAGCGAGCAGATCCTTGAAGTGTAATCGAGCGAAATAAGGAGCTTGAGTGTATACTATACCTTGGAGGTTTTTGGTTGCATATGTTCTCGCCAGCGCCACCGAGCTCCAAGCGGGATTCTGGCCTGTTGGGTTTGTGTTGGCCAAATCTTCACACTGTCAGATGCTAAAAAACGTTCAACTGCAACATCCTTTCAGTACCTATCTTCCTTGCCACCCGAAAGAAGCACGAGGGCTGGGATACTGCCAGGTTGCCCAAGCCTAGACAGGGGAAGTCGAGGTGTAGAGGTCGGATTCGAACCACAGATCTTCCGGTCGGTAAATTCGCGCTCGTACCTGTGAGTCCTCTCGCCTCATACGTATAAACGATCCACAGTATTCCTGGATTTCCAAGGCGCATCCAACCTAGTTGACTGGTTTATTCTTGACAGTTTTGCTCAACAAGGAATGCCCCTAAAGTTCGTGAATATAACATGCTCTTTGTATTCTCTGGGGCGAGATGGCCCAAGTGGTTAGAGCGCGAATTTACTGACCGGAAGGTCCGTGGTTCGAACCCGACCTCTGCCTCTCGACTTTCCCTGTCTAGGCTTGGGCAACCTGACAGTATCCCAGCCCTCGTGCTTCCTTCGGGTGGCATGGCAGTTAGGCACCGAAAGGGTGCTACAGCTGAACGATTTTTTTATTTTTTGTATTCTCTGACTTGCGGGCACGTGGGAGTATACGGTGAACTCTCCAAAAGCTCCCGTGGAGCGGTGTCTATCAAGGGTACGCACACATTCCAATCCTATTCACTGTCGTGGTCGTTGGTGTGCTGAGGCGAACTCCCCATGGTCTTCAGAACTCGCATTCAAGTAGCTGCTCATGAAGACCTTGTCGATTTGGAACATGGCGGTATCTTTCATGCAGACTCAGGTGGAAGAACTGATCGAAGTTATACTGTCCTGTGTCATGCGCGTTGCACTCATAAAATGTAAGCTCATACAGTCACTGAACAGGCGACGTACAAAGAAAGGAGAGACACCCAAGTTGTGGACTTCTTCACGTATATTCGAAGTTGTATAAGTTCCGATTCCAGTATGACTGTTGAGACAATGTACAAATCTTGAAGGCCCGGAGTCGAGTTTTCCAATCTGTGATACCTGTGGCAGCAAGGTGGCGAAGTTGCTCAGTGGTCGGAGTGCGAATTTACTGACCGGAAGGTCCGTGGTTCGAATCCGACCTCTGCCTCTTGACTGCTCCTGTCTAGGCTTGGGCAACCTGACAGTATCCCAGCCCTCGTTCTTCATTCCGGTGGCGTGCCAGCTATGTGCCGAAAGAGTGCTATGGCTGAACAATTTTTTATGGCAGCAAAGTAGCATGTCTCTTGATCTCAAGCGACGTGGGTCGGACTACAGTTTTTGTTTGTTGTATGGCTGTGAGGCGTGGTCCCCGCTAGCAGCCGAACAAGAACGTCTTCAGGCCTTCAACAACCGTTGTCTCAGAACCATAGCTCTTGTGGGGTAGTATTGGCTATTTCGTACCGAGTCAACTAGAAGGCGAGTGTTGGGTTGTGTAACGAGGACTTTATTTGTAGAATGTGTCCAGCAGCAAACTGGTTAGGCCATGCATCGCGCATGCCGAATCATCATTTGCCGAAGAGGGTGCTGTTTTCCGTGCCAAATTCGGAAAGGTGATCAACCTTTGACCTGGCAGAGTGGTATGAGAGAAATTACGGAAAGTCTCGGTGGTGTCGGTTTGACTCGCCTTCCAGAAGTTGGCCTGCGTAATCCCCACTGTGCACGGTTTTTGAGACACTGCAAGATATCGCTACTAATCGCTATCGGTGGCGTTCCTGTTGTCAGTTTCTGTCCGGGTTGCCTGGATTGTTGTCTGGGAGCGATTAGATGATTGGATGACCACCACTAAGTCCCTTCCCCATCATTTTTATTCTGTTGTGCGTGTTCGAGGCATCAGTGTAGAACACCGATGTTATTCTGTCGATGATGATAGTGGTGATCAAGTCACAAGGCGCATGAATAAAGTACGCCAAATTTGACGGCGCACGATCAAGTGTAAGCATTATGAATTGGCTGATTGCAGCTGTTGCATTTAGGTCTTCGAAACGACGTTCTATTGCTTTGTAACTGAACAACCTAAAAATTGAGACTAAGAGTGAAAAATGACGACTAATTAGTTTGAGGGAATAAGGCAGTTTGTGTACACTTGGGTTTCTCGCATAACACAGCTTCCCAGACGCTTCCTTTGGATGTGATAAATGAGTGGTTCTATGGACGTATCAGAGTAGACCTGCAGTAAGCTAGTTGGCTGCTTGATAGTGCCTGAGTCTTACTAGTACCGTGAATTGCAAGGGAGTATTGCCCGGTTGTTCTACCTAACTAATTCCGCCTCACGGTTCGGCATGCGCTTCACACCTGCAAAGTGTAAAGTGCTACTACAAGACTGGGTGGGCCCGAACGCTAGCCTAATGCTTGCGGGTGAACCGATTGAGGTAGTAGACAAATTTGTCTACCTGGGCAGCTGTATTAGTCCCGGTGGTCTCGCGAAAGATGATATTTCCATCCGAATTGAGAAGGCCCGAGCAGCTTTTGTGAACCTGCGTCACCTGTGGCGTAGGCGTGACATCAGCTTATCCGTCAAGGGTCGAGTTTATAATGCTGCGGTGCGCTCCGTATTACTATACGGATCAGAAACCTGGCCGCTGCGCACCGAGGACGTGAAAATACTTTCAGTATTTGACCATCGATGTCTTCGGAGCATTGCTCGAATCTGGTGGGAACACCGCATCAGCAATGCTAAAGTACGTCGAATGGTATTTGGGGGAAATAACTCACCCTCGATAGATGAACTGATCACACTGCATAGGTTGCGCTGGCTTGGCCACGTGCTCCGTATGCCAGTCGACCGACTTCCTCGAAGGGTTCTTTTCGCACAACCACGTGAAGGGTGGAAACGAGCCAGAGGCGGTCAAACAATGACTTGGCAGCGAAGTATAAAAGCCATTACCAGCAAACTCAGCTGCGCTGGTCACTGCCGTCTTCCTGGATGGGGACCCCGAGACGGGCCACATCAATGGTTAGAGACATTGTCAGACATGGCCCAATCGCGCCCTCAATGGCGCTCATGCATCCAAGCTATTGCCTTCAATGCATAGCCCCCTTCCCAATTCCCCGACGTAACAGCCCATTGACAGTGGTGCATTTACGCAGCTCGCGCCTCCAATGCGCAGCTACCTACCTCACCTCCCCAAATCATCGGCGGACGAAACTGTGGCAGCTACAACCACTGTACGACAAGTACACGGTTTCTTACAGCTGATGATGATGATGATGATGATGATGATGATGATGATGATGAAGAAGTGTGTGTTGCAAGTTGGTTTACACACGTACTCAGTGGTGATGTAGCTACAACATAGGGCGGAATCTCGGGCTGTTGTGAAGCTGCGGAGTGTGAGTGTTATATGACCGATGAGACTAATGCTTTTGACCAGCACCGATCAAATAGAAATAATATCAACATAGTGTGAGAACCGTACGGGTTGTGGAGTTCCCAACCATGTTGGCTTATTCTTGTGGGGTTTCTGAAGTTTCAGTGACTGTATAGTCGCTAGTTTCCGGGACTCAGACAAGACTCAGAGATCGGGCGGCTGTGGAATTGCTTTTGTCGATCGCCTCCAAGAATTCTGGTCTGAGCATGTCTTTTCAGAGCGTCTGCTGACGCATTCTGTGCGCCAACGCAAACATTTAAGGACTGGTTATCAGGAATGTATATAAGGGTCGTCATCATCTATAGCATAACATCAATGCCCAATGCTGATATTCCGCTGCTTGCAACCATAATTTAGGTATCATTGTTGTCCGTGGGCCGAGTCACTATTCCTAGCGGATGGGCCTACAAGCAGAGAGTTGTTGATGGGGTGGTCGGATGGGTAAGAAAAAGTATGAGAAAGAAGAATAAGGGAAACGTCATCAGGGGCCTGTTTCGGCTTACCCACCCTTCTGTATGCAGCTGTATATCCGGTTGATGGCACCACACAACAGCCGATTTGGCATGAGGTTATTTGTGGGTGTATGGTACAGTGTTGTACGTGGGCTGGGATACGGCCAGGGCGCCTAGATTTAAACAGGAAGACTACCAAAGTCCTTAACCGAAGCCGTTGCCCCAAAAGCCGGACCGCAAGGTATTGATGGTTGGCGGAAAATGTAAGTGCGTTACCACTTCTAAAGAGCAAGTCGCCATAAGTTCCAACCCTCAACCTGGGAAGCCCAGCAACTGTGGTGGTCGAACCTGAAAGGAGAGGGTGAGTGGGGCGCGGACACCCTCAGTATAGCTCAATGGGTCATGGAGGCACACAAATCGTCACACCGACCTAAGGCCGCCCCACTGACGTGGTATCTTGAGCGCTGCAATGATTCCGCAGGCTAAGCTGACTAGAACTTCGTTCCAAAAGGTGCAACCGTGCCGGGAACGGCAATTGGAGGCAGCCATACAATTCGTTTCAATTTATCAGCTATAAACCGTGTGTCATAGACACATTGGTTCCAGCTGTTACAGTTTCGATCACGGGGAAACGGGAAAGTGGAACATAACCCAGCCTTGGAGGCGAAGGCATGTTCAGTCTGTTCGGAAATCGGGTAGCTACGCATTGAAGGCGATAGCTTTTGATGCACGAGCGCCACTGACCGCGATTGGACCGATACACCGTGCCACGAATAATCGTACTACGAGGTGGTATGGAAGTAAAGTTTTACTCCTCTGCGATATGAGTGCAAAGCAGTAAGGTGCTTTCTCAGCGATCAGCACGTCCATCTTCATGGCAGCAGCGCAATCTATCTTTCCCCGAGGAAGAACGGGTTGGAAAGATCGGCCTTAAAAACTACACACGACGATCCTCCAACAGTTGACTGTGATCGCCGGCGCATTATTCAATATGGTCTGAATGCTTTTGAAACCAGAGTGTGGTGCTGGTCAGAGAGCACCAGCTGTCCACAGCCGCATTAGGAGTGAGACAGTAATACCTTACTGTCTGCGCTCTCGGGCCTGGCAGGCCCTTGGCAGCCAAGTGGGTCAGGCTATTCAGTCATTGGATCCGGGAGGGGTACCCAAAGAAAACTCCAATAACCGCCGTCTCGCAGTTCAGAGTCTTGAGTCAGGGGCTAGGGACAGGGTCCCCGAACAAAGCTCTACATCCTCCCACTGCCTTGTGTGTCAGACTTTTAAGTCAATGAATCAAGGTGGGATACCTCAACGAAACCCCGTTCTTCGGCTTGGATAACCGGGAAGTGTCATTCGCCCTTGAAGCTCTTCGCTCACCAGCTTCCTCCCACAATCCCTCCTCACCCATCGTACAATGCAGTTCAATCAACCCGTCTGCCAAGCCCCCAGTCACCATTCCATGTATAAATCTCCGAAACACGCATACCAGACCTCACTTCGGTCCTGCTCCTCAAGCCGCTTGGGACGAGCTCAGATGTTCTACATTTCACATTTCTTAAGCAAGACAAAACCGATCACTAGTGCATATACAGAAATCAACCAGTGGTATGTGATGTTGTTCAAATATGGGGGTGAAATCCTCAGTCACGATTAGGCTGGACCTTACCGCGGTGTGGCGTTTCGTGTACCTCGGCGACCTATTGAGCTATACCGTGACACTCACAGAGTCTCTCATACCAGGTTGGTCCATGGGTAGAGGTCTGACGAACACAGTCTCCTGACCCTCCAGGTTGGGGGTTGGAACATGTATGGAGATGTGTTCCGTAAAAATGGTAATGTACTTGCATTTCCAGCCCAACACCGCTGCCTTGCGGTTAGGTTTTTGAGCCAAAGGCTTTGGTTAAATACCCTAATCGTCTCCCTGTCTAGGTCTGAGCGCCTGACAGTATCCCAGCCCTCGTACAACCATGACACTTGCAGCTAACAATACTCTCACGCCACATCGCATGGTGCCATCGGCCGGGTCGCCTTACTTGCTATGTACATCAGGGTGGGTAAGCGAAAACATGCTATTGCTGACCCCTCCCTTCTTACACTTTCACGGTTCTCGTCTTCCACCCTCCCCCATCCAGATTTGAATACTTTCTCCGCAGACCCCAGCACTGGGATTGACCGTTTTGCTCGCTCTGCAGCTGCAGGTTCTCTTCGTCAGAGTTCAGTCACAATCCTAAACACTTCGAAGTCTGTTTTCAAATCTCAAAAGCGTGTCTACATGGCTGCCTTTGATGTTCGCACACTGAAGCAAGCAGGTCAACAAGTGGCTCTTCCTCGTACGCTGGACTCCCTCTGCATTGATATATGTTGTCTGTCAGAAATAATGATGAAGGACGCAAGTAGCGTGATCGAACTGACTGCCCCCTCGCTCTCTTCCAGGTTCCGGCTGCGCACCTCTGGTGATGCAGAGGCCGCTGCAGCTGGATATGCTGGGATGGGTATTGTATTGAGCGAAGGAGCGGAGGCGTCTCTACTTGATCGGACACCCGTTGATAGTCGCCTCTGTGCGGTTCGTTTGGCAACATCTGTGAGAGAACCTAGAGGAAGTGAGGCCCATCGCACTTTATTTATTATGTCTGCTTACGCCTTAATTGACTGTAGCTCTGAATCTGCCAAGAACATTTTCTATGACTCTCTAGGTGCCCTTCTACAGCAGGCTAAAACCTCAGATGTCGCTGTGGTTGCTGGTGACATGATCGCCCCGGTAGGTCGACTAAGCGCTGCTGAGGCCCGATTGGGTGGTCGTCTTGGTTTGGACACGAGACGCACGGACAACGGAGACCGCTTACTTCAGATGTGTGCCGATCACAGACTGTTCCTTTGCAGTACGATTTTCCGGAACGGCGGAAATCGCTTGACAACGTGGTGCCCACCAACAAACCAGCGACGAACCCAAATAGACCACATCGCCGTGAGTTATCGGTGGCGAGGGTCGATCACCGCTTGCCGCTCCTTCTGGAACACCAGCGTGGACTCCGACCATGCACTTGTACGCTGATGCTTTTGATTGCGCTTTTCAGGTGTACGCAAAACGCGCACACCTCGCTTAGCCATTGAGAAGCTAGTGGATCCAGAAGTCAAACGAAACTATCAAAACCAACTCGTCGAATGCCTGCCGGACGGTACGGTGTCGGATATAAACGGCCACTGGGAAAAGATATCCAAAGCGCTACTCAAGGTTGGAACGTCTGTTTGCGGTACAACCCAGCCAACCTCTTTCAAACACTGGATCTCTGATAGGACCGTGTCTTTGCTGGAGACCCGGCGACAGATTCCCCCTGGCCGCCACCACAACTCCACCCGACGCATCATCCGACGCCAAGTGAAACTGAGTGTCCGTGCAGACCGAGAAGCGTGGTGGACCCGAAAGGCCCAAGAAATGGAAGATGCAAAGAATGCTGGAAATGTGCGCAGGCTGTTCCATTTGATTCGTTCGACTGGTCCTCGAAAACCTCTTGTCAGCGAAACAATCAGAGACCAAAATGGCTCCCTGATATGCAATAAAGCAGAACGTCTGGACCGCTGGGCACAGTACTTTGAACAGCAATTCAGCTGGCCACCTGCTACCTCCAATCCAGAATCCTGGCCTTCAACAGAAAGCTGGACCGTAAATATGGAGTCGCCTTCGGTCTCAGAAGTGTCCGAGTGTATTTCTCTACTCAAGCGTCATCGTGCTGCTGGTCCTGACGACCTTCCACCTGCTCTTTTCAAGGATGGCGGTGGGCTCCTCAGCCAGTGCCTGTCTAGACTATTTGGGTCTATCTGGGAGAAAGAGACCGTCCCAGACAACTGGGGTGAATCGATAGTAGTGCCCATTTTCAAAAAGGGTACTCGCAGTGAATGTAGCAACCACAGAGGTGTTAGTTTGACTCCTGTTGTGACAAGGCTTCTGGCGTCATTGATTCTTCGTCGTCTTACGATGGCACGCGAAACCTTGACTCGTGAGAATCAAGCGGGATTTCGACCGGGTAGAGGCTGCGTTGACCACATCTTCACACTCCGTCAGGTGTTAGAGCAACGCCACATGTACAGACGACCCACAATATTGGTATTCCTTACCTTCAACGGTGCGTTCGATTCTATCGATCGGTCAGTGCTGTTAACTACGCTTGCCCAACATGATATGACCCAGGAGTTTGTGAACTTAATTCGATCCCTATATTCGCATACTTCTGGGCGGATGTATGGTAAGCTCTCTAAAAGCTCTCCTACAAAAAGTGGTGTTCGACAAGGATGTCCACACTCTCCACTCTTGTTCAACTCCATCATTGATGAAATAACTTGGCGAACCCTGGAAGGTCTACAAAACCCCGGTGTTCAAATTGTTGCCGGTGGGAGCTTTATCGATCTGCAATACGCAGATGGCATTGCCCTCATCTTTGAAGAGCAAAGAGAAGCACAATCCCTGCTTAATAGACTGACCACCATCGTACCATTTTTCGCCTTACACCTTGCACTTTCAAAGTGCTAAGCCATGCTCCAAAACGTACAGTCTCTGGACATATCCCTTAAAATTCAAGGAGAATCACTGGAGATTGTGGAAGACTTTGCATACCTCGGTAGTAGTCTTAACTCTGACCGAAATGTATTTGATGAAGTCAGTGCAGGAAGTTAAAGGCTCAAGTCGCGTTTGCTAATTCGCGTCACTTGTGGCGTCAAAAAGGCATATCACTGGGTCTTAAGGGTCGCGTGTACCAGGCTAGAGTAAGGGCTGTGTTGTATGGGTGTGTGTATGAGTGCGAGACGTGGCCTCTGCGGACGTGATGTGAGGCGTCTTCAGCTTTTTGTCCACCGACTTTTCAGAAGCATGGCTGGTTTTGGATGGTGTCAGCGTGTTAGTAACTAGGTGATTAGAAAACGGGTTTTTAATTTTGCGGTAGGTATTTCGTAGGCGGAAATCATCCAGCACCATGAGCTGCGAAGGCTCACTCATGTGCTACGCATGCAGAAACACCGTTTACCGAGACTAGTGTTGTTCTCCGTGCCTTCTTCAGAATGGCACATGACTTGGCAGAAGAGCGTGAAAGAAATCACAGTTTGGGCGTTGTTAGTGTTGTACGCCTTCCAGGATGGGGTGCTCGTCACCCCACCTGTGCTTGGCTGGAGACGTTGCAAGAAATGGCGGCTAATCGATGTCAGTGGCGTTTGTGCTGTCAGTTTCTTTCCAGATTGTCTGATTGGCGGTGTAGGCACCTCATAATGCTTGACATAGGCCAGCACTAGGTCCCCTCCATCACCCACTCTTTTTCTCTTTTTTTTCACTATAGTGCTTTAAATATAATTAGACGAACCTTGTGGTTCTACAGCAGTGAAGAATCAGGGTCAACAATGATGTTGCTGTCTTTGATGATGATAATGATGACCCTCAGTCAGCGCTTGTCTGATCTGTTTGCATGCATTTTTGAAAAGGAAACTATCCCAAACAACTGGAGAGTCGGTAGTAGTGCCCATTTTTTTAAAAAAGGGCTCGTAGTGAGTGTGGTAACCACAGGGGGTCAGCTTTACCCCAGTTGTAACGAAACTGATGGCGTCGGTTGTGCTACGTCGCCTCATGGTGGATCGCGAAACACTGAATCGAGATCAGCAAACGGGAGTCCGGTCTGGTAGGGGTACGTTGACCAAGTCTTCGCACCATGAGGTGCTAGAACAACAACAAACGACCCACGTTTTTAGTATTCCTGAATTTCCAAGACGCATTTGAAGCACTTGACCGCTCTGTTCTTGACACGCTTGTCCATCAAAAGATCCCCGAAAAGTTGGTGAACGTAATAAGTTTCTGTTATTCTCAGAGTGAGAGAATACGGAGACCTCTCCAAAAGCTTCCATACACAGAGTGGTGTTCACCAGGGCGGCTCATTCTCACCATTCCTATTTACTTTCACGATCAACAAAATCATTAGATGAACACTCGAAGGTCTTCAAAACCCTGGTGTTTTTGGATGAATGACCAAAATCCTCCCGCCTTTTAAGATACACTTTGCACCCAAAAAGTATAAGATCATGTTCCTGGACAAGCAGTCATTAAACATTAACAGTACAATCCAGGGAAAGGTGCTTGAAGTTGTAGAACGTTCAACACATCTTGGAAGTTGTATTAGTTCTAATTGTAGTTTGTCAGATGAGGTCAATACACGAATCGCCAGGGCCCGGGTCACGTTTGCTAACTTGGGTTATCTATAACATCAGGGTGGTGTGTCGCTGTATCTCAAGGAACGTGTGTACCAGGCTACAGTATGAGCTGTTTTGTTGTACGGCTGAGACAGCCTGTTCGAGCTGCGGAACTGACTCATGTATGTTGGTGTCGGCGAATCCTTAACGAGGCAGCTAGGAAGCGAGCTTTCGGTTACGCAACAGGGACTTCCATTGAAGCATGTATTCAGAACAATCGTTTACTGAAGATAGGGCTGTTTTCCGTGCCCATTTCAGTGGCGGAAGCAGACAGGTTGCCAGACCTCGACATGGCAGAGGGGTATAAAAGAGATCACGAAACATTTGGGTACTGTCGGAGCTACTGGTCTTCCAGGATGGGGACTGCGTGATCCCCACTGCGCCTGGTCGGAGACCATGCAAGGTATGGCTTCTAATCGATGTCAATGACGACAGGATCGTGTCTTTGTTGGAGACCTGCGACGGATCCCTCCTGGCCGTAATCACAACTATTTTTCATTACGCTCTTCATATCTACGCCAAACGCGCTCCCTTGCTTGAACCATTGACAAGTTCATATACCCCAAAATCAAGCGAACCTATCAGAACCGGCCTGTCGAACACCTGATGGATGATCCGATTTCAGATATTAACGGTCACTGGAAGCATATATCCAAAGCACCACAGGTGATGCAGGTTCACGAAAGCTACCCTTATCTTCCCAATACGAACGGAAATGTCGTCTTTCGCGAGACCACCGGGACTGATACTGCTGTTCAGGTGGACAGATTTGTCTACTATCTCAATCGGCTCATCCGCAAATATGAAGTCAGGGTTCGAACCCTGTCCAGTCTTGTATCAGCACTGGACACTTTGCAGGTGGAGCGCATGCCAAGCCTCGAGGCGGGTGTAGATTAGTTAGTATGCGCGCATTGCAATCGTCAAACGGAATGGATCCTCGAAATCGTGCCGGACGGCCACTGAAAACAGATATCCAAAGCGCTACTGAGACACTGGACTTCTGTTTGCGCTAGAACCCAGCAACCTCATTCAAACGTTGGATTTCTGAAAGGACCGTGTCTTTGGTGGAGACCCGGCGACAGATTCTTCCTGGCCACAACCACAACTCCAAGCCGAACGACTGATGTCCTCTGGCCGGAGTCAAAAATCCACCTGATGCACCACCCGACGCCAGGTGAGACTGAGTGTTCGTGCAGACCGAGAACCTTGGTGGATCCGAAAGGCTGAAGAAATGGAAGACGCGAAAATGCTACAAACGTTCGTAACTTGTTCCATTGAATTCGTTCGACTGGTCCTCGGAAGCCTCTTCTCAGCGAACTTATCAGGAACCAAAATGGCCCTCTGATATCCATCGAAGCAGAACGTTTGGATCGCTGAGCGCAGCACTTCGAGCAGCAATTCAGTTGGCCACCTGCTACCTCCAATGCGGAATCCTGGCCTTCAACAGAAAGGTGAACTGTGGATATGGAGCCGCCTCCAACCTCAGAAGTGTCCTCTACTCGAACGTCATCGTGGTTCTGGTCCTGACGGTCTTCCACCTGTTCTGTTCGTGGAAGGCAGTGAATTCCTCAGCCAGTGACTGTCTAGTATATTTGCTTCTATCTGGGGCGAGGTGGCTCAGTGATTAGAGCGCGAATTTACTGACCGGAAGGTTTATGGTTCAAACCCGACATCTGCACCTCGACTTCAGCCGTCTGGCTTGGACAACCTGGCAGTGTCCCATCTCTCGTGCTTCCTTCTGGTGGCATGGCAGTTAGGCACCGAAAGGGTGCTACAGCTGAACTATTTTTTTCCTATCTGGGGTTTAGCTGCCATCCCAGACAACTGAATTGAGTCGATCATAATCCCCATCTCCTAAATGGGCACTTGCGATGTATGTAGTAACCACAGGGGCGTCAGTTTCGCTCCCGCTGTAACACGGTTTCTGGCGTCACCAATTGCCCGTCGTCTTACAGCGGCGCGCGAATGCTGGACCCGTGAGAATCAAGCGGGATTTCGACCGGGTAGGTGCTGCGTCGACTACGTCTTCACACTCAGCCATGTGTTGCGGATGCCCTCTGCCAAGGCGAGTGTTATTCTCCGTGTCTTCTTCAGAATAATGCAAACCGCGAGGTGGCTACCGTATTATTTGGTAGAAGGGTGTTAAAGAGACCACAAAATGTTTGGTTGTTTTTGGTGTGGTCAACCTTCCAGGATGGGGTCCGCGTGGCTGGAGACATTACAAGAAATGGCGGCTGATTGACATCAGTGGCTTTCGTGCTACCAGTTTCTTTCCAGATTGTCTGACGGAGAACTTGGGTTTATAGGCAGCTCAGAATGTTTGCATTAAGTCAGCACCGAGTTCCCTCCATCATCCACTTTTTTCTCCTTCACTCTAAGGCTTTAAATGTAATTAGGTAATCACGAGGTTGCTGAAAACTCCTCGACGGCGCACAACCGGTTTCCCTTTCTTGGGACTCACCTGTTAGGCGCACTCCCCGAGTTTCCGTCAGCCTTATGTTCTACTCGAACCGAGAGATTCAGCTGGGTTCCATTTGAGCCTCCCGTCAAAAACAAATTGGTAGTAAAATGAGTGTGTTTCGCTGATGTGCTGTCTTCTTTGCCTATGAACTTATGCATAGTATTTTTCATGCTACCTCTCTGAACGGCAGCATTTCCCTCTGCTCATTGACGAATACGTGACGACTTCCGGTCCGACAAATTCCTCTTTTGTTTTCACCCTCATTAGGCGGCTTCAAGGCATTCCAGCGTCTACGCTCCTCTGAATTCATCGAGGCCGGCACCCCCGTAAATAGCCTGCCTGAATTTGCTGACTCGACCTCAGACGGCGTCACTTTATCGCCTGGCTCTCAGGCATCACACACCTTTCTTTCTCCGCTTTCCTGTAAACCATTTACCAACTTGGATCTTGAAAAGTCTCCACCATCCTCCGCCGTAGTTTCACCCCTACAAGTCCGTTCAGACGTCGCTCCTGTGTTTCCGGCACCTTCTTTGTTCAAATGCATGACTCAGCGGAGCCAGTTCATCCAAATGCATGAGATGCTTCCTCGTCCGTGTGTTCGAAACACGCTTGGTCTTCAGAAGCTGTGCAGAAGTGTTGCGACACAGTCGGCTGATGCAGACGATATTCTTGGTGCACCCGTATCGGAAATCTTGCCTTATCTATACATTGGTAAGTACCATCTGCACCCGTATCGGAAATCTTGCCTTATCTGTACATTGGTAAGCACCATTACTTTCATTGTAGTTTCCGAACTCTGTCTGCTCTTTCGAGCGGTTTGGGGGGTTCATTGCGCGGGATTATGGAGAAGTTGAACCCAGAATCCACGTGCTGGGCCCAGAGACTGAACGATAGCCGTATGCGTTCGCCTCTGAAATCTTAAAAATAACCCGTTCATTTTCCACTGGTCGAGTTTCTTCATTTACCTAGACATTTTTTCGACATTCCTTACATCGGCCTTTTGCCTCTCATTTGGGGACGTTTGCTACTACCCTCTGAAAACCGCTACTGCGCCTCGGAATGCCTTTTCCAAGGGCCAAGCTTTCACAATGTGAGTAAAAGTCCTGTTGTGGGTAATCTGCTTCGCTTGAGATAGCTCGGTGGTTAAAGCATCAACCTAATAACAGGAAGCTCTGTGGTTCCAGCCGAATCTCAGCATTTTGCTCAACCTAGAGGCTCGAGATAGCACAGTGGTTAAGGCGCCAGCTTACAGACCTGAACGTCCGTGGTTCGAATCCGATCTCAACATGTCGACTGCTCCTGTCTGGGCTTGGGTAACCTGGTCGTATCCTGGCCCTCTTACCTCCTTCTGTTGCCATGGTAGCTAGGCACCGGAAGGGTACAACAGCTGAACGATTGGGCGACCTGGTAGTATCTCATCCCTCGTTCCTCCTTTATGTACCACCAACATCAACATCGACTGCTCTATAAAATTTATTATTGGGTTCGCCATCGCCCGCCTCCGCGTTCACGATGTAATGAACAAGCGTGTACTTTTGACCACAACTACATCGAGACATTGAAGAATTCGTCCGTAGTTGTCTGTTTCATCAAGAGAAGCGGCCGGTGTAATCAACCAGAAACATCCGTTTGGTTCAGTTACTGGAGATGAGTGTGTTTGGTCCAGTGGCGGCAAACCTAAAGCGAAAACGTCTCGATGGATCTAAGCAACTGCGAGTACTGTTCGGACTACTGACATATGTCTCCAAGGGAAGTGTCACTGTATGGCTTGGCTTACTTGAAATAGTGGTCACCAACGACTGTCCTTGTTGTGAATCCAAAAGGTTTCAAGACGTTTTCAGGCATAGATGAATTCGAAAAATGACGGCTCGTCCATATATCATCAACGGAGTAACAGGATGGTTTAATCCATCGAAAATTACGATCAGCAGTCACAACTAGGGGGTAGCAGAAAACTCTACAGGGGAGTATTGACTTTTGACCTGATGTATGCGCGTAAGGTAAGGACATGTGTGACGTGCACGCAGAAACCGAACCCGCTAAGTAGCTTCCGAGGCAATGGAGGCAGTCAGAATAAGTGCAGAGGAAATAAACTAACGGAAGAAGAGACGATGTGGTGCATCTGGTGGCACGAGAGACTGGATGAAGTGTAAATCCAGTAATTTGGTGCGAGTCCGAAATCAAAGCATACCACTGTCATCGGTAGCGCAACATTGGTTTTCAACACCTGTGCTTTACTACTATATAATCATGGTTTATTTGAAAGCCGCATTGTGGAAATAGGATAGGGTGACAGAGAAATGAGACCCAGTTCTAGCCTACTACGATGTGCATCCCGAGGTGCTTGCGCCTTCAGGCGTTCATTTGGATAATCTGGATGCCAGTTGGCGACGAGATCGTGTTATATGTAACTACTGTTCCCACTCCAGTGCCTGGTGCCAGGGAGAACTCACCGACAATAAATACAACAGCTTTTTGACAACAAGCAAGTGCGTGCGAGTGCAAAACTTACCACGGCCCCGCGCTATTTAAAGGGCACTTTCTGACATTGATCCAGGCTGTCTGGTAGACGTTTAGTGAACACCCATCAACATCGATCGTGCTTCTATGAATGCCTGAACGCTGCTCACATTCGGTCGTGTTTCTGTGGCGTGCATGAATCCTCATCGGCTTTTGCTGAATTGATTGAATGATTGACTGACCTAGATGCTTGCCGGCTTTCCTATTGAGATTTTGGCGGAGTTTTAGGGTCTCGGTAGGTTCCGGGCATCCTGAGGTTACTTCCAGGAATCTGACCTTCCTGATAGGTCGCAATTGACATCGGTTAGCAGGAGCAAAGTGGCAAAGAATGTTGTCGGTTTCAGGCAAACCGGAGGAAATTATCACGGTCGAGTGTTCACAGCTTAGCTGGTAATCGAACAGATATCCGTCTACAAGTCCTGCCTCCAAGGTTCATCATGACATATCGTGCTAGAGCTTTACCGGTCCGGACTGTCGGAGGCGGTCGAGCAAGTACGCTTGCACTGATGTTCCAGTGGACAGCAGGACTCGGAGACAAGTCCGACACCGGGTTGGAATACGGCATTCAACTGATGGCAGGTGCACATTGTACACGCCGCGATAGCGATTACCGAGTGGGTGAGAATTCTGCCCATGTTTCAACTAATTCATCAGCTGATCGTCTAAGCAATCGCACTGGACAACGTATCTGGCAGTCAGTCCGATCGCCACCCTCATTATCAGTAAATTGAGACTGTCATGTGAGGAAAACCGGGTACCAATGGTTTTTCGATGGGGGATGCGTTGTAGTTGTAGGTTTGAGTCAATGGCAAGGTTTTTACCATGTATTTGGTCTACACGTGAACTTTTGCGGCCCACCAGGCTCGGAACACGAGTAGAAAAGTAGCACATCTAACCGCGACCGAACGGCTGCACGCGCTGTCGTTCCATTCAGTCAGGAGGTTGTCGACATTTCGTTGACGTAGAGGAATTTCGGTAAATCACAGCCAAGACACGCATTTGGCTAGCATTCTTGGTCAAAGTACCGTTACATAGTTCCAAGTAGGCCATGGTGAAAGTGTCGTACTGGGGTTTATGCACCCCAAAAAAAAACGTAGTTTTGCTGCACGAGTTCAGCGTTGTGAGATTGTGTTTAGTTTCCCGTTTCAGTTCAAAGCAAGTTTATGTCAAGCTTGCCTGTTAATGGCAAAGCAAAGCACCACAAATACGCAAAAAGCGCTTCGAAAATGACGTTTATGGGTGGTGTTTTTTTAGTGGATTTAGTCATATAAACAGTTTTGTGTGGGTCAGTCTTTTGTTCGGTCAGCCTTTGATAACTCGAGAAAGCTCAGTGGTTAAGATGCGAACTTACTGACCGAAAGGTCTTTCGTTCGAACCCAACCCCGGCATCTCAACTGCCGGGGAGTGAACAGCCTCGCAGTATCTGAGCCCTCGTACTTGCTTCAGGTGACGTGGCAGCTATGCACCGATATCTCTTTGATATCTTGATATCTCTTTCTGATAGACTTTGATTCTCGATAAACATGGGTGTGGCATTGTAGTTTCACAGTCCGTTGTGAAAGCCCCATTTTTGACAGGTGAATCAAACTTATGTACTTAACACCAAAGTTGTTGTGAAGGATGTGTGCAATCCATCAACACAGCCGTAACACTTTGATGAATAATGGCCTGGAAATCAGTGAGCTAAGTCGGGTCGGCAACTACCGCTTCCCTGGATGAGGACCTCGGGACTCAATCCACCATCTGTTGATGAGATGGGTCAATCAGTGGCGCTCGTGCATCAAAACTAACATCTTGAATGCATAGATTCCCGGTTTCCTGAACTAACTGGTCATACCATTGCCTCCGATGCCTGGTTATCTCTCCCCCACTCTTCCATTTCTGGTGACCGAAACTGTAGCAGCTGGAACCAATTTACCCTGTTTTGTAGCTGACTGACTGGCCGTTTCTGACCATGTTCGCCCCACCAAGTAGGAAATAGGAACTGTGATCGCGTTGTTCCGAAGGCGCCGACAGTTTTCTATCCCAAAGTACCTACTGGATGCTTGTTAACTGACGCCTCCAGTTGAAGTTCTAGACTCTGTTGTGGTTGAATTGACTGATTTTTGTGGCGCGCTGTTGAAACCGCGGGCTCCAGTTGATTGCTGTTTGCTACACGTAACCGTTGGCCCTGCTAACACCGAAGTGCTATTCACATGTAGGCTCTTCTGACACTGTGGTCTGGTATCATTCCTCATACAGATGTTTCGGTATTAAATAACTTTTTACACGACGACATCAGGAGACACTGGTCTGTCGAAGAGTTTTCAGCAACCTTGTGAGTAGTTTCCTTTTTGAAAATATACTGCGATATCTCGAATGTCGTGCCAACAGAAACATGAGGCGGCCTGTGTGCAGGGCTCAAGTGGTTAGAGCGCGAGTTTACTGGCCGGAAGGTCCGTGGTTCGAACCCTCTGTCTCTCGACTTCACCTGTCTAGGCTTGGGCAACCTGGCAGTATCCGAGCCCTTGTGCTTCCCTCGGGTGGCATGGCAGCTAGGTACCGAAAGGGTGTTACAGCTGAACAGTTTTTTCTGTGTGCAGCACATTCAGTTGAAGAACATCATCAACGAGAGATTCACTTGACTCTCCCGTGAAAACCAAATTAACTTGAAAATGAATGTACTGTTCTGTTTTCTGTTTCAGGTAACGCTCGAGACGCTCAGAACAACGATTTACTCTCACACCTAGGTATCACACACATCATCAATGTGAGCGTGACCGTCTTGCCTCCTTTTACCGATAACCAACTCTATCAGTATCTTATCCTTCCCGTGGTGGATACGGACGAACAGAATTTGCGTCCTTCAATCGATCGTGCGGTGGATTTCATTTGTAAGTAGTATACGATAACCTTTCCTGCCGTAGGAATCAAAATGAATGTTTTCTTTTTCACTGACCACACTGATTCTTTTTGAAGCGGTTCGCTGGCGCAGAACGTGAACAGAACCTCGTCAATCAATTGGAAGAAGTTTGGAACCGATCGAGAAGTCATCGTTTTGAGAAGCGCATGGTAAACAATCGGTAGTTTTTATTTGGGCTACGTTTCGCTTTTGACCCAAAAGCTTCGTCAGGCCAAGTGGACAGGTCACCAAGTTGGCCAGGTTTTAAGGCAGACGGAGAACCAATCAATAAGACCTCTTCATATTAGCGCACTAGATCAGTTTTGAGTGTCTGCCTTAACTTAAACTGTTGGCTGTTTGCTGGTCGGGTCTATAACCCGAAATGTCAATGTTACCTCCGCTCCATGTTACGATGAGCCCTCTCTCCTGAATTTCTGCTCCAAAGTATCCGGATGTGATCTCATCTGGCAACAGGATTTGGCCATCCATATCCGAGCAGTCCTTAGTATCTATCCATCTAAACGCTTAACCCTATGGGTATCTTTGTATTGTGTCCCAAAGGGTTCGCTACTCACTTACCCTTTTCTCGGTTTCGTTGAGAAGGGCCGTTAGTATCAGGTCGCGAAAACAGTTTCCTAGGATCCGAGGAAATAGCTTGACCGGCTGCTCATTGAACACCCCCTTGATACCTGCTCCAGCTTCACGCAACCTATTCATCCCAACGTCTTTGTTCACTCATCAGTTACTCACCAAAGCGACATCTGCCTATTCACTTTTACCCGCAAAAACTTACATGCGCAGTAATTCTGTCACCCTTTGGTTCGTTTTCCACTGCCCTAGGTAACAGCTTCCCACCTCACCTACTTGCATGAATCGTCAGTTCAGTCGATGTTTCAACGTTTTTTGAATTAAGTCCAGTTTGAGATAAGACTACAATGACGACTGAAAAAAGGCTTTCGGTAAAACCTCGTCATCTAAGTGCATTCGCAAATAGTTTAAAAGGTCTGCAGTGTTGCGGAATATAGGTAGTTCGGGCGTGTTGGTCTGAGTTGAATAAATCAAGCCTAATCGTTCAAAGGTCATCCACATAAATGCAATGGAAAGTGTGGAGGCTAGTGCAATTAGGTCGCGTCTACCATCACTCTGTCATCAAAATAGGCACGTGAATGCGCCGAATTTACATTAACCACATTGACCAATGACCCCTCACTGAGGCAGACTCAAAGACTCATTTGAGGGTGAGTTTTAATCACTAGAATCTCACTAATTATCCTCACAACCTTGAAAACTAGTTGTTGGTCTACACGTAATGCACTACTCATAAGGTTGTTGATAATTCTTCGACAGCCCCAAAAAGGGCGAAATTGGTCGTGGGCTGTCGAGGAATTTTCAGCAACCTTATGATTAGTGCATTACGTGTAGACCAACAACTAGTTTTCAAGGTTGTGAGGATAATTAGTGAGATTCTAGTGATTAAAACTCACCCTCAAATGAGTCTTTGAGTCTGCCTCAGTGAGGGGTCATTGGTCAATGTGGTTAATGTAAATTCGGCGCATTCACGTGCCTATTTTGATGACAGAGTGATGGTAGACGCGACCTAATTGCACTAGCCTCCACACTTTCCATTGCATTTATGTGGATGACCTTTGAACGATTAGGCTGCACTAAATAAATACCGCTGAACGATCGAGCTGGGTTGACTTGGTGGTTCATGTCGATCAGAGGCCATTTGCAAGTGCACTGGTCATGTGCTTAGCTTCTTTGGTTCGAATGCAGGACGGTATTTGCCCGACCCACACAGTTTGTGGAACACTCGCAACCAAAGAAATGGATTGACCTTGCACGTGACCAGTGCAACTGTGACTCGCCTGACCAATACGAACCGCCAAGTCAACCCAGCTCCACTGTCGAGTGCTGCCTAATCATTCGAAGATCATTCGCACTGCAAACGGCAGAGGTGATTACATTCAAATTGCGTCATCCATCACTCGGTCAACAAAAGAGGCACTTGGCAAACCAATGACCCCTGTACGAGGTAGACACAAAGACTCATTTGAGGGTCAGTTACTTCTAAGTTTTAACCTAAAGATCCTGTAAATCATTCATAAAGGTCTAAGGAGATTTTCCCGAAATCACTGCTTGCAAGCATTGTTTACGTCGAGTTGCCTTTACCATGTGAATGTGTGTTCTGGAAATTCACCGTAGGGTTCGTTGAAATCAAACGGTAACGCGTAATGCTTCCACCTAATTGTTTTCGATCTGAGACTGGGATTGGTGCCCTCCCCCCAAAATTTCACGGGACCTTTCGAAGTACCCGATCGCCCTCGCAGCTTGCAGCTGGTTAGAGGTGCGTCGTCAGAGAAACAAACATAATGGTTCTTGGAATATCATTTCTGCAAAAAACGACCCGGGGTGTCTTCACCATGGACGCCTTTGTTAAAGAAACCTTGCTGGTGTATAACCGGTCATCTTCATTTGTATACAATAGGTGACGGAACGTAGGCGATTTATTGCGTCGCCATGCTCAATACCACAGGTAAACAGGCCTATAGGTGATTTGCTTCCTAGAGAATAAATTTAGCTTCCTTTGCCCTCATAGCTCATGTCGTGTTTCAGTCTGCCTGTAACACGTGTAATTATCCTGCCGTCCGCTCCTAACCGCAAGTCACATCCCACCACCCTGTGCACTTCATTGAACAGATGAAGCTGAGAAATCCAACGGGGTTGTTCTGGTGCACTGCGTTGCTGGCGTCTCTCGTTCGGTTGCCATAGTGATGGCCTACCTCATGCACAAATACCGCAATTTCACTGTTCTACGGGCCTTGGATTTTATTCAGTCCCGACGACCGATAGCGGGTCCGAACTTGCATTTCATGGGACAACTGGAGCACTATTACGCCGAGCTGCACAGTCAACCGTGCCAAAATCCAACCAATTCCCCCCATCGCCATTCACGCAGGTCCTCTTACGTGGACTTTGGAGAAGAATTCAACTCGGCTGATTTCACTGTCAGTTAGCTTCATGTTACTGCCCCCTCCCTCTTGATCAGATGACTTTTCTAAATTGCATCAAACTCTTTTACCTAACTGCTGTTTTCAGCTCTTTCCCCTAGTGGATTCCTCAAAGATCTGTCCACTACCCCTACAGGATTATTTGAAATCAATACTTCCTGCACCAATGTGCAATTTTCTCCATCATCATGCTCTTTCTTCCACAGAATCTGTGATAAATTTCTTCGACGGCTTGCTGGTCTATTGTCTCTTTTAGAAGGACAAAACTTTCGGCGGCTATCGACATTGTTCGATGCCAGTCTGGGCCAATTTTTCTCACAATGTCACTGACACTTACAGTGACCTTTGAAAACTTCGATTTCTCTGGAAGTTCTTATTCCGTGGGGTGGGGGCTGGTTTCTGTCGCCGCGTTACATGTATACTGTGTGCAGCTTGTTCTAGAGGGTATGTGATTGCAGACTGTTACGCGCTTTTCTTCCCCATACCATCCATCAAGGGTGGCATCCAAAGGTGTGAATTCGAAGGCACTGATTTCGTTCTAGGTTCAGATATAGATTTATGGCTGTGCCCATAAACCGTTTAGTTTCGGCTTGACCACGTGCCATTTCTGGGTCGTAGAGGTGTTTGCTATCTAGTAGCACTCTGTGCCGCCATTGATACACCTAGAAAAATCGTACAATCACCAATGTTTTTCACCACAACTTTGGGAGCAGTCGATTGGTTAGAACGGTTTCTGGGTCAACATTTGGAAAAAAAATCGCTCAGCTGTAGCACTCTTTCGGTGCCTAACTGCCATGCCACCCGAAGGTTGCACGAGGGCTGGGATACTGCCAGGTTGCCCAAGCCTAGACAGAGGAAGTCAAGAGACAGAGGTCGGGTTCGAACCACGGACCTTCTGGTCAGTAAATTCACGCTGCAACCACTTGGGCTATCTCGCCTACCTAAGCTAGAATACACAAGAACCAATGTAAAACCACCGCAAAGTATGAATATAAACGAGATATAATTGTTGCGCCATTCAAGAGGACCGTCCAAATGAGAGATGTCTTCTTGTCATCTCACCCCGAGACTTGTATAAGTCAGTCGAACATGGACGATATTTTCGTTCGTGTTTGGAAGCTATAGGAAATAAGTTTGGGACTCCTGCGCCTTCGTACATTCGGTATGCTATTGTTTCCTGTAGCATGTCTCTAATATCTGGCTGCTGTTCCCCTTCCAGTGCCTTAGCCCCGGAAAAATACCCGCCAACAAGGGACATAACAGCTTTGTTGTAAGTGCAAACGTTACGAGGGGCCTCGCGCTATGTAAATGGCACTTTGACATCGATTCAGGCGTCTGGTGAACACTAATCATCATCGACTGAGCTTCTGTGAAATGTCTGAACACTTATCATGGTCGCTCGGGCTTCTGTGGCGTGCCTGAACACTCGTCGGGCGTTGCTGAATTGATTGATCGATGGATGCCTGCCAGCTTCCCTATTATGATTTTGCTCTAGTTTTGGGCATTCTGGGATTATTTTCAGGAATCTGATTTTCCTGACAGTGTCTCACACTGAATATGTAATATCGTACCACCTGAAACAGAGGGCGGCCTGGTGCACCAAATTTCCTTGAATTGGACCAGTGTAAGCGTGATATTCATCTGGTTTCAGTCGGGCCCCATGCCAAAACTAAATTCGTGTGCAGAACACTGTTTAGCTATAAAAAGTAATCGTCCAGCTGTAGCAACCTTTCGGCGCCTAACTGCCATGCCACCTGAAGGAGACACGAGGCTGGTTGCCCAAGCCTAGACAGGGGAAGTCGAGGGGCAAAGGTCGGATTCGAACCACGACCTTCCGGTCAGTAGATTCGCGCTCTAACCACTTTGGCCATCTCGCCCCATATTTTTTGCTATGGGCTTAACGGATTCCATATTCTTGAGTACGAACCTTTCAGGATATCCGTTCTGCAAGAATGTGCGTCCCAAGAACTTTATTTCCTCCTCTAAACAGTCGGGAGAGCATAGTTTCATTGTTGTCTCAGTCAGGGCATCTTATTCGGCTACGCTTTTGTTGCAACGGAACGAAGCTATCGAAGTGAATATACTGAGATTTCCACGTTTGTCTTCTGTGGACCTCGCGTTCTATGGTACCGTCAGTGTCTTTCTTTTAACAGTGACATCGAGAAAACTTAACTGTCCGTTCTGTTCTGACTCGATAGTAACATTGATGTTCGTACGGACTAAATTGAAACTGCTTAGCACGTCTGTTTACTGATAGTTTCGTTGGTAAGTACGAAAATTTCGTCCACTTAGCGACGATCCAATGTCAACCGTGCAGTGATTGCGTCTCCAGTGAGTGAGTCTCCAGTCTGGCCATGAAAAAATCGGCCAACACGGGACCTAGAGGAGACCCAGTGTCTCGAGTGGCAGTTGGAATAAACCAGGCTCAAGTGCAATTGCGTCACATTTGGCCGGAACCAGTCATGTCATCCGCAAAGAGCAAGTTTTCACCATCATATACCGGGTACCTCTGAACCGATCACGACTGGTACGATCCAGACTAGTATCGATCGCAGAGGCGATTGGAATCGGACTGCTGCATCCACAACTTTGCGTCTAAAAGAAACTTGTGTGACCTTTGAACTTGAACTGGCCTGCGGAAAATCCGGTCCCACAATCCTGTCTGACATTGACGTCACTTACCTGATTCCGTGACCTGTTAACCTACGCCTCATTCAAATCCACCTTCCTTTGATTTCTATTTCTCTAAAGTGTATGTACCTCCAGTTTTAGCCTTTTTCTCGTGATTTCTGGTAACATTTGTGATGTATTGACCAAAAGGAACAATAACAGAAAACAAGCTTTGTTCGCTACCTTCATTGTTATGATGTCTTTCACGCATATTTTGTGTTTAATAGAACGGATGCTTCTCTAACCTGAAGTTTGCAGGAGAGCTGTGCCATCGTCGGTGATGGGAATAAGTTTATTACTGCTTGACCAAACAGAGTGAGGAAATACGCTCGGTTTCAGATAGAGATAATTCGTTTATGGCTCCCTGATATGCAGTAAAGCAGAACGTTTGGACCACTGGGCACAGTACTTCGAACAGCAATTCACCTGGCCACCTGCTACCTCCAATCCAGAATCCTGGCCTTCAACAGAAAGGTGCACCGTAAATATGGAGCCGCCTTCGGTCTCAGAAGTGTCCGAGTATATTTCCCTACCCGAGCGTCACCGTCTTGCTGATCGTGGCTGCCTTCCACGTGCTGTTTTCCAGGATAGCGGTTGACTTCTCAGCCAGTGCCTGTCTAGCCTATTTGGGTCTATCTGAGAGAAAGAGACCGTCCCAGACAAGTGGGGTGAATCGATAGTAGTGCCCATTTTCAAAAAGGGTACTTGCAGTGAATGTAGCAACCACAGAGGTGTTAGTTTGACTCCTGTTGTGCCAAGGCTTCTGGCGTCACTGATTTTCCGTCGTCTTACGATGGCACGCGAAACCTTGACTCGTGAGAATCAAGCGGGATTTCGACCGGTTGGAGGCTGCGTTGACCACATCTTCACACTCCGTCAGGTGTTAGAGCAGCGCCACATGTACAGACGACCCACAATCTTGGTGTTCCTTGACTTCAAGGGTGCGTTTGATTCTGTCGATCGGTCAGTGCTGTTAAATGTACTTGCTCAACAGGGTATGCCCCAGAAGTTTGTGAACATAATCCGGTCCCTATATTCACATACTTCTGGGCGGGTGAGAGTGTATGGCGAGCTCTCCAAAAGCTTCCCTACAAAAAATGGTGTCCGACAAGGTTGCCCACCCACTCCATTTTTGTTAAACTTCATCACTGATGAAATTCTGAGGCGAACGCTGCAAGGTCTTCAAGACCCCGGTGTTCAAATTGTTGCTGGTGAAAGCCTTGTCGATGTGGAGTACGCTGATGACATCGCCCTCATTTTTGAAGACTAAAGTGAAGCACAAGCCCTGTTGAATAGACTGACCACCATCATACCATCTTTTGACATGCGCCGTGCACCTTCAAAGTGCAGTCATGTTTCAGAACGTGCGGTCTCCGGACATATCCGAAGTCGTATTTGTTACACCGACACTAGTCTCCAGAAGAAATCGGACGCGTTTTCATCAATCGCTTACGGCGCTAGTATCAGGAAAAAAGGCGTGATTGACCTGACACCGGTTGTTCTAGACCTGGAAGCCTGTACCACCATGAGGATTGACCGTGATCATCGGTCAGTAGGGCCAGCCTTACCTACAATCTGATATGCTATTCCAAATGTCCAGACAGAAAAACACATAGGAAGAGGCAATATTCAGGTGGCTTAGAACCTCAGGGTGAGAGCAGGGCTACAGCTGTATGCGTTTACAGAAGGGAAGTCTGTGTTGGTCTGTGATTTAAGGGGATTTCTCATCGTACTGGTTGGAGACTAATTTCGACGGTACTGACTGGGTGAAGAGGTTGTCGTTCGCCGGCATGGTTTGAGTCTTCAAGTCCTTGACAATGAATGAATGAGTTCTCTAAGCGCCTGCTTATTCGGCGGCCTCCTAAGTTGTCAGTTTGTCGAAACATGGGTAGCTCGGGTGTGTTTACTGGTGGTTGATCAGATGGCAGTTGATCTGTTCGCCGAACTTGGCGACACACTGCCATCTTATCAACCACCAGCCTTCTAAGTATTGAAGGATTTCGGAGCTTTCACTTATGGTTTTACCAGTCGACTGATGTGAATCCGATATCATGAGACTCGGTATCTTACACACACCTGCTAGTTTTATCTCTCAATCACGGAGTTAGCCTCACATGGTTGCCTGTTGCCTGTCTCGTCGAGATGGAATTTTCACTTATCGTGTGACTTATTCTTTCTTTGAGTTACTTATGGATGGTCAGTAGTTTGAGCAGTTTAGAGAGTCTTCAACTTAGCTGAACGCTTGAAGCCTCCGTGCTTTTACTGTCTCTCATGAAGGACGGATGAGTGGTTTTGAAATGTGTGGCGTTCCAGTCCAACAAGGTGACAAGTCCTCCTTTGGATGGTGAAGTATTCTAATTCGTCAACGCTGGGTATTTTATAACAGTTGCTGGTCATTCTATGTAAGACCCAAAATGTGCTGGCTTCGCTAAGCTCAAGACTGGTGTTGAGAGACTGGGAGGAGAGGGTTCAATAAAAGCTCCCTCCCCACTGAAGCCAACATGTTGATGGAGGAAATACGGGTTGCTAATTGACACAACACAAGCATAATATATCCAGGTTGTCAAACTTTCAAAAAGGTACTACAAACGCTCGATTATTTGGAAAAATCGATCAGTTCATTGCTTACATGCTTACGCCTCATCATTTGCAACAACAGGTGAAAGTTAGACGCGTTGATTATCGTCCGGTATTTGGACATACATCTTAAAACCCCCTGAAGATGATCACCTCTTACTTGAGTACATTTTTTCATCTCACGAGCACCTCTAGTACTGTCTGTAAATTTTCTTGTTCCTTTAAACTGTCAACTTGACTAAAGTCCTCTGAGTTGGCCGTAAAAACCCTATTACCACATTGGCCAGATAGTCATAACAATTTCAGGACCGAAGAAGTGGTCCAGTTGGCAACGAACACAACCAAGAAAAACATCCGGACCTAATCCTGGTTTCACCTGGTCGCACACCAACCCCGTAGCTCATTGCACAGCTACAGCGATAACAGCGAATGTGATGCGTCATCTAATAATCCTATTCCCATAGAGGGTACGCAACCACCTTCTGAAAGCCATCGTGGCATCCAGCTGATATCTGTCGATCTCTGGTTTTACCCCATTTAGGTTGACAAAAAATTAAGAAAGATTGCGTTCGTAATGCACTACTCATAAGGTTGCTGAAAATGCTTCGACAGCCCATGACCGGTTTCGCCCTTCTTGGGGGCTCACCAGGTAGGCGCAGCCCCCGAGTTTCCTTCAACCTTCTGTTCTACTTGAACCCAAATCGCACGAAGTTAGCGAAAGAAATTATTGTTGCCAGCCCAACTGAGAGGGTATAGAAATCGCACCTCTACTTTCTGGTAGGCTGCCGAAAAGCAATGCCTCTTCGCGCAACTAAAGATGACCTTTCCTGACGACAAAGTTGCCTTCAAATCCGTTGCTCATAGGAAGCAATGACTGCGTTCGTTGAACAAGTGTGTTCATTGGAAACTCTTCAACATCCCAAAAACGACATATGCGATCCAGAGCTGCACTCTTGTCCGGACCCATCACTTCTCTCATCTTTAATTTCGTTCATGGATGACTTCTTGCCATTTTCTAAAGTGTGATGGAGAAATGCTTTCGGGACGTAGTAGCCAATGCCACAATGACTTGGTTCAGACCCATACGGAATTTTTGACTTTCTAAACAGATGTTCTTTGACGCCTGTGGGAGCTAGTCATCTAGCGTACCGGTGAAAGGAAGACCTTCGCTGCGGAGTCCATTTGAGAACACCAACTTAACAGTTACAGACTATTGAACAGGTGAGCAAAACTCTCATATGCATCTCGTTTACAAAACTAAATATCCACCTTCTCCTTGAACGCGCCTTCCTGAACTTTTCTGGATATTCATTGACTGTTACTCAAATGCAGGTAAATGCTACAAAGAGACTCCACAAATTCCGTAACAGATCTCACTTTTCAAGAGATGCGAAGCGGATTTACGAGAAGACGTATTACTCACATGCCTCATCAGTAGTATCCACCGTTACACCGGTAGGAACCGGATAGAACTTTCATTTACTTATGAATGACAAAGTGTCTTCTCCTCTATCACCGCACTTTCGTGTAAGTACTGATGACGACTGTTGAACACAGTCTTGTTCTGAATCGACATTAAGAGCCATGTCATTCCCTCACACTCGCCGCAAATACAAATAAAAACGTCGCTCTTCTTGGTATACGTATCATACCCAATAATGTATGATATTGCTGTCGTGCTGTTGATGTCGAAAAATAATCCCAACAGCATGTTCCTACATAGTGACGTGTCGTTTTTATCACGTTTTATCGACCAAACCGACTGATAACATCCTCATCTTCTCAGATAGCTTACCAATTTTTCAACCGAGCATGCCTGTGTCAAGATAAGTAGACGCTCAAAAAAAATACAACCACAAAGTGAGAATGAGCACTGAGACTCGTGAGCCCGACAGGAATTCAGCAATCATTCTGTAGAGTTGGGGTGTAGCTTGAGCTGCGTGGCTGAATAGCATACCGATAGACATTTACCCCTCATGACCGCGAGAGACTCACTGAGCTAATCACCTTTAACAGAAAATGTCAACTCCTATGTGACAACGTGACCGACATTCCACTGCAATGCGAGCGAAGTAGCGCCGGTAGCACCGATCGATCACGTGACACTGCATTCAGCAAGTTGATGGTGAAGCTCGGAGAATGCTTCAAGTCGAGAAGTTTATTACAATATTTAAATAAACTACACCATTCTAGCGCCCATGCATAATGTATTCCCTTCAGGTAGTTGATAACGATTGGAATTTCGAAAAGGTCGGCTCACGGAATAGTGAATGGCAGCGAATTCAAAAAATTCCCGTGTATCCGTGTGCATCGTTACGTTCTCAATCATAGACGAGGCAAACCTCCCCAGCTACTTTCTACCGCCTGTCACTTCAGCCTCCGCAATGGTGGCCACCGGGGATATCAAGATGGACGACTATTTCGGGAGGTTCATTATCGAAAAAGGTCGAAATGACCACGTGATGTGTTTTGCAGAATACTGTGGTAGGGCGTACATTTTACGAGACAGCGTGAACTCTGAATCGTTGTCGAATGAGGTTACAATGTTTTGTGTATGGTCGGGCACTCAAGTCCAGCGCATTGGGTTTGCGTACATCCGTGTGACCCCCTGGAAAACAAACTTGACCTTGACACGCTATTGTCTTTCTGTCCGGTGGACCAGAGGATTTTCTGCAACGACGGAAAATAATATTCACTTAATTTCTTGACTTTCTCGAAGTTTCGTTACCATGGCTGTCATGTAACTTATAGATTTGACATTCTCCTTTGCATTTCATGGACACATTGGCTCGCACTAACATAACGACCAAATGAAGGGGAAGAACTCAAAAGTCTGCCACGGTACACACACTGAGTGACAAGCGGACAGTTTGCCCGAGTGTGTTTACGACACTGATAAGCACTTTGTGCGCGAACAACGCAATCAACAGCCATGGTGGCCACTCATTCTCCCGGTTCTTTAGTGTGAATTGTAATCCGATTCGGCCTTACTTTATTCGAGATTGGGGAAAAATCTACGCCTCCCATTCAGGATTTCTTGGCTGAAGGAGTGAACTGAGATGTGCAGCCTAAAAGAATGGTCCCTTGAAGAGCTGTGTGATCTATGGACAGGTGGAAAGAGCATGGCAAAATCTAGACGTAATTAATAAGTCAACCGAGGTTTTATATTGTAACCTTCAAATGCAAACACTCTGGGATTTGCACATGAGCAAAAAATTATCGGAACTAGCAAAAACAACTGATGTATGCTGTGGTAAAATTGGAGTGGCATTTTTCAGTTGAACTTCAGCTGGAGTTATCAACTTCAAGCAGGTTCGAAGATGCAGCGAACGATCGCCTGTGAACAGCTATGGGCGTTGATAAATCAGCGATTTTCGATAAGACACTGTAACTGAGTTAAGAGCTGGAGTGAAGCCGTATCAACGCTGGTGTTGATCTCTCTGACAATAGTGTGTGGCGGATGCTTGCTTGCATACAATACAACCGCAGACTGGCCACCAGGGAATACACAAAACTAAATGGCCCACAGAAAATCGAGTCACCTTGTCACGAAAGTTAACTTGGCCGGACATAAAAAAACCCTTGTCCCGTGGTTCGAACTCTAGTGCACACAGCACTGGTGATCACCAGCGTGGGCAGTGCAGTTATCCATTGCTTTAATGATTATGATCGGAAAAGACGTACTGATAAAACGTTCGTTAGCTTGCGCAACGGTAGTTACCACAATCGCACTGGCCAGTGGCAAGCTGTTATCCCGTGGAGTGAACCACTAGCTTGACGCTTCTCCGCAGTTTAGACACATTAGACAAATCACATTAGAACCTAAGCGTTACTTCGAACAGATTGGCCGCATTGCATGTAATCAGGTTCAGCAACTGGCTGGAACGGAATGTGAATCAGTAATCCCCTTTCGAAAAAACAAACAATGACTTGGCAGCGAAGTATAAAAGCCATTGCCAGCAAACTCAGCTGCGTTGGTCATTGCCGTCTTCCTGGATGGGGACCCCGAGATGGGCCACATCAATGGTTGGAGACATTGTCAGACATGGCCTAGTTGCGTCCGAGCTATTCCCTTTAATGCAAAGTTCCCTTCCCAAACCACTAACAGTGCTGTATTTACGCACCAATTTATCATCTCCCGCCTCCAATGCACAGCTATCTACCCCACCTCCCCAAATCATCGGTGAAGGAAACTGTGGCAGCTACAACCACTGTACGACAAGTACGCGGTTCTTACAGCTGATGATGATGATTTCGAAAAAAGCCTCGTCGAGGCGGAAGCTACTTCCAGGCTGGTTAATTAATGAGCCCTCCACAGAGCATTTTTGTGAGCGGATGATAAAGTTTTACTTGATTCTGGTAGCTTTCCAGACGGGAAACACGCTGCGCTGGTGCAATTAAAGGACCGCCTTCCGGCAAACGGAACCAGGGACTGTGTCTACACACCAAGGTTTATTTAGGGCAGACAGCCAGGGAACTTCACACCAGAATCGGAGAGCATAAGAGGAAAATAAACAGACCGCCGAGAAACGCAGATGAATATCGAGCGTTATTAAAAGACTCGGCAATTGCATGCAATGGACATGCACTGGACACGGGGCACAAACTAGATTTAGAAAATGTTGAGGTTTTGAGGGGAGGACTACGATCCACATCATGTAGACTGATGGCCGAGGCGTGGCTCTTCGCTCTGCTGGTGTGATATTTCGAGCTCCTGGCTGCTGTGACTTAGGGACTGTAACCAGCTATACCCATAGCTTCTCCGCCTCCATTGGCGGAAGTTTTTGGAACACAGATTCAATGTTAGGGAGTAGTCGTCGTCTGAATTCCACTTGACCCCCCCCCCCAACTGAATTGTCACAACACTCACAAGCCCATGAAGACCAAGGAAAATCTACCAGTTGCACCCGAAGTGAACCATCAGTTCACGCAC
Source organism: Clonorchis sinensis (assembly GCA_003604175.2). Classification (NCBI taxonomy): domain Eukaryota; kingdom Metazoa; phylum Platyhelminthes; class Trematoda; order Opisthorchiida; family Opisthorchiidae; genus Clonorchis; species Clonorchis sinensis. Next base: position 1,567,004 of record CM030373.1, on the reverse strand, counting down.
CCTGAAGTGGAACCGAAAACCGATCGGAACTAACTTGAAACTCCTCCAACTCATCAATGCAAGATTTTGGCAACCACACTAACCGACAAGGGCCGTTGATTGATCCTCAACACTGATCTAGTGTGTTAATCTGAAGAGGTCTCACTGATTGGTTCTCCGTCTGCCTTGGCCTGGTGAAACTTTTGAGTCAAAAGCGAAACGTTGCTCAATTGCAAACTAGCGACTGTTTATCAAGCCCTTCTGAAACGATGATTTCTCAATCGGTTCTAAAATTGTTCCAATTGATTGAAAGTTTTACTTGATTCGGGTGTTCAAAACACACACACACATTCAGTGAGATCGTATATGGGTGAAGAACATGTAGGCGCTACATGGTGGTAGTTGTCTTTGGGGTCACTATGGGCTAGCGGTTGTTCTTCATCAAAGATGAACTCTCCCATAACAACAAAAACGGTGGCTGGAATTTCAGTCAATCAATCAACCAATCAATCAGTCAGCCAGTCAATCAATTGATCAATCAATCAATCAGCTATAAACCGTGCACCATAGGCACACTGGTTCCATCTGCTGCAGTTTCGATCACCGGAAAACGGGAGAGTGTGGGATATACAGCCAAGCCTTGGAGGCGATGGCTGGTTAGTTCGGGAACTGGGTAGCTACGCATTGAAGGCGAGAGCTTTGATGCACGAGCGCCACTGACTGCGTGATTGGACCATTTCTGCCAGTGTCAATAGTCATTGGTGAGTTGAGTCTCGGGATCCCCATCCGGGGAGGCGGCAGTTATCGACTCGACTAAGTTTCCTCGTTAGTGTTTTCATTCGTTGTTGCCAGGTCATACACTGTGCACCTCGCTTCCACTCAGCACAGGGCTGGAATTTGAAAATTGCCGAATCGTCGTGCAACGCTTCATCCCATCCTTCAGCTTTGTCAGTCTTAATCAAATGGTTGATGCATCCAAGAGCAAATTGCTCACCAGATCTTTTACACTCCAGTCCACAAAAGTTCACAAACGTGGCGGGAACTGGGGTCACGTGGGCTTCTTAGCAGAAACCATTTACATCTTGGTCGTGACCATTGTCTAACGACACAAGAACTACTCCCATGCGAAGTTTAAGGCATATTTACTAGTTTTTGCAAGTTCCGTTTCTGAACCTATGGATGTGTGAGTCATCATTCCATGATCGACTTGACCATTGCACGTGAAGCTCCTAGTCCACACCAGCCAGTAATTTAAGTATGTCGTTAGATTCAGGGTCCAATAAGGCGCAAAATCTTGCTTTTTAATCCTTACAGTAGTGGTAACTGCACTCAGTAGTTTAGCTTCAAACACAACCCCCATCTGGCTGTGGTCGAGACCATATCGCAGGGGACTAGGTCCGCGGCATCGGCCAAATTAATCCTATTGGTTGGTCGACCGTATACGTCTAACGGAAATGGACTGATCATGCCAAACCAAACGGACTAACTGCAGCAAACTTAGATGCATTGCTGCCATTCCGTCCGAGGTAAGGTAGTCGTCCAAGACAGTGCCAGGCCTGTGTGCCCACGATCCGACCGAGACACCTGAAAGACTGCAGTTTGTGCCAGCTTTTAAGCAAGCAATGAACAAACTATATCACCCGTTCGCCATGGCTCATTATTCTTGTAATCATACTATTAACTGAAAAATGCGCACCTGAAGTGCGAAACTGTATGCACACAAAAGTGGACTGCACGTTCCTATTTTATCCTACTGTTTTACAAAAGACCACCGGAGGTATTTTAAATATCGGGCCTTGAAAGGCACCACCAAATCAAGCAGCATATGATTTAATCGATCGACGGTCCAAAATCAGGTTGCGGAGTTCCTTCTCATTTCATCATCCAAATGAATTTTGTCGTCTAAAGACAAAGGTTTGCAATGGGATGTAAAACAAATGCAGGTAGCACCTACGCTGACGAGTACGGAAGCTGTTCACTCTATCCTAGTGCAAATGTTTGGCCTGCCGTTGAAAAGGGCTGAGTGTTGAGCAGACTGTCTACACCTCATATGTGGTAAGCCAATGCCCACATAACTGTTCAGCTTGCGTAATATTACACAACGTGGCCACACATGCCTCAGTAAACGAGTGCTCATGAAGCGGTGGAGCTGGGGAATCGACGAATACTGTTTCCGCGCAGATGTGTACACCTTACGCTATTCAGTATCGGGCGGGCACCTCTCTGCCGCACAGCATCGAGTGGAGAAGTGTTATCAGGCGGAGAAACACAACATCACACTATGATCTGAGTTCGAAGTCGTCCAGTGGTAGAGGCACGAACTTATCACAAGGTCCTTGGTTCGAGCCTGACCCCGGCATCTCGACTGCTCCTGCCCAGGCTCGGACAACCTGGCAGTATCTCGGCCCTCCGGGAGAGCGGTATGGGGGCTAAGCATCGAAAAGGTGTTACAGCTGAACGATTATTGTTATTGTTTACTAGGACCTGGGTTCGAACCATCGATCGAAGTGCGCCATAGACAGGCATTATAACCCACGTCCTTCAAATTAAACTCACGATATTTATCTGGCGCGGAAATGATTCAGTGAATGAATATCAATTTTTCCGAATGCCCGCGACAATTTGCAACCACTATTCATGTACATATCAACGGTGAACAATTCACATGTATCATTTGGCGAATGGTGTGCAGTAAAGTACAATGCAACAAATGCGTAACCGTGAAAGCTGGAGAAAGTAGGATGAGCGGAACTTGGGAGGGACGCAAACAAACAAACTATCGGTGTTACTTTCACAGATGATCGTCCCATTGCACATGACTGAATAGTTCTCTGATCAATACATCGTGTGGGCGAGATGGCCTAGTGGTTAGAGCGCGAATTCACTAACCGGAAGGTCCGTGGTTCGAACCCGACCTCTGCCTCTCGACTTCCCCTATCTATGCTTGGGCAACCTGGCAGTATCCCAGCCCTCGTACTTCCCTCGAGTGGCATGGCAGCTAGGCACCGAAAGGGTGTTACAACCGAACAATACATCATGTGCGCGGACAATCCGAGCGACAGAGGACCAGTGGTACAGTTGAAGGAGATCGTGAAAGACATTACTAGCCCATCAACGCCACCGTTTTGCAGTAGCGATAGTCATCTGAGTGTACAATGAATGCAAACTACTGATGAACTACAGGGCACGCCTGTGTAGAGGACAATAATCCATACGAGAGAGCGACCTTAGGAGGTGCCAAGCAGCTCATTCTTCTATGGTATCCCTTCCAGGAGAACCCCAATAAAACACTAGAGCTAAGAAACTGCTATATTCCGCAGGCTTAACCAGGACCAATGGAAACGACGAAGATGAACTCGAAATAAGCACCTGTTGCTCATCCTCTAAGCTATTTTCGGCCTTAATACCTGGATTCCGGCTCTGAGAAAATCCCTACGACTGTTATAGTATGGGCGTAAGGAATAAAACGAATCCATCCCTCCTCCCCCATCGTTACCTCCTCAATCTCGCCTGCTTCATTTGAGACAGGTGGTGAAAAAAATCGTTCAGGTCTAGCATCCTTTCGGTGCCTAAATGCAATGCCATTCAAAGGAAGCACGAGGGCTGGGATACTGCCAGGTTGCCCAAGCCGAGACAGGGGAAGTCGAGAGGCAGAGGTCGGGTTCGAACTACGGACCTTCCGATCAGTAAAGTCGCGCTCTAACGACTGAGCCATCTCTGGTGAAGCGGTGTACATACTGAACTTTGTCGTCAACGGCTCAAAAACGATCATCCTGCTATAGAAACTACGGGGCCATCCGTACGGTGATACCCACAAAATATCACGAACATTTTGAACGCATCAAATGAAGAATTTATTTGAACATGAGTGCGGGTTTTGGCGTCCACCAGATAGCGAGCACCTAATCCAATCGAGAGGTGATGAGAGAGAAAGCAACAAGTAAGGGAGAAATATAACAAGTAACGAGAAATAGGCGGCTATTGTGCGGACGAATTACTAATACTAATGCTATTAAAAAATAAGAAAAGAATAGACTATGTCTGATATCGACTCTCTGTAACAGCCAACACCAGCACCAGCGGCAGCAGAATGAGGTGGTGAGAGCAGATGTGAACGTATTGCACACAACTCTGGATACAAGTGAAACAGGTTGGGCAGAAGAATAGAAAAAAGACAGGTGGCAATCAAGTGGCCCTGGCATAGCGAGAAAAGTGAACGACAGTATAATGGCACCTTAAAAATAGTAGCTAAACCAGTTGAAACGAGAAAACGTTGGGGGGGGGGCTGCGGAATAAGAGATGAATGAGTGTTGCATCGAACAGCAGGTAGGTGCAGATGGTGGTAAACCTGTGTGTGGCGCGATGAACAGGAGCGATGGAGGCTGTGCAAAATCCGAAGTGAATGAGGATTGATCAGATTGGTTTGTACAGTACGGTAGAGACGAACTTTTGGCGGTAGCGTGTGATGGCCGAAAGTACAATGACACCATCCTGCGAGGGAAAGGTTAGAATTAAACCGTGGAGAAAAGAGCACGTGATCTGAGGAGGTTAGTTTTTCATGCGGACAAACCTCGATAGGATAAAAAAGCTACTCAGACGAATTCCATTGGCTTGGACGTAAGGGAGGACGATTTTCAACAAGGCAAAATGTGATATCTCACGTGTTTCACGTAAGTACGCTCCTGTGTGCAAGTTGGAAAACCGCCCGATTACCACCGCTTACCCGCTTGCTCGTACGACATCAACCATTTCACACGTGAAATCTGCGACAAAGAATGGAGACGGTTCCTGGGTTCCGCGATCGGAAATGGAACCGGTTTCTTTTCTGTTGCTAGTTTAATGTGACTCTGGCCTCTATCTTGACATTAACAGTACAGTCACGTGTCCCGTCAGGAAGTCACGGGTCAGCTATATAACTAACTACTCCCTCTAAGCGATGTATTCGATCGCAGTTCAACCAAATAGGTGGTATTTTCATCTTGTTCGCTACACCGACGTTTTTCAGGCCAGAAAAAGGACAATTGTACGACCATCATGGACAACAGAGTTACAAGAAGCTTTCAGATGTCCGAGTTCTGTCCACACAGTAAGCGGCTGGTCACCCCCAAATGTCGTGGTAACGAACGCCTTCATGAATCTACCGAAAAAATGCTCCCGTCAGGGCAAACGAGATTTGATCGCACCAGGCAAGTGAAGCGCTATGGAGGCGGTAAAATTCACCGCCTTACCTGGAAATATGTTAGCTCTGACAGACACCAGTTAGCCATGTGGTGGTGCGATAGGGGAGAAGTAAGAGATACATCACCCACATGCATAGCGGTCTTAGAGTAATTGAACACAGGGATCGTAACTACCTACAGCTGAGTTACCTTGACCTGTTGGTTAAATGCTTATTGGCTGTTGATCAGGTGGCTGTTGATCTGTTCGCCGAGCTTGGCAATTGAATTGCAAACGTTTCGTCACCATACGAGGAGACATCATCAGTGCGCAGTTGGGTGGGTTAAATGCTTGTTAGTACCAACGGGTAGTCGGAACGGGCCTTCACGTGTCAATACAATGATTTAATTCAAGGCTTGGTGAGTCATAAGAGTTATCCTCTCAGCTGATTCCGAAACAATGGTTGGAGGGTAGTTCGTTGTAATTTGCTGCTTGTACGCATCAACCGTTTCTGACAGAATGCTACCAAGTCATGACAACCGCACTGGAAGAATCGCTGGCGGTTCGATCACTGACGAATGCAGAAATCGAGGAATCTCTCAGAAAATGCAACAAGCGAAAGCAGAGTTCCAAAAGATGCTGGTTGTAGCTCAGGTAGCTGTTGATCTGTTCACCCAGCTTGGCAATTTGCTTGCCTGCACCTGTTTCGCCACCAACCATGGAGAGATTGTCGAAGCGTTGCTGCGTGGATGCTTCTACATTATCCGCTTGCGTTCATATAGTTTTGACAGCCGGGTACTTGCTGGTTTCGCAATCGATTCGATGATGAACCACTCACCCAACAGTATCTGCATCTCTTTTGATATACCTAGTTCCACGTTCGACGGAGTGCCGTCCGAATCACATATCTAGAATTTTGAGATGTCGTTAAGAACAATCTCCATGTTCCTAATGTGGTCACTTCAGTTCATCAGCACAAAACCTAACCCTTGTCAAACTGGAGAATAATTATATCCTTGTTAAGTCGCAGCTCTCATGATGCTTACAAACAACTAACTGGTCGTCAACAGTCGATTCTGCTTTGAGGGAGCGCATTTGTACTGTTGTGTTGTGTCAGCTGATCTCCTGCATGAAACGAACAAAAGAGAAACACCGCGAACAGTCAGCTGCTGGTTGACTGTTCAGGAAGGTCCTCGAATCGATTATTAGCGAAAAACTGTGGACGTTTCGTTTCTCGATCTAGCAAGCTAGATTGTTGAAAACTTCTCATGTACTGTGTAGTGTCAATATACACTGTGATATCCCGGATAGCCCGTCAACTGAAACACGAGGCAGCTATTGTGCAACAATAATTTTGTTGGTAGGTCCCGAGTTAATCCGAAATGAGTGTATTCCGCCAATTGTAGACTGTTCTTCGGAAGATGAGCTGATACGAGGAAGTTGTCAATGTTGCCTAATCTCTTCACCTTGGCACGTAGGCTTGTGGGACTGCGTCAGAAAACTCCAACCTAAGCAGAAGGGTGGATCAAGGCTGCGGTATGACGTCAACTTCATTCAGCATTTCCAAATTCAGACAGCGTAGCTATTCAGTTTAGTCTAGATGACCAATTATCCTTTACAGAAAGCGTCCTAGCTACACGGCTCGAAGGTCCATACGTTGTCTTTAGATGACGATTGTCTTGTTATCACATAACGGCGTTTGACAACGTGCGCATTAGATTTGCATCGAAGAGACTGACGGTTTCCGCACCTCAGCGACCTATTGAGCTATACTGGGGGGTGTCCCCGCGACACTCAGTCTCTCATATCAGGTTGGTCAATGGTTAGAGTTCTGACAAACACAGTCTCCTGACCATCCAGGTTAGGGATTGGAACATGTGTGGCGACTTGCTCCGTAGAGATGGTAATACATTTGCGTCCCCCGCCAAACACCGCTGCCTTGTGGTTAGTCTTTTGAGCCAAAGGCTTTGGTTGAGGACCATAATCGTCCTCTTGTCTAAATGTGGGCGCCCTGACATATCGCAGCCCACGTACAACCATGTTACCTACCTAGGTTTAAACAATCTCGAAGTATCTCAGCAACATATGTGCGTTAGCCGGTGCTGACGGCGTCAGGCATCTCGAACTCAGTCCTAGAGTCTAGATGACCGGTCTCTCCGGTTGCCTCTAATGTTCGCACTCTGAAGTAAGTTGGACAACGGTAGCTCTTGCTCCCACGCTGGACTCGCTTGACGTTAGTATGTATTATGTATCGGAAACATGGATTCAAAATGCATGCCTGGTGGTTGAGCTAGCAGCCCCATCACTCTCTACTCACTTCCGGCTACGCATCTCTGGTGATGCACAGGCTGTTGCGGCGGGACGTGTAGGTGTTCGTATCGCCCTAATTCGCCAGGCGGAAGTATCCTTGCCTGACTGGATATCTGTTGATAGTCGCCTCTGTGCGGTTCGTCTCCTAACGTCTACGACGGAGTCTCTCAAGCGGGAAGTTGATCGATGTCTGTTTATCGTATCTGCTTACGCCCCAACGGACTGTAGCTCCAACGCCGTCAAAGACAGGTTTTATGACGCCCTGAATGCCCTGCTGCGGTGAGCTAAAAGCTCAGACATCGTGATAGTTGCCGGAGATATGAATGTACAAGTGGGAAGGTTTAGCGTATCTGAGACAATTAGGAGGTCGACATGGATTGGACACGGTACGTAAGGACAATGAGGAACGATTGCTTCAGCTGTGTGCTGATCGCAGGCTGTTTTTATGCAGTACTAACTTCCGAAACAGCCGAAGTCGTCTGGCCACATGGTGTCCTCCAACGGCACGCCGGCCACAAACTCAAATCGATCACATTGCCATCAGTTACCGATGGCGCGGATCAATAACTGACTGCCGGTCGTTTTGGAACACATTTGTGGATTCCGACCACGCACTCGTCCGGAGTCGCTTCTCCCTACGTTTTTCAGGGCGCGTAAGGTGCGGACAAATCGCTTGGCAACTGAGAGACTGGCAGATCCGGATGTTAGACGAATTTACCAGAATCGTCTTCTAGAGTCTCTTCCAAATGCTCCACCATCAGATGTGAACTCATACTGGGACGAGATTGCCACCTCTTTGCATAGTGCTGGGAATTTTGCCTGTGGCACGCACCACCAGGCGCACTCAAGCACTGGATATCAGACCGAACGGTGGCACTGCTTAAATCTCGGAGAAATATCCCAGCCGGTCCCGAACATAACTTGGTGCGACGAATTATCAGACGTCAAGTGAAAGTGAGCGTGCGAGCCGACCGTGAAGTGTGGTGGACACAGAAAGCCAAGGAAATGGAAGAGGCCCAGAAAGCCGGTAATGCCCGAAGATTATTTCAGTTGATCCGTGCGACCGGTCCCCGGAAACCACCTGTGAGCGAAACCATCAAGGATCGGAATGGAGTGACCATTTCGAATAAAGAAGAACGCCTCGACCGATGGGCCGAATACTTCGAACAACAATTGTCATGGCCACCAGCTGGCACCCATCTGGAACTCACAGGTGACGTAGAACCCTGGACGGTGAACGTGGAACCATCTACGGCCTCGGAGGTTTATGACTGCATATGTTCTCTCAAGCGCCACCGAGCCTCTGGTCCGGATGACCTCCCACCCGCATTGTTCAAAGATGGGGTGAAATCCTCAGTCAACGCTTGTCTGATCTGTTTGCCTGCATTTGGGAAAAGGAGTCTGTCCCAGACAACTGGGGAGAGTCGGTGATAGTGCCCATTTTCAAAGGGGCTCGTAGTGAGTGTGGCAACCACAGGGGGATCAGCTTGACCCCGGTCGTAACGAGACTGTTGGCGTCACTTGTGCTTCGTCGCCTTACGGTGGCTCGTGAAACACTGACTCGAGCAGCAAGCGGGATTCCGGCCTTGCGTTGACCAAATCTTCACACTCCGTCAGGTGCTAGAACAACGCCATACGTATAAGCGACCCACAATTCTAGTATTCCTGGATTTCCAAGGCGCATTTGACTCGGTTGACCGGTCTGTTCTGCTTGACACGCTTGCCCACCAAGGAATGCCCCGGAAGTTTGTGAACATAATAAGTTCTTTGTATTCTCAGACTTCTGGACGTGTGAGAGTATACGCAGAGCTCTCCAAAAGCTTCCGTACACAAAGCGGTGTCCGTCAGAGATGCCCACTCTCTCCATTCCTGTTTAACTTCGTGATCGATGAAATAATGAGACGAACGCTGGAAGGTCTCCAAAACCTGGTGTTCAAATAGCCTGTGACGAAAACCTTGTCGATCTGGAATATGCAGACGACATCGTTCTTGTTTTCGAGAAGAAGGAGCAGGTGTTTTTGGATGAACTGACCAAAGTCATCCCGTCCTTTGGTATGCTTTGCACCCACAAAGTGTAAGGTCATGCTCCTGGACATGCAGTCACTGAACACGCCACTTGCAATCCAGGGAGAGGCACTGGAAGTTGTGGAGCGTTGACGTACACTTGTATGGATTAGTTCTGATTGTAGTGTGACAGATGAGGTCAATGCACGAATCTGCAAGGCTCGGGTCGCGTTTGCTAATTTGAGACACCTATGGCGTCAAAGTGGTATGTCCCTGAATCTCAAGGGACGTGTGTATCAAGCTACAGTGCGGGCTGTTTTGTTGTATGGCTGTGAGAATTGGCCTGTTCGAGCAGCGGAACTGAGATGTCTTCAGGTGTTCGACAATCGTTGTCTCAGAACCATAGCTCGTGTGGGTTGGTGTCGGAGAATCCGTAACGAGGCGGTTAGAAAGCGAGTTTTTGGTTGTGCAATGGGGACTTCCATTGAAGAATGTGTCCAGCACCAGAAGCTGCGTTGGTTGGGACATGTGTTGCGTATGCCTAACCATCGTTTGCCGAAGAGAGTGCTGTTTTCCGTGCCCAATTCAGAGTGGCGGAAGCAGAGGTGGCCAACCCTTGACCTGGCAGAGATGAGTATGAAGGAGATTACGAGAAGTTTGGGCAAGGTCGATGCTACTCGCCTATCAGGAAGGGGACCGCTATCCCACTGCGCCAGTTGGAGATGCTGCAAGATATGGCTGCCAACCGATGTCAGTAGCGTCCTTGTTCAGTTTCTATCCAGATTGCCTGAATGAGTTGTCCGTCCACCTTGATTCTTCTCTTCACAATAAGGCTTTCAAAAAATCACGGTTGTACGGCAGTGAAGCATCAGTGTTGAACGCTGATGTCACGCTGTCGATGGCACTAAAATGGCTAAAGAGTACGGAGATGAGTGGTAGTGGGATAGCGTAGTGATCTGACATTTGCAACGTCAGCAGCACCCGAACCACCAAGCAACCGGCGACAGAGGGTTAAAATCGGGAAAATACCGAAGGTTGGCGTTGCATTTCAAAGACGTATATTGAAAAAAACCATCACCGGTAAGTGGACACGAAACCACTGCATGTCGCGCTACCGTATTGTCTATATGACAGCGAGGTATGGACGGTACAATAGTATCATGTCCAAATCCTCGACCAACTTCAACGTAGTGGTGAAACTATGGCCATACATTTGTGAGAGCGGATTCCAAATACTGAGGTTCTTCACAAGGGTGAGAGCATGTTTATTCGTCACCAGTCACGCTGGTAGAGTAATGCAAACCGCAGAGACCACATTCAAACCAACTATTATAGGGAAGTCGAAGAATGGTAAACTAGGTTGAAGAAAACTAAAACTACGGCACAGAGACTGTCAGCCGCCTGTTTACAAACCGGCCCCTTCTCGGTAGCTCCCAAAGAATATGCTGTGAAATTTGCAGGAAGTGCATTATTACACACACTGGAACTTACGGAGAATCACGATGATACTGGGCACCACATTGCCGTAATGATTAGACTGCCTAGTGACCGACAGCAAACTTCCTCGGTTTGCCCGAGGATCTCGTTCGGGTTTACAACGGATTTGGTAACAGACCGATGCGACCGAAAGTGCGCTTCCAAAGGGCGCAAATCTCTCTCTATAGCTATAAAACTTCACCGTACGGCTTTCACGAATGTGAGCGAGTAGTGTCATATCAAGAACATCACTTTGATACCTTGAATGCCGTTCCAACTGAGTCATGTAACCTTCGTAATCGTTCAGCTGTAGCATCCTTTCGGTGCCTAACTGCCATGCCACCCGAAGAGAACATTAGGGCTGGGGTATTGCCAGGTTGCCCAAGCCTAGACAGAGGAAGTCGAGAAGCAGAGGCCGGTTCGAACCACGGACCTTCCGGTCAGTAGATTCGCGCTCTCACCACTTGAGCCATCTCGTCCGTCTCGCACTTTAAAGCAGAGTGATTTCGCCTTTCTGTTGGAAATATTCCACCTCTCTTTAAAGACACTTTGTTGAAGGACAACACCGAGTGTCTAACAGTGTTATAAAAAGGTAACCCACGCAAAAGACATTGATGCTTATTGCTCAGACCGGTTCCAGAAATACTTTGCGCCGTGCTGAGAATTGCGTTTGGCAATTGACTGCAAGGCGTCTGGGGACGTAAAATTACAGCTGAAGCACGGAGAAGAAACGGAAACTGGGTCATTTAGTGTCCTTGAAAGACTGGTCCGATCCAAAGACCACAGCAATCGCTATAAAAAAAATCTCACTAGCGTACACGGCACTCCAATGGACTTCACCGACCGAAACGCAACGAAGTAGTCCCTTCTATACCTACCCACATACAAGAAAATCAGCCAGAGGACGGACAAAGGACAGAGAGAACAAGAAATTAAGCCTACTGTAGACTCACTTTGATCGAAAGGGCGTACATGTGGTTTACCATCACGTGATCTGGTTGGGGGAGCAAGTTTGGGTCACATTGTACATTTGTGTCGCGATTTAGGATAACCTGAAATGAGAGAAGAAAGTCATTCGGAATCGAGGTAAGCTTGAAGTCATCGGCGTCGATCAAGCGAGTGAATGTCGTGCACAGACCATCAAAGTGGAATGTCGTAGTCTGAAAGTGTACAGACCAAATCAGTGTACAGATCAAAGTTAAGAACAAACTTCAGTGGTGTGTAGCCCTTCGGAAGCGCTGAGACAGATAAACTATTATACTGGTCTAAAAAGTGGTTTATTCATGAAAAGGGAGTTCGCCTTCGTTCTCGTAGCAGTGGAGTGCGCAGACTACAACCGATCTAGCATGCATAGCGAATAGAATTCATCGAAAGTATGTCATTTTATAGAAACACAAAGGAATCAAGTGTGTTCGTTTCATCATTCAAAGGAGCGGACAGGAATCGAAATAACACGGACCAGGGGAGGCTTTTTTGGTTTTTGCTAACCATTCGGGGACAGATCGAGGCTGACCAGGTTCGGAGCACCTCTCGCGAGCGTGTGAAGAATGGGGGCTCTTGGTTCTACCGATACGGGGAATCGGATTCAGGTACGTTGTTTTTAATTGGATCACAAAGAAAGGGAGGTATCGATAAGATAGAAGAAGGTCGACAGAAGGCACGGGATAACACAAATCTCAAGATGGACTGAAGTGGATGTTAACTCGGCTTTCTGACGCCGAGACGGCTCAGTAGTTAGGGCGCGAACTTGATGGTTAGAACGTTAGTGGTTCGAAACCAACCCCAGTGTCCTGACTGTTCTTGTGTAGGGTTGGGCAACCTGGAGGCCTATTAACCCTCGTTTACCCCTGGGATATCATCGCCACCGGCTTTCAAATGCTTGGAGCTTACAAGGCGCATCGGTTGAGCCTGAAAGACGGAACGTTCTTGGAAAAACAGATAAGGAGAGATCGAGTCTACAGTGTAGGGGTAACTTGGTAGGGGCGAGTGCGCGAGCAAAGACGATTGAAAGATACAGAATAAGCAAACTATGATGAAGGTTTACCGTGGCGCCAGATTACTGGTGCATGGATACTTGAGAACTACGACAGAAGTTACCTCGACCATTGTGCATCTTCTCGACTGAAGTGTTATCATACAAGTTCCACTAATTGGCTGCATTGCAGCTGGAGCTTAGGAAATGAGGGTTCATACTTTGTTGAATGGTTCCAGGAGACGAAGAAGAGAAAACCTTTAATGTTCGAAAATTTCCTTCAAGGTGGGAGGGAAGTGTTCTACCCCATGCGCTGATTAAAAACGGTTTGTTAACCACAGGAGACCTCTAGAATTGCCCCAGAGTGACAACCTAGTCCACAGTACAAAAACACACGTGTTGTTTGCAATAAAATAACAACGATCGTTCAGGTGCAAAACCATTTGGGTGGCAAGCTGCTATGCCACCCGAAAGAATCCTGACAGCTGAGATACTGCCCGGTTGCCCGAGACTACGCACGAACAGTTGAGATGCTGAGGTTGGGTTCAAACCGCGGATTTCCCGTCAGTGTAATCGTTCAGCTGTAACACCCTTTCGGTGCCTAGCTGCCATGCCACCCGAAGGAAGCATGAGGGCTGGGATACTGCCAGCTTTCCCAATCCTAGACAGGGGAAGTCGAGAGGCGGAGGTCGGGTTCGAACCATGGACCTTCCGGTTAGTAAATTCGCGCTCTAAACACTGAACCATCTCGCCCCCTTCCGGTCAGTATGTTCGCGATGCGCCCATCATGCCGTAATTTCTTGATGACTGAATAAACAACACATATACTAAACTGCAAGATCGGTATCTGACCGCTGAGGCACGTAAAGGCTAAACACACGTGCAACCGAAAAGTCCTCCCACGCTGCGAATTGAAAGAATGCACATTCAAATCAGTCCCGAACTTCACAGCTTTCTTAAAGTTATGCCAGACTTCCTCTTACTTGTTCATATAGTAGCGCCGTTGTCACGATCCAAGCGGATCAAAAATTGTTACCATTCCTGGGTCGGGTGCACATGAGTGGAGCCCAGTCACGGGTGGTAAGTGACCTTATTGTATCACATGTCTCGTGATACGATAATATCGACTTAGCTGTAAATTTCGACTGCGATCAGAGGGAGGCATTAGGTACTCAATCAGCACGTGGGACAAGCAACTATAATGAAAGGAAAAGATACTACTAGAAGTAGTATTGTGAAGGTCCACAAATGATTTGGAGAACGTAGAGTTGCGTCCTCACTAAGCAACAGCGAAAATGCAGTTCTAAGCTCTAAACTACCCTGAAAACAACATTAAATCATTGTACAACAGAATGAGCCAATGGAAAGCAGACGAATCGACGTGCGGAATAAAGGATAGCCAACGGAGACTGATATGTGAAAAACTGCAAAACTCGACTCGTAAGACGTGTCTTGACGAACGGTATTCGGTCATGGAGAATGAAAGTTGACGGACTTCGAAGGTCAGCGGTGACTACCGCTTCAACGTACCTAGGCAAACCGTCACCGTGACCTGACTGTGCATCATCAGGCTGGCAAGCCTTGAATAACAACAGATCACTAGTGAACAGAAGAGATCGATCGAAAGCAGCTCAAACCGAGATTAACAACAGACTTCAACAAATTGGATACCCAGTGAGTTTGATTAGGCGGCAATCAAGACGGATATTAACTCCAGGATCTGGATCCAGTAAGGAATGGATTGGCACAGCAGTCATTCCATACAAAGCGGGAAAATCGGAGGTTATTCCAAGACTGTTGAACTTAGCCAACATTCGAGTAGCTTTCCAGAAGGGAAAAACGCTACAATCAGTTCTGGTACAATTGAAAGAAAGATTTGAATAAAGAACTAGGGACTGTGTGTATAAAATTGACTGCAGCGATTGCACTAAGGTTTACATAGGACAAACTCTCAAGGAATTGCACATCAGAATTGGCGAGCATAAAAGAAGGATGAACAAACCACCAGGGGATGCAGAAGAATACCAAATGCTGACCAAAGACTCAGCGATGGCGGTACATGCCTTAAACACGGGAAATAGAATAAATCTGGAGACGGAGACCACGATTCACACCACAGCGGCTGATAGCCGAAGCAGTGGAAATCACCAAGCCTCACAGCGTGAACAGAATCGAGGGTGTGGAACTGGCGAGCGTATGGAAAGTGGTCTTGGATAAGCCGAGTTGACACGTGACTGTTTGTGGTTGTCAATGCGCATGGAATCATTAGCAAAAAACAGGGGGTGGAAATCCCAACCCCACCAGAGGTCACAGAATCTCTCTTCCTAACACAACTATCGTAGCACTAGCTCATCCACACAGACGGAGGATCATCACGTGAACCTAGGATGGACTCAAATCCATGTAGGTTCCCCCATCGGCCTAACACTTGGTCACCCACCCTAACACAAAAAATCCCTTGGCCGACACCTAACAGAGATTTACCTTGAATTAGCTGATTGGTTCTCCTTCCGCCTTAAATCTCGACCAACCTCGTAACCTAGTCACTTGGCCTGACGAAGCTTTTGTGTCAAAAGCGAAACGTTGCCCAGCAATAAATCTACCGATTATAACAAAATTTTCCAAAAAAAAACACATCAATTCGGTCATATGCATCTCACGGTTCTCAATTAAGAAGAACGCGGGTACTCACAAACTCAGGAAGAGGCCTTGGCACTATTTTGGACAGTCAAAAGATTACACAAATGCTTTCATGCCAATAAATTCAAAATTATTACCGACCAATACACTCTGTACTACCTGTAGAACTCCAAGAAACCAGTTGCTAAGACGACCGCTTCTGAGTGAAATCAGAGAATCGTGTACAGGCCAGAGAAGGAACTTTCTCAAGTAGATTTTCATCCACGCAACTCTGCATTCAATAGAGTGCCAACTAGCGTTTAAAACAAAGACATCTTTGACGTGAGACCCAAAGGTCACACCGTGTTGGCTGTATGGTCATCTGTCACCAAAGGAAGTTTTACCGAAATGGTATCTACATTCATTCTGACGGAATTCTGTGTCACTGATGACCTGGTAGCTCCCTTAACTCGATGTTCTGTACTGTCTGGCATACACCAGGAACTTCACAAGACTATGGATTAGTAATGAATGCCGATATGAGGAGATTTTCCAATAACTGTCATGAGTTAGTCCGTAAATTTCACACTGACTGGGCTCCAGGTCGGACTCTGTATAACATGTCAAGTGGCACGGATCATTCAATCCTCACCTTCGGAAGTGGCACGATACACCCGAAGAGCTGCCGAATAGACCAGCTGGTGGGGCCGACCTAACGGAGGTAAATGGAAATCGGTGGCATGCAAGCGACCTCTAAAGGGGTGACGGTGGATACTACTGATAAGGCCTGTGAGTGGTATGTGGTTTTCTCGTAACTGCGCGTTGATCCAATGGAAGGTGGGACTTATTACGGAATTTGTGGAACTGCTTTGCAGCATTCGTTTACAATTGCTTGATAGTCAATGAATATTCAGGAAAGTTCAAGAAGATGCGTCCGAGAAGAAGACCGATATTCAGGTTTTAAAAACACGGTGCAAATGAGAGTTTTGCTTTCCTGTTGGTGTTTTCTAATAAACAACTCTGCGGCAAAGGGCTTTCCTCCTCTCATTAGAAGCAGTGCACGTTACACAGCGGAATCTATGCAAGGAGTCACCTCACTCATAGCCAGTTACTAAATTCCTCAGTATCGACAATAATTTACATTGAACTAGGCAATCAGGATTTGGGGCTGCCATTTAGAACGTTGAATAGCAACCACAATATGAGGCGATGAACGAGATTTCCATTACGAAATGAGTTAAAAGTTTGAGCATACCTGCAACAATTGAGGAGGCAACAGTGGAGGAGTGGGCATTTTCTTTGGGTCACTTGAAGAATGGGGGCTATGATGCGTTGGACCGGTGCTAGCTTGCACCGCTGCCGAAAGGTTTGGCGGAATAAAACGACCATAGTCACCCGGGGGAGAGCTACCACCCATCAAGAAGCTATCCGAATCGACGGGACCAACTTCATGATGGGCCCCAGTCTCTCCCCGCTGAGGAGTGCCTGATGTGGCTGTCGAGCTGACTGTATTCGTAGATTCATCGACACCAGTCCCTCCACGAGAGCTGGCCATATCGTAGGACAATGCAGTGAGTACGTCAAAGTCAGACTCGCGCACCTGGATGACGTTATTTTGGATTCCAGTCGCGCTTGCCATCACCGGCTGGAACGGCGAGAAAAAGGGACGTCCAACATTGAATTATAAAAGATGCGGGGGGAATCCAAGGAATAGTCCATGTGTTATAATCTCGAGCACAAACACACAACTACAGACAGAAAACGACGCATAAACTCCTCCTGAAAGATAGTAAAAGACACCTGTCCCGGTATCATAACTCTTACATAACTGCTTTGCACATCGAAAGTAGTAGGTTCTGAGTAGCAGAACGATGTTCAGAACTCTTGCCAACTGTGAGGGTGCTACAAAGTTTCCACTGATCGTCTAAAGAGATTCCTTCTTGAAACCACACTGCACGAAACTGGCGAAATGCACTCATTTGCAAACAAATTTGGTTTTGCGAGAGACTCAACTGGAACCCAGCTGAATCTCTCGTTTGTGATGGAAACATCACATCACAAAAGAGAGATTCAGCTGGGTTCCAGTTGAGTCTCTCGCAAAACCAAATTTGTTTGCAAATGAGTGCATTTCGCCAGTTTCGTGCAGTGTGGTTTCAAGTAGAACATAAGGTTGACGGAAACTCGGGGACTGCGCCCACCGATGAGCTCCAAAAAGGGCAAAACCGGTCGTGGGTTGTCGAAGAGTTTGTAGCAAACTAATGGGTGCCGTGGGGCGGAGAAACGGGGAGGAAAAAGTATGTGGAACAGAAAGAAGGGAGGCGTCAGCAGTAGAATGTTTTCGCTTACTCGCCATGGTGTATGCAGCGAGTAAGGCGGTCCGGCCAATGGCACCACGCGACGGCCGATGTGGCATGAGTACGCAGGTATCATGGTTGTACGTGGGCTGGGATACTGTCAGGGCGCCCACACCTAGACAGGAGGACGATTAGGGTCCTCAACCAAAACCTTTGGCTCAAAAGCCTCGAGGATAGATTACCTATCGTCAACTAAGTTATATCAACGAGTGTGCACTACCTCAAGTTAAGTGCACATACTCCATGATGGTATGACCTCCTCCGAGGAGTGAACATGTTGAAAAGATCTCCCCTAAAAGTGTGTATCGTTATTCGACACAGCATTTATTGTTGTACTCTCCCACGTCATTGTTTAAGAGGCTGACCGAGTTCGTGATGCATTGGTAACAGTCCGTTCACTATATCTGACGGAGAATACTGTCCACGTGGTTCAATATTACCACTGAGACTCATATATCTGCTGGTTGTTCATCAAAATGCTTTCGTTCGCGTCCCAAGAAGGGCGAAACCGGTCCTGGACCCTCATGGCATTTTCTCGATTCATCAATCGACGAGGAACTCCAGAGGAGGTGTACAGTGATAGAGGCATCAATTTTGTTGAGGTATAGATGGAGTTGAAGCAGAATACCATAAACGAGAGATCCAGCTGGGCCCCCCGTCAAAACCAAATTTGGATGCAAATGAGAGTAGTTGTCGAAGACTTCTCAACTCATTTGTTACCTTGGCAAATCTTTGAAATCACAAGGGAGTGATGTGAATCGCATAATGGTGGAGTAACCTATTCCTAAATTCATTTGATCGTTTGTTCCAATTTCCAAGCCTTGAAGGGAATGCTTGATGCCGATGCACGCAAGCATCCTTTCAAAGAGCATCCATCGGACCGATTGTGTAGGAGAATTTCTCTGAGGAGGACTGGATGTTCGTGGATTATACACATTTGCAAACCAATTTGGTTTTAACGGGATACACAAGCGAATCCCAGCCGAACTTCTCGTTTACGATTTTGTTAGTTCTTCCTGTGGATAATGGGCAAGCAGTGATTATTTTTCCCGTTTGGCTACTCATGAGTAGCATGTCTACGCCTGTTTACTACAACGCCGTTTTGCTTCCCTGTCGCTCGTTTCCCGGCGTCATGCTCCCACTTAAGGTTTGCTCAGTCTCTAATTACTAATTACAGTCTCTGTGTTCGCTTGCAATTTCACGTCAACTCTATCTAGTTAAGAGTGTCTGTTCTGACGGAAGAAGAGGTCGCCCTGGGGTCGAACTCTGAACCGTTCGGAGGGGAGACGAGCACCGCACATGAGTGTGTGTTAATGTTTTGTTTTAAACAGGCCTAGGCGAGAGAGTTCGCAGTTAAAATCACCGTGATGTTACTGAGCTAACCATACTACTAATCAGTCGCTCGTAGCCAAACGGTTAAGCGTCCAACCATTGGTCGGAAGGTCACGGGTGTGAAACTCGTTGATGTTCTTGATCACTTCTTAGTCGAAAACACTCATCTATGCATCACCCATAGTTGGTTACTTCGTTATTCGACCATTTCCGACAACATTTTAAGTGTTCCACACTGACTTGATACGTGAAAAACGGAATTCAACACAAAGATTAGCTCACGCTGTGTTGTACCGATTGTTAGTGTTATGCTATAGTCCAGGATGGATCGATTATTCGCATCGTAAGTGCTACTTTTTCGGAACCATAGGGATCACCTATAAGCTAAACATATGGGTTTTTGCAAACACAGAGCGCACTACCAGTCACTCGATTAGATAATTTTTTATCTGCCGAATAGTGCACAGCATCAGTTATCCGGATTCGAAGTTTTGTGTGGATACACAGAGTTCACCAAAGTTTAAAGCCGCAGTTGTTCACCTGGCATCCGAATGACGTGTGCGGAGCGTTAATAGGATTTTTCGTGATTACCTGCCTACCGTTCACCTCAGAACTCAAGCAAGTGTTCATTGAATTTACGATCAATCTCACTTTGTGCACACAAAACTCCTAAGAGAGTGCGGAACACCACTGAGGCTATTTCAAGGATTTTAGCAGTGAGCACCCATGAGCTGTACTCCATATGCGCGATGCTGCAATCCGCAAGACCAAAACCGAAACGTTCTCGATTGTGACTGGCAATCACTAACTGGCTATGCTTGAAAAATTAGTGGAACACAAGTTTGCTCAAGTTAAATGAAGTGTAGCATAAGAATTCTCGTCACTGTCCTTGGATAGTTGTCGCGAAAGCACTAGACCTTATTGTGGTACGATGGTTTGTGTACCAAGTGAGTCGTACTGGAGGATGCCAAACTAACATCCACAGAGTCTCTCCTACCAGTCTGGTCACTGAGTAGGGTCTAACAAACAGTCTACCGGCCCTTCAGGTAAGCGGCTGAAACAAGTGTAACAAGTTGTTCCTTAAAACTTGAACTAGACCGTAGTCTGACGCCAACCACCGCTGCTTTACGGTCAGGCTTTAATTGAAGATTCCACTCGTCCTGCATCGTCCTGCTGAAAATATCTCAGTCCACTCACAACAATGAACTTTACAGAGTACCAATATGTCACACAGAAGGTCGCGTGGTGATGTAGCTAGGTCACCTTATTAGATGCATATAGCAAGGCGGATAAGCGAAAACACGTGACTGCAAACGCATTCCCCAGCTGGTTGTTTCCGGACGTTGAGAGTAAGAATGTAACATTTGCTGATGTCACGCCTATTGCCCAACATTCAATTTGCGGAGATCCTGAACTGAAGTACAACAGAATGGAGGTGCACGACGCTTGATGAGGGCATGGTTCTTGCAGGATGACGGTGAATTTAAGGACCAAGCGGATCATTTCAGTTCGTTGAAAGGGAAAGCGTAAGGCATTTTTGTCGCTTGCAAATAAGCAGGCAATGTCAGTGCAAATTTGAGTAACAATATCATTAGCATATGTAGGAAACAGGGCTGGACCGAGTTGAGTCCCATCAAATGCCCGTTGCTATCCACGTACGGTTGACACATGACAGAATGAGGTCGACGATATTAAGTAATGGAAATTTGTTGAAGTTGTCGACAGGAACTACCCAAATAAAGGATTTACGTACGGTTTTGGGGCTTACGGTTACAGACTACGAAATTCGAGTGATCCTACTTCAGCGGATTGCACCGGTTTTGGTATATCTTGAAGTTCTCGAGCTGTGATTTTATTTTTCGACTGGATACCTGTACTCAACCGACTCTAAGCTATATGACTTTCTGCTCCGGCAAAACTCGCGCGGCGACTGTTGCGTCCAGTTATCCACCGGGAGACTGTAGCCCTGATTTGTTATTCGAGAACTGACCAGCCTTATTTGCGCCTCGCAGGACATGGATTGTAATTGAGGTGAGCTAACCACGGCTAAGTCACACCGAGAACTTTGCTTGTGATGTTTCCGACCGCATGCGCGGAAACTATTGCATATCAAAACGGTCATTATCACTCCTTGATGCGATGCGCTTTATCGTCTCGGGCTCAAAGTACAATTCGGCTAGAAGATTGGTTGAACGATAGTTCAAACATATCCTGTGGGCCGACAGAGAGGTGCCGATGGAACCGGAAAGTCCAAGAAGTGGAGGAAGCCATTGCGGCTTGGAATACACGGAAGCTGTTCCAGCTAATCCACAAAAAAGGACAAACGAATCTCCGTGAGCTAATTAGACTGTATTGGAAACCAAATACATGATAAAGGCCAGCGTCTGGACTTCCAGAATGTTGTGTACACTTTACGTACAACAGGCCGTACATGGGTTCTTGACTTGTCTTGAGCGTTTAATATCGTTCAGCTGTAGCACTCTTTCGGTGCCTAATTGCCATACCACCCAAAGGTTGCATGAGGGCTGGGATACTGCCAGGTCGCCCAAGCTTAGCCAGGGAAAGTCGAGTGGCAGAGGTCGGGTTCGAACCCGACCTTTTACGCGTTTAATATGCGTTTATCATACCCTGTGTACGCATGGTGGTTCTGCTGCTGAAAACGCCAAGATCGAAAAGCGAGCTGAGGCACTACAGCTTGTCCAGTTGAAGTTCGCCTGTTGTTCTGTGCTGGGCTTACATCGCGTGAAGTTGGATCAGTCCCGCTGATAGCGCCTTATTTCAAAAAAAAATACTCAGATGTATTTATTTCAGTGTTGCCCACAGGTTTAGGCGTCTTGATCGTTTTCCTTAAGGACACTGGGCTTCACTGCATTCTGACCCTACCCTTCTCCCTTCTTTCCACTCTTTACTGGGATTTTCTTCCCTCGTGGCAGTTGAGTGTCGGTATGTATTACTGATGTGACGAAGCGAAGTCTTCCGAGGAAACCGAGGAGTTACCATAAACCCTGTAGGGTAGTGCAAAGATGATGCTGCGGAAGGTCGTAAACAACCCGAATGATCGGCAGCTTCAGCAGAAAACAAGTCCCTCAGTGTACGCTTGAGTGTCAGGCGTGTCCTATAAGAGCTCCAAGGTCGACCGCGTTTGAAACGCACGAATAGGAGGAAACCACCCCGGTTGACTTGGATTCACATAAAGCACGGAGTCAGTAGACCATACCATATGGGATCCTGAATGGGAGTACCATTGTGGTGACCGCTGTGGACGGTCCAGACGACTTGGTTTATTTCAGCTGCTGGTCACAATGGGTTTGGATTCCGTTTCTGTGGTAGGTAAATGTCATGTAGTTAACTCAGACAAAAAAATTACGTCAATCAGTACGTCAAGATAATCAATCCCTTGACGTGGCAGAAGGGTATGAAAGAAATCACGAAACGCTTGGGTGCTGTCGGTGCTACTCGCCTTCTAGGATGGGGACCGCGTGATCCCCAGTGCACCTGGTTGGAGACGCTGCAAGATATGGCTGCCAACCGATGTCAGTGGCGTGCTTGTTGTCAGTTTCTATCCAGATTGCCTGAATGAGTGTTTGGAGGTGTAGGTACCTCGGAATGATTGTAGTAAGGCAGCAATAAGTCCCCTCCCCACCTCGGATTGATTGTAGTAAGCTAGCACCAAGTCCCTTCCCCATCCATCTTTATTCTTTTTCTTCACAATAAGGCTTTCAAACAAACCATGGTTGTACGGCAGCGAAGCATCAGTTTTGAACACTGATGTCATGCTGTTGATGATGATGATGAATGGTTAACTATGCTTGGTTGCTTTTAAATGACAAGAAAAACGATTTTTTAAAATGAAAACGCCTCAATCTGTACTGCCTAGTTAAATAGAGATAGGTGTTTTCCGCTGGCAAACAAGTTCGTTGAACTGTCCTGCGCACTGATGCATAAATTCATTCACAATCACGAAAATTTCAGTGACCTAAATAGTTATTAGCATATTTTCTGGTTCTCTGTTTTGTTGACTATTCAGCACAGACCGGAATAAAATACATCGTTCATTGGTTCAGCACTGCACGCTTTGTCGGTGTGATCAAAAAGATACCAAAGCAGTGAAAACATCCATCCACTACCATCTCTGATAGTCGGCAAATCGGGGGCGAGATGGATCAAGTGGTTACAGCGCGAGTTTACTGGCCGGAAGGTCCGTGGTTCGAACCCGACCTTTGCCTCTCGACTTCCCCTGTCTAGGCTTGGGCAACCTGGCAGTATCCCAGCCCTCGTGCTTCCCTCGGGTGGCATGGCAGCTAGGCACCGAAAGGGTGTTACAGCTGAACAGTACAGTCGGCAAATCAGGGTGGCACTAGTTCACCGCCCCTATTGCTGATGGAAGAAATTTCGTAACCCAATCACACCTGTCATCTAAACCTCATCCTCACACGCATTGACACTTTCCGTATGCTAATCCCTCCATCCGACGACTCTTTCCGTAACAACTCCCTATCTAATACGACCGCTGTGACTGTGCGCAGCAGTCGGGGGCGTTGGGCTTTGGTCCTTTCATACACTGCACGACTACCTTTCATGTACGATCGAACTGTCTAGGTCTTTTCGAGGCAGCACTCTACGTTTTAACAGAGTGGATACAGGATGCATGAGTAAAGGTGTTCAACCTGTGGAGAAACCAAATAATCTCAAGAAACGAGGACGCTGGACGTTGAATTATGAAAACCCACTGATATCATGAGATACTTCTACATAATCTTATGTTACATGATGATCTTGTGATAAGTATTGTGCCATATTTGTTATATATTTAGCGTGATGGAACTTGTTTCGCTTAGCTGGGGGAGACTAACTAATGGAGAGTCGGTTACCGGTACACAAATCGAGCAAAAAGGCACACCAACCTGATTCTGATCCAGCTTCCACTGCCCATCCACAATAAACTTGTACTGATGTTCACCAAGAGGAAGGTCGACAATCGTGTAGAAATTGTGTTTGCTCGAACTATTGAACAGAATAAGAAAAACAGCGGTAGGAGAACCATACAGGCGAAACTGATGGGAAGGCATAGTTAACAAGGTAGCGGTCCTAGCAGACACAGGTACAAGCCCCTTAAAGCCCTATGCGTCGAGTACTTGCTGATTATCACGAAGGACGTTGGATGGTGATCTAGGCCAAGTTCTACCACACGTGGATCTTATCTAATAATCGGGACAACCTCGTATTACCAGTAAGCAGTGTAAATAACCAGCATGCATATGCTACTGAGAGATGCCTGCTTCACGACGCCACTAGTGAGGAAGACTTGGATATAATGGGTACCTCATATGCAAAGGTACTGGCCAGCCGATACGATCAGGAAAGTTGCAGTCGTCGTCAGAATGTTCTGAGCCACGAGAGTCACGAAGAGACTGGACCTTACCTTACCGCAGTGTGACGGCTTGTGTACCCCGGCGACCCATTGAGTTACAATGGGGGGCGGGTGTCCGCGCGACAATCGCAGTCTCTCATACCAGGTTGGTCAATGGTTACAGGTCTGAAGAACACAGTCTCCTGGTACTCCAGGTTGGGGGTTGGAACATGTGTGGCGACGTGTTCCGTAAAAATGATAATGTGCTTACATTTCCATCCAAACACCGCGGCCTTGCGGTCAAGTTTTTCAGCCAAAGGCTCTGGTTCAGAACCCTAATCGATCTCTGGCAGTATCCCAGCTCATGTACAACCATGAACTGCACATATACAAATAAACTCATGCCACATCGGCCGTTGCTGCACACAGAAGGGCGGGTAAGCGGAACCCTGTTGCTGCTGACTTCTCCCTGCTTTCAATTTCACATACTTTTCCCTCCCCCTTTGCCTACCCCAATAATAACTCTATCCTTGTAGGCTCATCACTTGGGAATAATGATCCCGTTCGTCCTGCTTCGGTTTTGCGAGCAATATATGCGCGCCATCCGGGGTCGACATTCTCACGCATTTCGAAATCAATCTTCAAGCCTCGACACCCAGTCGATCTGGATGCCTTCAATGTCCGCAATCTGAAGCAAGCAGGACAACAAACTGCACTTGCTCTCACACTGGACTCGCTTGACATTGATGTGTGCTGTCGCAGAAATAAGCATTCAAGATGCAAGCACGGTGGTTAAGCTAACCGCGCCATCAGTCTCCACTCGCTTCCGGCTACGCACCTCTGGTGATCCAGAGGCTGCTGAGGCGGGTGTGCAAGGGTTGGTATCGTCCTGAGACACCGGACGAAAGTATACTTGCTTGACTGGCTACCTGTTGATAGTCGACTCTGTGCGGTTCGTCTGGCAACGTCTCTGAATGAGTCTCACGAGGGGGGAGTTGATCACAGTCTTCGTTTTTGGAGAAGTTTGGTAACAATCGGTAGATTTATTGCTGGGCAACGTTTCAGAAGCCTCCTTCAGCAGAAGCTGAGAAACTACGAGTACAATTGGTCACGGTCCTAAACTCCCAACAGCCGGGAGCTTCAAATATTGCACCATCAGAGCGGAAAGCGTTGAACACGTTGAGACAGGTGGATAGTATTGTGATTACGAAGGCCGATAAAGATGAAGCCACAGTAGTAATGAACAAGAGCGACTATCTTCAAAAAGTCAGGCAACACCTGGCCGAGTGACCTATCGACCAATTGCCAGTAGCAGCATTACTTCAAGAATGAATAAGAGTAAGGTTGAAGTTCGTAGATATTGAGGGTCAGTGATGAACCATTTAGGTCATGGTAAGTGGTATCAGTCATACCCAAAAAGTGCGATTCAACCACAACTTTACAGACTGCCAAAAATCCACAAGCCAGGTATCCCAACAAGGCCAAAAGTGGATGGTATAGGCTCGCCACCACATGAGCTAGCCAGATTCTTGGCTGGTATGCTAAAACCACTCACAGGGAAATCAAGCACCCTCACTAGGAATTCGTACGACTTTGCCAATAAGGTTACGGGGCTTCCTTTGGAGCTGGACGAAGTCCTCGTGAGTTTCGACGTAATCTCATTGTACACAAACATACCTAGGGCAGATGCTCTGGATGTAACTAAGAGGTTGTTAGGCGCATACACAACACTCAGGGAACGGACACAGCCTCGGTGGATGAAATAGTTGAGGGCATAAGAGTGTGTTTGAATCTCGATCAATTTGTTTTTGACATAACTGCTTACTCAGAAGAAGAAGGTCTGCAATGGGATCTCCAATACACCCAATTTTAGCTAATGTTTGTGTGGAGGACTTTGAGCAAATCGTCTTGGCCGGATACCATTGTCCACCGAAAGTCTTTTGACGTTATGTTGGCGATACCTTTATTGTAATCAAAAGTGATAATGTGAACAGCTTCCACGACTATTTCAATAGTTTAAATCCTCACATCAAGTTCAGCATGGAGATAGAGTTCAAATTGGGCACATTACCCTTCCTGAACTGTATAACACATGAGTGGTGGAAAATTAAAAACTACGATCTACCAGAAACCAACAGACACAGGAGCGGTCTTAAACTACTCAACAGCACACCCAAAGTCCGCGTACGCCAGCACTGTCTCATGGATTTTTAGTCGGGTCAGAGCGCTGTGCACAGATGAGATCGACCGAACAGCAGCTCAAACCGAGATTGCAGCGTTATCGTCAAAGAGCAGACAGCCGAAGAATGTAATATAATCAGTACAGGAATCTTCCACTGCACCAGGCTGGTGTGAATTGTACATTATATATATATATATATATATAGTCATAATAGAAGCAACAGTAAAAGTGATTCAGTCGCGACACCCTTTCAGTGTACGACTGGAATCGAAGGAACCACGAGGCTCAGTTAGTGCCGGGTTGCCCAAGCCCAGGCGAGAATAATGTGACTGTTTTCTAAGAAAGGCGCTTTCAAGAATCGAGCACTGCGATTAGCCAGATTGAAGAGTACTTGTTGCGTGCGCCATTCGTTCAGCTGTAGCACCCTTTCTGTGCCTACGTGCTATGCCACCAGAGGGATGGGATACTGTCAGGTTGCCCAAGCCTAGACAGGGGAAGTCGAGAGGCAGAGAGTGGGTTCGAACCACGGACCTTCCGGTCGGTAAATTCGCGCTCTAACCACTGAGCGATCTCGCCATTCCGTACCTAAAAACCACAGTGGCAATAACGGATGACTCTTCGGAAACCGGCGATTTCAATAGCATCGGTTTAGTGCAGCAGCACGTCTTCCATACTGGTGTAACGGTCAATACTACTGACGAAGCATGCGAGTAATATGTTTTCTCGTAACTCCGCAGCAAGTGCCTTCTTCTTTTCACTAGTAGGAATCACCCATCCCATGTAATACTACTAATAATAATAATAATCGTTCAGCTTCAACGCTCTTTTGGTACCATGACACCCGAAACAAGCACGAGGACTGAGATACTGCCACGCTGGCCAGGCCTAGACAAGAGCGGTCGAGATGCCAGTTCCAAACACGGACCCTCAGTCGGTCAGTTCGCGCCTTAACCACCGAGTCCATAGGACTGATATTGTAGGACGTCTGCGAATGCAAACAAGTATGAGCAGGATTTCAGGAAAGTGTGAAAAACAATCACACCAAGTGACTAGGATACAAGATGTGTCGGCTGTTGAAGTTTGCGCTACGATTCACATCACAATGGCTAATGGCGGAGAGGGTGAAAATCGCCAAGCACCCCGTTGTGAACAGAAAAGAGAAAGTGGAAGCGTATGGAAAGTGGTCTTGGATAAGCCGAGTTGACACGTGACTGTTTGTGGTTGTCAATGCGCATGGAATCATTAGCAAAAAACAGGGAGTGGAAATCCCAACCCCATCAGAGGTCACAGAATATCTCTTCCTTACACAACTATCGTAGCACAAGCTCATCCACACAGACGGACAAAAAGTGCAAACGACGTTCAAGAGGGATGGTCATGTGAACCTAGGCTGGACCCAAATCCATGTAAGTTCTCCCATCGGCCTAACACTTGGTGACCCACCCTAACACACAAAATCCCTTGGCCAACACCTAGCAGAAATTTACCTTGAATTATCTGATTGGTTCTCCTTCCGCCTTAAAGCTCGACCAACTTCGTAACCTAGTCACTTGGCTTGACGAAGCCTTTGTGTCAAAAGCGAAACGTTGCCTAGCAATAAATCTACCGATTGTTATCAAACTTTTCCGAAGATCTGAATGCAAAAGTGGACAGGCTTAGCGCATCTGCCACTCAATTAAGTGGTCGACATGAATCGGACTTTGTACGCACGGACAATGGTGAACGACTGCTTCACCTGTGTGCTGCCCGCGGGCTGTTTTCATACAGTACTAACTTCCGAAAAAAAAACGATGTTCAAATAACCTCTGACGAAAATCTTGTGCATTCGGAATATGCTGACGACATCGTTCTCGTCTTCGAAGAAAGGGCGCAGATGACCTTTGGTAGGCACTTTGAACCCACAATGTGTGATTTCATGTTCGTGGGCACGCAGTCACCGAACATGCCGGTTACAATCCAGGGAGAGGCACTCGAAGTTGTGTAGCGTTTTACGTACCTTGGAGGTTGTATTAGTTCTGATTGTAGTGTGACAGATGAGATCAATGCACGAATCTGCAAGGCTCGGGTCGCGTTTGCTAATTTGAGATATCTACGGCGTCAGGACGGTATGACCCTGAATCTCAAGGGACGTGTGTACCAGGATGCAGTATGGGCGTTTTGTTGTATGGCTGTGAGACTTGGCCTGTTCGAGCAGCGGAACTGAGGCATTTTCAACTGTTCTCTCAGAACCATAGACAGTGTGAGTTAGTGTCGGCGTGTCCGTAACGAGGCAATTAGAAAGCGAGTCTTCTGTTGTGCAACGGAGACTTCCATTGAAGAATGTATCCAGCACCAGAAGCTGCGTTGGTTAGGTTTTGTATTGCGTATGCCGAACCATCGTTTACCGAAGAGAGTACTGTTCTCTGTGCCCAATTTTAAAGTGGCGGAAGTAGAGAGGTTGCGAACACTTGACCTGGCAGAAGGGTATGAAAGAAATCACGAAACGTTTGGGTGCTGTCGGTGCTACTCGCCTATCAGGATGGGGACCACGTGACCCCCCACTGCGTTTGGCTGGAAACGCTGCAAGATATGGCTGCTAATCGAAATCAATGGCATTCATATTGTCAGTTTCTATCCAGATTGCCTAAACGAGTATCTGGAGGTGTAGGCACCTCAGAATGATTGTATTAAGGTAGAACTAAGTGCCTGTCCACTTTCATTCTTTTCTTCACAATAAGACTTACAAATGAATCATAACGAAATAAATCAAACATAAATCGTATTCATAGCAGCGAAGCATCAGTGTTTATGTCAGGCTGTCCATGATGTTGATTATGCATCCACGACCTCTGATATGTCGCGGACAATTCCTGATCACATTCAGTCCATTATTCAGTACATCGTTCCCAACCAAAAAGAGACAGGGATCTACTCGAAGGGGACTAGCGTAGGGGAAGTAACTGGAGGACTGAACTGAATCAACTATCAGACCTGGATCGTTTTTCACGGGTGAGCCGCTTTAACCTGGAATAAGGTAGACGTCAAGCTGCCCTGCTCATTGAAAAGATCCGACTGATAAGACCTGCCAACGCCTCCTGATCAAAGCAAATGGGGGCACGCATAAAACGTTCAAAATGAGGGATAATATTCAGGTGAGGGATGCTCCGTTGAATGGATAACCACTAAAATGCACCTCCGGCAAAGCGATAATGATTCACGACCGATTCTTCCTAGCGAGGACCTAGGTCCGGCTCTAGGGTCGCCTCAGTGGTACATCCGCAGTGGTACTGCCATAACGGTGATGCTTATAAATCTACATGGCTACGCAGACCGAGGGTGTAAAATAGAACGAAGACTGCCTGTTTGTTAGGTTGAAGATTATGTGTGTAAGGGTGAACACAGCCAATTAATTACGAACGAAGTTCACAAGTTGTTTGGGGGCGGAATGTTGCCTAGATAGAAGCATGAAGGTTAACTTCGCGAGGTCTGCAGGGATTTTCACGTGGAGAATGCGCCCAAGCGCCGAGTTCGTACTACAGTGTGTGTTAGTGAGCACGTTAAAGTCATCTGGGATACGAAATTTACCCCGATTTACGTACACTGGATAGCCTAGACACCAACTAATCCAGGTTAATTATCGTCATATCCGCGGTTCTCTAGTAAAAGAACACATCGCATGCGTCGGCAGCCGATCCTACTGTGAATTCAGAATTGGGAACTGTTCTGTGCCCCCCACCAGATTCTCCAGAATTGCACACCGCTGCGCAGTGACCGTTATCACATTTTACCCAGACTTTGGGCGTGTTTAATGAGGCTGATTAATTTCCCGATATAAGGGTTTCTATAGCTATGGTTGCTTCTCGCTTGCTGTACACAAATTGTTTGATACACATTGGTTTAGGATTTCGTTTGAATCAACCCTAGTGAACAAAACTGGTTCAAGATACTGGTTCAAGACACTGCAGAAGTACTAGTAAGTCCGACCGATCTCTATAGGTCAAATTATTGAAGAAAATCACTAAATTCACGTTCGAACGTCCCTGAATGTCACAAACCGAAGTTTAAAGTGGTCGTACACTTACCTGCGAACCATGGGGATTTTGGATTTCCAGCCGTTGAAAGTCCCACTAATGTAGACATCTTTGCCGCCACCCTCCCACTTGAAAACGGTAGGAACATTTTGAGGCACATTATCCTCAACACCATCCATGCCTCCACCAACATAAAGCATACCTTTATCTCCCAAAGAACATAGCCGCGAGTCACGCAGTTGTTCAGCAATAGCGTCGATAGCTACTCCTTCCGTGAGGATGCTGATAACCGAATCATCACCGGGATAGTCCTGCAAAATTAGATAAACCGAATACACCATACCTGAGGCTCGTGAAACATTTGTCGTTTTACAGCGTTTCCACCAGAGAGGTCCTCTTCCAGCGAAGATCTACGCTTGTGTCCACCTGAAGTATTGCCCATTTTTGTCTCGAAAGGTAGTACGCGCGCTAAGATAACAGCGTGCGACCGTGGTTCTCCGGTAACAGGGATCTTACGAAAATTTCTGTTAAGAAAAAAAAATAGAACTTCTTAAGCAAGGCAAAACCTATCATCAGTGCATATACAGAAACCAACCAGTGGTAAGTGATGTTCAAACATGGGAGTGAAGCCTTCAGTCAGTGCTTGTCTGAAATGTTTGCTCGCGGTCTATAAAGAGACTGTCCCACACAACTGACAAGAAACGGTGATAATGCCCACTTTCAAAAAAGGGGCTCGTAGTGAGTGTGGTAACCACAGGGGGATCAGCTGGGTCCAGGTTGTGGCGAGACTCTTAGCGTCACTTCTTCGCCGCCTTAGGTGGCTCGTGAAACACTGACTCAACAGCAGCAACCGGGATTCCAGTCTGGTAGGGTTTGGGATGACCAAACCCTCACACTCCGTCGGGTGCAAGAACAACGTCATACATACAAACGACCCGCAATTCTAGTAGACCTGAATTTCCAAGGTGCATTCGACTCCGTTGACCGGTCCATTCTCCTTGCTTGCTTATCAACGAACGACCCGCAAGCTTCTGAACATAACAGGTGCTTTGTGTTCTCAGACTTCCGGACGGAGAGCTCTCCAAAAACTTCCGTACACAAAGCGGTTGTCACGCCAGTCTATGGGGACTGACTATCGCCCGACAGCTACAGGCCTATTGGCCTCACTAGCGTACCGTACGAGGTGATGAAACACATTCTGAATCGGGACATCTTAAATGACCTCATTATCAACAACTTGATATCCCCAGCGTAATACAAGTTCTTCCCAAACCGTTCTTACGCGAGGAAGATGCTCATATTTATGGGCAGCTTAACCCAAGCTAAGGACAAAGGGCTCGTATCGGATGCCATATTTTTCGACTTCTCAGAGGCATTTGACCGAGTCCCACTGCTCCACAAACTCGAGTCCTACGGGATTCAAGGGGAAATTTTACGCTAGATTAGGATGTTCTTATCAGAAGGAACATTTCGATTGAAAGTAGGCTCGACCTACCCTACTTCAGCGCCGGTATCCATTGAAGTTCCTGAAGGCCCTGTTTTAGGACCACTTCTGTTTCTGGTCTACGTCAACGATTTTCCAGATGTTCTTTCAAGCCCAAGTTCACTTTTTGCAGAGGACTTGAAATCCTCGAGTTCCAACGCCTGCGCCCTCTAAATGGATGTAGGCGGGATTCAAGGGGAAATTTTACGCTAGATTAGGATGTTCTTATCAGAAGGAACATTTCGATTGAAAGTAGGCTCGACCTACCCTACTTCAGCGCCGGTATCCATTGAAGTTCCTGAAGGCCCTGTTTTAGGACCACTTCTGTTTCTGGTCTACGTCAACGATTTTCCAGATGTTCTTTCAAGCCCAAATTCACTTTTTGCAGAGGACTTGAAATCCTCGAGTTCCAACGCCTGCGCCCTCTAAATGGATGTAGGCGCTGCCAAGCAGTGGTTGTTGGACTGACACCTTCCTTGGAATGACGAAAATGCGTCCATATGCCATTCGGAGGAGACTAAGCGAACGCTCTTGTGATGTATGGTGAGAATGGACCAGAAGACAATACGATGATAGACAAGAAGAAGGATTTATGTATCAGGCCCCCTTCAAACACGTTTTCTCACTGCACAATGTAAAGTCGGCTAAAAAGGCATTCGCCGTTCTACGGATGATTCCGGACAGCTTCTCCAGTATTAGGCGCATGGACTTCCAAATACTCTATGGGGCCTATGTCAGACTGCTCCTTGAATATGCCAACCCGGCTGTCCACTCAGGACCCACGAAAGACGTAACCCTCATTGGGCGTGTCGAGAGAGCTGCTACGAAAATGGTTGCCGGCCTCAAATCCATGAACTACGAAACGCGTCTCGCGGTGCCTGACCTCTTTCCCCTAGAGTATCGTCGCTTCCGAGGGGATCGAATCGTTACTCACGCACTGTTTGAACAAGGCTTGGCCAACAGGTTCTTCACCGTTGACCCAGCAAACACATGGCGGGGACACGGTAAGATTTTTAAGCTCAGAGCGCACACCTTCATTAGGTAAAATGTTTTCTCATTTCGGGTATTTGCTGCGTGGAATAAGCTTCCTCAGACGGTTGTCCACGCCCCTTCTAAAATTCAGTCCAAAAAACTATTAGGCACTCATCTATGCGAGCCCTCGTGCTGGCAAGCATACTGCCCCGTGCTGAGAACTTAAAGAGCAGTGCTACACTTTTTTTTCAGATGAACGACAAGAACAAAACCAAACCGGGAAACTTGGGCGAAAGTCTCGATCCTGTGTATCAATCCGTGAATCCGCGGCACTATCGAAATTACGCATATGTATTCTAACTACGTAACTTTTAGTGTCACCGCCACTGCCTTGCATTCTTGTTGGAGTCTGGGAATTTGGTTTGGGATCTCAGTCATCCTTTTGCCTAGTGCTGGACGCCCTAATCGTACATTAGCTCACATACAACCATGAACTTCACGACCAAAAGTCGGTCGTCACTAAGTGACAGATAGATCTCGCTTCTGCACATACAACAGGGAGGCGAAGTGAAAAAAGAGACTTATAGCGCCTCTCATATTTATTCATTGTGATCTCTCCACTCCGTTCCGCTGTACAATAAACCTCCTGTCGGACGCAGGCACGTCATTCAGCAATAGTCGGAACTAATGCTCGCAAACAGGCAACGCAACGGCCAATAAGCCCCATCCGCACGTGATTGGACGGAAGGCCTTTGGGTCTGGCATCAAGGTGAGATGTGAGGGATTGAAAATATGGACTCAACGGCCAGTCGTTTTCCGGTATTCGCTGAACACGGTTGCCAAGTGTGTATCCAGGAGACCACAGAATATCCGCAACATATACTGTGACAACGTGCATATTCTCTCACTAGTTTTAGGTAACTTCATGTACACTCGGTGGTTCTGCTAAAACTGACCGCGAAATGAGCGCTGGCACAGCTGCTGAGTAAACCAACAGACAGGAATCTCCAATGCCCGTCAAATTTCCTCAACCGAGAGAAGTAACTCAACAGCACTCTTAGAAAACATAACTAAGGCGAAACCAGTCGTGGGCTGTCGATGAATTTTCAATAACCTTATGAGTAGGACATTACGTATATACACGTATCGCGATATCTCCAATATCGAAGCAACTGGAACATGAGGCGGCCTGGTGCAGCACATTCAGTTGCCTGGGAAAATCACAAACGAGAGATTCAGCTGGGCTCCAGGTGAGTCAAAATGAAGCAGGCGTTCGCGGCATGTATATAAA
Organism: Clonorchis sinensis; assembly: GCA_003604175.2. NCBI lineage: Eukaryota > Metazoa > Platyhelminthes > Trematoda > Opisthorchiida > Opisthorchiidae > Clonorchis > Clonorchis sinensis. Next base: position 1,532,513 of record CM030373.1, on the reverse strand, counting down.
AAAGTTTCCTTTCTTTACGACAGGCGTTCCGTCAGGCAAGGCCAGGAAATTCGTTACAACTGGTGAGTGCTTTATTTTATTGTGATACTCGGCACAGTCTGTATCGAGCGTACGGAGCGGTTTCATCTTCACCGGTAGACTGACTCTATGAAAGTGCCATTGAAATGATGATGGGTCCATTGACAGAACGGGCACACAGTACAATAGGGTGTGATCCAAAGTTCTGGCACAAATTTAACGGATTGGGACGGCCTTGTGGGCGCATGTGACGCACTCGGTCGAAAAATAGTAGGGTCATGTTGAACTACGGACAAGCCATCAGGCTGGGTGTGGCAGTCGCGGTACCCTCTTCGCGAAATCCCTGTACAGGAGCATCCTTAGTGGATTGTCAAGGTTGTTAGAATTTGCCAAGGAATCCTGACGAATTTCACCAGCATGGATCATGTATATTCTTAGGTCGAACGAAGAGGCCGCTTGGTTCGTTGCTGTTGTTCAAGCGAGGTACTAAAACAACCCTGTCTACATTGGGGACCGAAAGTAAGAGAAAGTATCAAAAAGGTCTTAATTACGTAACGTAATGATTTGTGTTTCCCTATTCCTCGGACCAATTCATTACCATTCCGGTGGCTGCTCCAGTTTCAAGACTGTACTATTCTAATTTATACAAAGTCGATTTTATATTAACTGTTTTCTGTAGTCGATTTGCTCACATTTCTGGGCTTGTTGTGGAACATTTGTTCAACTTTGAACTGAACAACATTTGTCCCGTTTAATTTGTCCGATAGCACACTACTCTTTTCTGTACTCTCATGTGTTGCTAACTGGCCAAGGTTCAACCTAGCCGTAGGCCTTCCTTTACTTCTGCACCCGATTTACTGTTATTTTCTTATAGAACCACGGTCTACCTGTCTGTACTGTCTGCCCACATCTGAATTCAATATACTACTTGACTGCCCAATTGCGATTACCGAACAAACGCAGGTGAAGTTCGTAGAACTCAGTTTCGCCGCAATTGTGCCTGACCGTCCTACGTTGAATTAGACTGCCCGTTACTTGTCAGATAGGACTCCTAGATCGTGCGTTTGGGCTAAGTAACCAATTTTTTGCCTTGAGATCACGGCCTTAGCACAGGATCGTACAAGGTTGGCTAGGATACCGTCCGAAGGTCAATATCCAGCTATATTATAACGCGTAATGTCTGTTTCTCGACTTCCTTCTCCGTCTCGTGCTTCCACCAGTAGCGGACTATCGACGCAAGAACTGACGAAAGAACTGGAGCTGGCACGTATAAAGACTAAAAGGTTAGAGTTAGAGGCGGATGCTGCTAAAAGAATTAAGGAATATCAAGACAGTGTTCAACAGGAGATGGAAAAATTGGATGAACTTGCCCGATCGGTGAATTCTAGGGTTTTGGAAGCTTATCCCTGTCCTGCATCAAATGAACAGTGTGGTGCCGTAAAAAGATATGTGAATTCCATTCCAGACCCAAAGGAATTGTCAATACCTGTCGAGCAGTTATCAGAACTATTATCAACCCTCCAAATATCCACTTGTGTAATGCAGACGCGAGGCAAGATGATCGGCTACTTGAAACTGCTCGTTTGGTGCAAACCTGTATGGGACTTCCCGCGCAACAGCTGCTAAAATTCGATGGAAACCCCGCCGACTACCACAGTTTTATGCGCAGTTTCATGTCCACTGTAGCCCGACGTACTCGTGATCCGGCAGACCGATTCTCCTACCTGGTACATCATTGTGAAGGTGAGGCAGCCCAAGCCATTAGACGGTGTAGCGTTCCGGAACCCGAGGAAGGCTACGCAGAAGCACTACGTATACTTGAACGCAGGTTTGGTGATCCCCACATCATTGCAACTACCTCGATAGAGGAACTAACAGCAGGGCCGTCCCTAAAGGCGGATGACCATAAGGCTTTAATCAGTTTGGCTGCGAATATGATGATTTGCTCGGCTACGTTGAAACAGCTGCAATATCCAAATGATCTTAATTCTTGTCGGACTATTGGAGCTATCGTAGCTAGGTTACCTAGCACCATGCAGAATGAATGGTTTAACTTGGCAGCTAGATCATTCAAGTTCAAGCGTGATCCAACATTTGACGAACTGGCAACTTTCATAAGCGACAAGGCCGATGCAGCAGCAGCTCAACAGGTGTACACCATAGGACGGAGGTATATGCGTCCCCAGCCAAACCCGGTGAGGCTCCAAACGACACACAAATCTCCACTATATAAAGCCGCCATCCTGACAACGCAGATAGGCAACGGCGGATCAGGTCAGGTTAGGTCATCAATAAAATGTGCACAGTGTGGATCATCTCACTACCTGGATCAGTGCCCGGAGTTTGTTGAAATGCCAGTTATAAGTAGAATTGCCTGCGTAGACTGACTCCGAGTATGTCATTTATGTCTAAAACGGAACCATCAAGCAAAAGTGTGCCGATCCAGACATGCTTGTGGGTTCCAGCTGTGTGGGGAAAGCATCATTCACTTTTGCACCGACCATGCTCTTCCATGATGGGAAACGAACCAGAACCACCTGAAATTACATCAGAAGGTGTACACCATAGCATAACAGATGTTCCCAAATCAAATATATCGCTTACAGTGGTACCAGTCCGTATTCGAGGACCCGAAGGCGACGTCATTGTCAATTGGTTTTTTTGGCTTTTTTGGCTTTTTTGGACAACGATGCTAGTATGACTCTGATTCATAGTTCACTTCTGCCAAAACTGGGATTGAAAAGCACGCCTACGTCATTAATTATTAAAACTATCACTGGAGAGTGTGCCACAAAATCTGCTTCAGTTTCGCTCTACGCAGAATTCCTTGATTCTGATGAAGTAATGCCCGTTCGTCGTGCTTGGGTTGTCAACTCCTGGCCCTGTTTAAGACCACTCGCACCACGTCCAGGACAGTCCAAGAAGTGGAAACATTTAAAAGAAATACCGTTTCCAGAATTAAAACCGGTGGACATAGGTATCCTTATCGGTTGTGACGTCCCAAAGGCACATTGATGCTAGAGCAGGGGTTCGGCGGTCCACAAGACCCTTATGCAGTTAGAGGACCATTGGGATGGACAATTTTAGGGCCTTTATACTCAAATCCCGATAACAATCAGAGCAAAGCAATTTTCATTATATCAGTCAAACGGAGGACTTGAATTTACAGCTATAGCGTATGTTCAACTTCGAATTCATCGAAGCCGCTTGCACTAAGCGGGCAATGTCGTTAAACGATCGAGTGACCTATGAACGAATGCTTACATCTCTGGAAATAGTGGGAGGACACTATCAAGTACCCTTACCTTGGAAAGGTGGATCCCCGTGTCTACCAGACAACAAAGGCTTAGCACTCAGAAGACTTTTTGTCCTCAAGGGTCGTCTTGAACGTGACCCTATCTTCAAGAAACTTTACTGTGAAAAAATCGGAGTATGTAAGTAAAGGCTATGCAGAAATCGTCCCTGACTGAACAAAATAAAGTGGGCCCAAGTGTATGGTATCTACCGCACAATGGTGTGTTTGAATCAGGAGACAAAGGTAAAGTTCCAGTTATTTTTGACTGTGCGGCAAAAACTTCAAATACCTCTGTGAATTTGCAGCTGCCGACTGGCCCGGATCTCGTGAATAGTTTATGTGGCGTCCTTCTGAGAGTTCGGGAACACCCTTACGTGTTGGTCGCAGATATTGAAGCGATGTTCCATCAAGTTAAAGTTCCGGGTAGTGCGGATCGCGCGAAAAGAGGACGATGTCATAAACGAAGGGAAATATCCGATGGAATAATAATACTAGGTTTCTTTCCCAACTTGTAGGGAACAATGGGCATGAGGTCCGACTAGTTCAAAGACATAGTCGGCTGGCATGAACTAAAACTGAAAACCGTTGCTGGCCATGAGTGGCCTTGGGAGTTTGGGTAAATGGCCGGAGTCCTAAAGAGCAAAAGTGGAGATGGAATAATTTGAATTGGGAGCACATGGCGAGTTTTGTCTCAAAAATGTGTGTTAATCTGAAACTAAGCAGACTCACTGGTTGCACTGTTGTAATGAAGTCAGTAAACGCCTTATCGGGCGCAGGGCTATACCGAAGCATCGACACTGACGTTAGGAGAATTGGTGTGTTTATGGGCAGAACGAGCAGACAGCACAATAGGGTGGCCAGTGCTTTCAAGTCCTGACGCAAATCAAACGGATTTAGGCGGTCTTGTGGGTGCATGTACCACCATCATCCGGTAAATATTGGGGTATGGTGAACCACGAGCAAATCGTCGGACTGGTATGGTAGTCGCGGTACCGTCATCGCAACGCTGTGCTTGGGTCCGTGGACAGCCCCGTACATGAGTCGTTTGGGGTTGTCATTGTAGTTGGGATTCGCCAAGGAATCGTCGCAAATTAAGAATAGCATGGGTCAAATATATTCTTGGGCTCATTGAAGGCGCACAGTGTTCCATTGCTGTCATTCAGACGAGGCAATAAGACAGTCGTGTCAACGTTGGGGACTCAAAATAGGAAAAGTCTCAGGAAGGCTGCTAGAAAGCACCATGATATGAGTTAGACTGCGGCCTGAAATAACAAGCAGCCGAAAATGGTCACAATCCCTAAATGTCTTCTGGACCCGGGTTTTCACATAGCTGACGAAACCCTTGTCGAGATGGAGTATACGAACAACATTCCCATCTTCCAAGAAAAGGAAAAGCCTCAGATGTTTTTGATTGAACTGACCAAGGTTATCCCGTCCTTTGGCATGCACTCTCAACGTGTAAGGCAATAGTAATCTTTATTCACAACTGGTGGGTAGCATGATCAGGCAGTCCTGATCATAAGATTACATTCAGAATAAAGCATGAGTTTTTCGTAGTTGCAGGTAATGGACCGAGTGGGGGAGAATATACAATCAAGAGTAGGAGGGGGTTAGTTGAGGGTGTGCCATCAAACTGGGTACGGCAGTGCCGTGCCATCATTGCACTGACGTATTTCGGTTTTTGAAAGGCCCTGTAACGGACGTCATGTTTGAAATGATTGGGCTGGGACGGTCAACGCTGTGAGCAGCGGGGTTTTTTGAGTTTGCCAGGAGAATTCGCACAGGTTGGACGAAGCCAATGTAAGATCGAGGGTATTTTTCTGGTCCGTTTGGGGATCTCTGGGGATGTAAATCACTGGCCAGGTGGAATGGATAACTATGAACAGGGCGTCAACACCGGGTATTCCCAAACTTCTAAGCTCGGGAATACGAGGAAATGGGACGAAATCAGTGAAGAAGCAATGAGAAAGAGAATTCTTCCATTATGAAAAACGCATTTTAATTGCAGTAAAGCAAAAGTGGAAAAACTGAACGTTTACCACAATCACGGTGGTTGCAACATGTGACTTAATGAGACAGGACAGGAGTAGATTTATACTTATTAGATTAGCGACCAAGCACGGGTTGAGTTTGCTGATGAATGCTATTATAGTACAAAAGATCTAGAGCAAACCGGTATAATCACGCGGAGAGGTGGTGTGGTTAGTCAAGTGGAACATATAGTTACTGACGGGGGTAGGACCTCCGAGATGATGGACTAGTTTAGCTGGAATTTCTTAGTTGAGTTTGATCCCGAACAAGTTACTTACAGTCCATGAAATGGCATACTAATTTGTGAAGCTTTATATGTACATTCGAAGTTGTATTAGTTCTGCTTCTAGTGTGACAGAGAAGGTCGGTGCACGGATCTGGAAGGCTTGGGTCGCGTTTGCTAATTTGAAATATCTATGGCGGGTGAGTATATGAGGGCTACGAGTCCACTCTATTGAGCTACGTGGTACTGGTTTCGGGAAGCAGAATTGGAGTGAAGTTGGGGCCTAGCGCTCTAAATGAGCAGACTTGACACCAAGTACCCGCCCACGCACTAGGTCTTCGTTACCGCTGCATCCATGGGTGCACGTATAATGACGCACGTGGTCCTTGGATCCTAGGGCTGAAGTCTATATCACTTGGGCGTACGAATGACAAATGTAAACCCCCCTTTAGCTTTAACTTCGCTGCGCCCAATAATGCATACGGTTGCCGAATTCCGCTATTGAACAGTCGATGTACACACGACTCCCCCATTATCGCCAATAGGACTAATTGAGCAAGTATTGAGTTTACTGTTATGCCAGTAAGACACCAGCTTCAGCGTGAACACCAATCTGGAATTGTGGACACAGGGATTTATTAGGCACTTGCTGAGATAGCCACTACAACTTTGTTTAATTATGTGCTTTGAAGGACATCGCGGAAGCGATGTAAAAGTTATAATTGATTATGCATTTTTCCTTTCAGAAACCCTGTCGAGTGAAAGCGGCTCCCTGAAACTGAGAACTGGATTGTCCGCACGTTACGTTTGTACCGATGCAACCAATAAATAGAAACATGCTTTGTTAAAGGTGGTTGTGTATTTTTTAGGCATGGGTTGGCAGACGCATGACGTGTATGTATATGAAGGACCGCCTTCGGTCGTTGGATTAGTCTTTTATGTAGAGCTGGGGCATTAGTCAATTACGAGCACGTGTACAGGCTCTTCCGTTACTATAACTAGCCACGGTAGGTGCCATGGAGTACGGTTATGAGCGTGACGGGCCATCGTTGGCCATCGAGTTAGGCTGCTGAGCCTAGTCGAGGTCTCATTCGGCGTCGCACACAGACACAGGCCTAGCAATTACGATAAGTAGCCAAGGTAGGCGATATCGACTGCGGTTATGAGTATGACGGACCCACTTTGGGCGCTAGATAAGGATTCCACGCATAGTTGAGGCCTCATTTTTATCAGCCCGCATAAATAATTACCTGGTATTTACTATAGGTAGCAAAAGCAGGCGACTGCACACAAAGTTACGGGCATGATGGGCCGCCGTTAGCCGTTAGACTAGAACAGCATAATTGGGGTCAGCGTCCCATATAGGAACTGGCCTAGCGGTTCCAAAAAGAAGCCAAGTTAGGCGATATTGCGCACAGTTATGAGTATGACGTCCATCGTTCGTCGTTAGATTAGGTTTGTGTGCAAAGTTGAGGCCTCGTATTCATTGGTTCGCATACATACTGGTCTGGTGTTTATTTTAAGTATCAGAGATAAGCGACAACGCGTACAGTTATGAGTATGACGGATTAGGTTACCGCACATAATCAGCGCTTCATAATCAACGCCGCACATGGACACGGGCCTAGTAGGTACAATAAGTAGCCAAGTTAGGGGACCCCGAGTACAGTTAGGAGTATGGCGGGCAAGATGGAACAGTGTTCGGAGCGCGAATTTCCTGACCGGAAGATCATTGGTTTGAACCCATTGTGTTGATAATCTACCTAAAGTTACCTCCTGACTCGTATTGTCCACAGGCTAGTCATGCATAGATGGGGAACGCAATCATCCACAGGGACGGCCCTCGCATCTCAACTGCACAATTCATGCTGTTTCCTGATAAGTTGTACTTAATGGAAGCTGAGCTCCGTAAGAAAAAAATTGTTGTGACGAAGTTCCCTGAACAAAATTATCTCGTTTGTTAAATCTGGGGAGTATAAAGCAAACAAACGTCAATGACGGATTTTCCTGGGTGGGATTTGCATTGGATATTCTGTAGATGTTATTTTCTTTCTTAAAGAACACCAAAATATGGTAGTGCGATTTCGTGTTTTATCTCTCCTAAACCAGTAACAAAATGGGAATCGGTGACGGTCCGTGACCTTCAAATTCCGCTCATTTAAACAAAATGCCATGAGCAACATATCACCTACAAGTGCGAATGGATTAGACTAACGCCCCGTAAAAGTCAACTTCGCAAACCCTATAGGTTCGGCGAAAATAATTTGGGTGTGTTTCTAGTTAGGTAGTTGAACATGCTATCGCTACTTGGCTTAAGACGTGATTTACTTACAATGGGCTGAAGTGGCAGGTTTTTCTGCAGCTGTAATTATTTATGCAACTCGCCAGACCCAAGTGGTGGACGCAAACTATGGCGGAGTTCCACTCCAGTAACCAAATTTGGCCTTGTATCTACGGGCCGTCCAGATGGGAGAAGAATCCTGTGTTTTTGGTCTACGTGAATAACTCTACCGAGTAATTATCGCAACAAAAGGGATCATCATATTTGGAACCTCGTACTGGAATCATGAACCTAAGTCTCAAGATGATAATGAACTCTAGCCGCAGGTCGAGCTTATGCTGAATTGCTTAATGTCAGCGCGGATGTATCAAGCTCGACAATGCCTGATCAAATGGCCACATACAACGTATGTCAAAAGTATTGGAAAGCTGAATAAAATTGTCTGACACAAATATAATGCGACCAGGGGTCTACGATACCTGATCAACTGGTTCACACGAACCCATTCATTTCTACCGAGAAGACTCCAAGGTCCAAATTGTACAAGATAAAAGGTTGAATTTTAACGGACGTTTTGATTGGTACATGTGTTCTGCCTTCTTGGTGCGTAGCCATTGTCGTCCTGAAATGAGAGGAAGAAATAAGTTGGTTCATAAAATTATCACTATGAAGAAGGCAGCTGGCAAACTGGGAGTAATACTTTGTGAAGAGAGCACTTCAGCGGCAACAATCGCGTTGAGGCTTGTTTCCACAATGCCATCTTCAACGGCTGATTCGTATCGTGTTATTTCTTGTAGCTAGTTAACCTATGACCACCAGGCCTCAGAAAATGCGCGTCTTACCCGAAATTCATCAGGTCTCGTTGACAGGTGGTTTGGAACTGATGGGCCTCGTATAAGTCACACAAAATCATCGTCGTTCTTTTCCTCTAGCTGGCGCTCTACATACTACTATTAATATTATGCTGCAAACCCCCGATTACCTCCTCCTTGGAGCCCAAAAACTACCGACGCACACAAATTTCCGGGACACATCGTGCTGGGATGCTGTGCTTCTGTCTGGGTCAACATCATAAGATGTCTTCTTTGCGGATAAGCCTGAAGAACACCACCACACAACGGGCAAAGTTCACTGTCACAACAGTTGCCGTGATATGACACGCAATCCGTCGCGCACCAGCAGTCACTGCTACTGGTCGGCCGGTCACGAAGCACATACAAACACATGTCTGTGCCCAGAGACCCTCGTCTGGGTTGAGGCGCAATAACCTCGACCACCGACGCCGAGCCGTGGTGCAGCAGGATTTGCACCTGGGTATTCAACTGCTTAATGGCGGCTGTGACCATCCTGGGGTTCAGCCCCTGAAATTTATCCACTACTCGGTTAAGTCGTTGACGTAAGCTATTGAAAGTTGAAGGTGGTGGCTTGGGAACAGGTGTAATGGGTACACCTTGTTTTGGTAGGCTGTACTCAAAAGCCAGCTTTTGTGGATGTAGAAGCAACCTAAGGAAACCCCCACGACTAAGATTTCTCACTGTCCGGAGCCGACTGGTCTCTAAATACGGAGAACGAATGGATGCGGGAGAGCCACTAGTCCTGGTGTAACGGTGGATACTACTGATGAGGCATGTGAGTAGCACGTCTTCTCGTAAATCCGCTTTGCGTCTCTTGAAAAGTGAGATCTGTTACGGAATTTGTGGAGTCTCTTTGTAGCATTTGCTTGCAGTTGAGTAGCAGTCAATGAATATCCAGAGAAAGTTCAGGAAGACGCGTTCAAGGAGAAGGGGGATATTCAGTTTTGTAAACGAGATGCAAATGAGAGTTTTGCTTCCCTGTTCAATAGTCTGTAACTGTTCAGTTGGCGTTCTCAAATAGATAACTCCGCAGCGAAGGCCTTCTCCCTTTCACTGGTAGAAGGGACATGTGTATTTACCAACCGTCTGGGAGCCCATGAGTGTTTTCACAATAAACTAAACCTTAGTCAACGTCAATTGACCCCACTTTGTTTGTTCCAAAACTATGACGGTGCAGCCCTAGTGATCTCGGTCTCGCGTGCTCCAAAACCAAGGGGCATGCATATGCCGCCATTTGACGGACAACGTTACGAAGGTAGCCCTTACCCTCCAGGATTTTCCGTCGATCGCATTGGTATAAAGTAAGCTTTTTATTTGACCACACAGACCACCCGGCGTGACGGGTTACCTAACGTATAGTATGCGCCAATGTGTCTGAGTGGTGCGCTTTATTTTTGAGGCGGCCGTTTGCGTTCTCCGGACGGTTGTTGGTTACCTAACCAACATGGACTATCCAGAATTGTGCGGACAGAGTTTATTTGAAATTGACGTAAAACCAGCGGGTACGTGCAGCGCAGCAATTGCAGATTTCGTCGGAATCCGCGTGCTAGTATTGTGATAAACAAAAAACCTGTTGTACAGCATTGTCCAGGCATGTCACACGGTGGGATCGGTGCCGGTTGTTCCAACAACGGGCCTCAACCTAAAATGCGTGGGCGCTACACGATATATAACTGCCTCGTAACTTTTCAATATGGAAGTAGCACAGCGTGATATCGCTACTGAACACTGTTCCCGCTGCCCGCATTTGTGTCGCAAGTTTATCCATCACAAATTTTTCAAGGTATCCAGTTCACCCATCATCTCCCTGAACAAGCCGATTAGTTAACGCATGGGAGCAAAATCCACTTTTCACGAAGACATACGTAGCCGGACATCCGGTACCCATAAGATTCGCAATCAGGAAGGTGCATAGCTTGTATCTGACGGCCAGATATACGTTGCTTTGACAAGGCTCACTCGAATCGGTTTGTCGTGTGTGTACCTTCGTCGCTTACGACATTCGGAGAGTTCAAAACAGTGCCATCTTTTGCCATCTGACGAAGCACATGATGCTGTAGTGTCCTTCCGATGGCTCCGACACAAGCACACATCCGGACTCGCGAAGCTTTGACAGGACAGAAAGCACATCATCTGCCACAATAAAACCCGACTTCCGTCACATACTCAACGGAGATAGTCAACACATCCGGTAGCAGCTGCATGTGTCCTCAGTGGCAAAGACCATACCGAATTCATCGGCTACAAACTGCCGCATTTCACAGGATTGCGTTTCATACGTAATCGTAACCTTTCCAGTGCCTAACTCTTCTTCTGTTGGCCATCAATTTACCGGAGGTCGACCATACAAAGATTTGGAAACCCTATGATAGTGTTTTAGATAATAATAGGTGACTGCAAGGTAGACAAAAATGAACTAGACAACCAGTGCTATGTTTACTGCTCGTAATTAGCAAATGCCAACAACTTACTTGTTTCCAACTTACTTGTCTCCTCAGATCCCTCACCGGTTCGTTGGTTTTGCTCGCCGCTTGATGCGATTTATTTTATACATACCTGTAGCGCCCAATAGCGTTGATAAATAGTTACCATTCATTCATTACTTCAAATGCCCTAAGGAATGGAAACCGGATAAAAGCTAGTTTCCCGACAAGAGTAACTGCTGCCATATGTGAAACCGAAGCACTGTGGCTCTGAAACCGAAGTGCGCGCCAAATGCTAAGGAAGGAGATGAGACTGAGAAAAACGAATTTCAGCAAATCTAAGGCAGATTATGGCGCTTTTCGTGTGAGCCTACATACGGCGAACTACTACACTTTTGCTTAAAAAATTTTATTTCTCGGAATAAGGTTTCATGAATGGAGCATCCGTCGGTAAAGGAGAAGCTCCCGAACCTAATAAACCGGCATTTTCCTCAAAATAACAGCTGTGAGTGGCCGCTCAATAGAATTGATTTCTCAAACGCCACGGCATTTTCAGGATTGCCACTTCATATTGTAAAATGTGTGCGTATAATGTGTATGCACGTGTACGATTGCAACATCTCTACATTGTTAATTTGTTAAAGTGAGCGGATCTTCAAGGTCAGTGAACGCCACCGACTGTGAATGTGCCGCCTGATATAATAAGAAATCGCAAATTGCACAAAAAGGTGACTCAATTATAATGAATGGAACTTTCAGCTAGTTTTACAGCTGAAATAATTTTCTGAACACTCTAAAATGTACATGGTTTTGTGGATGCAAACAATTTTTGCTGGATAATTGCTTTTACAGGTTAAAATTGCGTAGGCTGCGTCCATTGTTGGCGAAAAATCGTGCAAGTTTGTTGTTAAACAGCAGATTCTTCCGTTCTAGCCTGCGAATTATGCTAGGAACACCATGAGATTGGTCTAACGTGCGGCTGGGGGTCCACGATGCTTAATCAACCAGCCACATGGAACCGACGTCGATCATAGCGGACGGCTGAACGAACCTAGCTGACGCACACGACTAACATGCGGCTAGTGGTCCACGATTCCCAGTCAACCAGCCACATAGAACCTACGTCGATCAGAACATACAGCCGAACGAACCTAGCTTGTCGGAGCGCGCCCGTCCATTTCTACCGGGTGAAGGTCCACAACAGACGACATAAAGAGTTGAGTTGTATTGATCGTTCAGACGAGTACACATGTCCTGCCAGGAGGCGCATAAACGTTTTCGTGAGTAGCGTTCACTTGACCATTGACGTTCTCAAATGAGAGCAAGATATAAATTAGGTCATCAAAATATCATCATGAGGCAGGCGGCTGACAAACTGGGAGGAGTACCTACCCTAAAATGGAGACACTTCAGCGGCTATAATGTCGTACGGGCTTATTCACACAACGCTATCTTCAGCGGCTAATTCGCATGCCTATTTAGTGTATCCATCAAGAAATAAGTGACTTACCTAAAATGCGCTGGGCCTCATTGCAGACGAACAGTCCGGAGCTGATGGGTCACATGAGATCATCTTCGTCTCTTTCGTCTAACTGACGCTCTACAGCAGTGGTTGCAGTAGTCAGAAATTTACTCACGGCTGTCGAGTAGATCTTCCTTGGACCCGAAAACACGGACAAACACAGAATTCCGGGACACTGCGCTGGGATTCTGTGCTTCGGTCCAGGTCAACATCATAAGACCCCCTCTTTTCGGACCGGGTAGAAAGCACACCTTTGCGTTTTTGGGCGGGCCGGGAGTTAAGAAGCAAAGGTAAATTAGTCTTCTGTGGACTCACCTTTAGGACGAGTCTGAAGAGCATCACCGCACAGCGGGCAAGGTTTACGATCACAACAGACGGCGTAATATGATACGTGATTCGTTGCACATCAGCGGTCACTGGTAGTAATTGGCCGGTAACAGAGCACACAAAAGCTCAAGTCTGTGTCCCTAAACCGTCATCTGGGTTGAGGTGCAGTATCCTCGACCACAAACGGCAGACCATCAGTTGCATACTTTAAGCCTTGACGAAGCAGGATTATTCAACTGATTAAAGATGGCTGTGGCCCTTCTGAGTTCCAGCCGCTGAAGGTTATCCACCACTCGATTCAGTTGTGTACGGAAGGCGTCAAAAGTTGTCGGCGGTGGTTTGGAAACAATTGTAAGGGGCACACCTTTTTCCAGTAGGTTGTAATCCGACAACCATCGTTGGTAAATTGGGAAGCAAGCTGGGAAAAATCTATGAAGAACATTTCTTACTGCTTGGAACCGATTGATCCCTAAATACAGAAAACAAATATAGGTACGGGTGCCACGTAGCCTGGTAGAACGGCCACGTGCATTCTCCAGCACGGGTGTCAACCGTCTGGGGGCATTCGGGTGGTTTAATCACAAACTGTAAGTTAGTTAACGTAGCTTGACCTCATCTTGTTTGTTCCAACACTGCCATAAGGCAGTTTTGGTGGTCGCGGCCCCAAGCGCCTCAAAACGATGGGGTATGAATATGTAGTTGCTCGACAGACCACGTTCAGAACGAAGCCGTCGCCCTCGAGGATTTGCAGTCTATCACAACGGCAAGATGTATGCAGCTCAAAGTCTCGCATGAGTCACTTGGCGTGCCGGGACACCTTTTGTATGGCGTGCTCTAGTGTGTCTGCGTGGTGCACCTGGTGGCCGTTCGCATTCTCCAGACGACTGTTGGTCACATGGCCAAAGTGTACCATTCCGGATTGTGCGTGCACGGCCCATTTTCGGGTGATGTACAACCAGCGGGCAGTATGGTAAGAAACAAATCGGGGGTCTGTTTGGCGCAGCAGCTGCAGATCTTGCCGGAATCTGTGTGTTTGTAAAACGATAAACAAAAGAACCCACTGTACGGCGTTGTCCAGGCGATCCATGTGGGGACATACGTGTCGGCCGTTTGCAGAGGGTGCCTATGACCAAAAATAAGTGGATGTTAAATGATACATACGTGCTTCCTGATAGCTTTTCTGATATGAATGTAGCAAAGCATTACATCGCAGTCAAACAGGACTCTCGCCTCCCGCAGTTGCGCCACCAACTTGTCCATAAAGAAAGTCCTAAATGGACTATGCTCGCCCATCGTCTCCTTGAACAAGTCGAACAGTTTACGCATGGGAGCAAACTGTTCACTCTCCAAGAACGCAATGATAACCGGACGCCCAATGGCCATGCCGTCCGTCACCAAGAAGGTGTACAGCTTGTATCTACAGGCCGAACATCAGGTGCTCTAAAAACTTACCCAAAACGGTTTGTTCCGTGCGTCCCGTTTACGTTTACGACGCCGAAACAACGCTATCTGCTGCCATCGGGAGAAGTAAATCTGGCTATAGAGACCTTCCTCTGACTGCCACACAAGCATGCGTCCCGTCTCCCGAAGTTTTGCTAGCACCGAAGGAATATCATCGGCCACAGTATAATCAAGCTATGCGGCACCTACTCGGCAGAACCGGTCGATACTTCCAGCGGTAGTTGTATATATCCTGATTGGTAAAGATCCTGCCGAATTCATCGGCCACAAACTACCACATCTCACACGATGGCGTTCCGTATTTCAGAAGGGCCCTGCAGGTGCTTAACTCATCTTCGGTTAGCCGTCGATTAACCGGAAGTCGATGATACAAAAACTTTGACAACTTATGGCTGTGTTCAAGAACCTAAGAGGTGACTGCCAGGTGGTTCCTTTGCCACCGTAAACAAAACCGCACTGGAAGGCCGGTGCCTACTGTACTGTTTTTTATTAGCGGACACGCTCAGCTTACTAGCTCCTTCGGATTCCTTGAATTTTCGTTGGTCTTGGATGTCGCCTGGTGCATCTGTGGTACGCTCGTTCGTAACGCGAAAGAGCGTTGGTGCTTCGATTACTGGATGAACGCACAAATACTACATAGTTCTCCTTCATTTACCGACTTAAAGCATTCTCAAATGATTTGAAGGATGGAAAGGATACAACCCCAAATTCCTCAACAAACGCGTGTGCAGCCACTTCCAAAGCCCTAGCACAACAAGCTCAAAGTCGAACGTGCGTCAAAAACATCGAAAGAGATCAATTAAAACAAATCGCAAAAAATCACGGCAGGGGAGGGTGATTTTTAGTCTGAGCAAATGTGCGAAGAGATGCAAGATTTTGATGCGGAGTTTTATTTCGCTCGCAAGGGTTTTGCAAAAAATGCGTCGTGCCTCCATGGCGCGGCCTTTAACACGTAACCTGTACTGAATCCCTTAAAAACGCATGTACAGCGTCTCGTTCATAAAGTGTATGCAGCAACGACATTCTGGAAATTCTGAATCCTTCTGTTGGGCAAATGGCAACCGGCGTTCGGCAGATACTTGGCCATGGGTGGCCGTTGGGTCAAGACTTTCGACCAGTCAGAGTTCAACTTGATCCTGGGGCGGCAGGCAGCTCGACATTTTAAGTAATCGTGTGCGAGGTAGGCTCCCTGGCCGCAGCATTTTCTGACTGCCTGTAGTAAGGCTGTATTGATGCGGAATTCCGCCGAACACTTTGACCTTCATTTTTTGGCGTAGCATCGAACTTGGAGGGTTCCTAAGTGTGGCCACACTGGCTTGCGGATTCGGTCTATGCATCTTTGCTTCAGTAATGCGTGCTTAAACTGCGCTTTCGGGGGACCAGCTGATAAGCTTTCCGAGGTCAAACCGTCCAAAAGCATGCCTAGATTCCTGTGGGTAGAATGGGCCCATTTACCGACCGGATTTAGTCTGTGTGCTGGACCCACCTGGCTGGGCTAACTTGCATTCCCTTGGGCATTTTGACGGCGAAGGGTGTTTCCTTGGATCCAGTTAGGGTGTCTGCAAATGTAGTTGCAAACTAACACCTTCTGATCTTTGAAGAAGGAGCGCGCCTTTGCGCCATGGTGTTGGTTGAACCGGTTCTACGCTTTCATGTGTTAGGTACTCAGTTAGCTTTATTGTGGCCGGAGTGTCATGCGTTGTCGGAAGCTCCTGTCGGAGCAATGCTTCTGCTAGTGCCAGTCCCTCAGGCGAACTGTGGTTTAACGTCACCCGATGTGCTAGCACGAACCTTTGCAAAATATCCTCCTTCAAGACTTCCCCTTTTTGGACTTCTCAAGTGAGAACTTCCAAAGCGTTCAACGTGTCAACGAAGCCTTTCGTCCGGCCGTTTAGTTTAGGATGAAACGTCGGCGAATGAACATGAGTTATGCCACACTTCTGTGTAAAAAAGTAAACTAATTGTGGTTGTCGGATACAACGGTCCCTGGCGTTTCAAAGGGACTGAAGACTTGTCAGAGGTACAGGACTCTAGCGGCGGTTGCTTGTCATTCACTAGGAGAATTTCCGGCCACTTACTGTAGGCGTCGACCACGACCAAAAATTGCTGACCACCCAGTGGACCTGCAAAAGAATGATTTTATTCCCAGCTAGTGGGTGGCATACCTTCAGGCATGATCATAGTGTTACAGTTAGAATAAAAGCAAACCTGGTGGGGTTTGTGGTCCTGGGAAGTTTGCGGCACTGCGCAGTTCACGTTCGGTTCGAAGGCAAATGTTAAAATTACAGTTTCCTCTTGATCTGGCCCGCTTGAATCAACAGGACACGAAAGCGCGTCAGCTTGTCCTTGGCTTGTGTTGGACTGGCACTTGATCTCGAAGGCGTACCCATAAAGCGAAGGAGCCTATTGCTGGAGGCGGTTAGTGACATACTGCAAACCTCCATTCTGTGGGCAAAACACAGTAGAGAGCGGCGTGTAACCGGTTGGTTAGCTGGACCAACGACCGTGGAAAATTTGTGAAACTTTTATCCGCATATACGATTCCCAGCGCTTCCTTTTCTGCCTCACTGTAGTTGCAGTCGGCTGGTACCGGGTATGTGGCCACATGTGCGGTGACTCTCCAGCTGCCATGTGGAGCAACGTGCGATATTATTGTGCCGATAAAGTATATCAAAGCGTCCGACACCACAACGATTTTTGGTGACGGATCGTAGTGAATGAGGAACAAGTTAGATCTCAGCATGGATTTGACGAATCAAAGGCACTTTGGCTTTCCTCAGACCGTGTCTACCAGTAGCCTATGGAAAATGGCTGGTTTAGTGAGCCTCCGGGATGATGCATGCCAAGCATAAACGAGCCGTATTGACTGAAAAAAACCGTGGAAGGACCTGATAAATATTACCTCTGTGGGTCGGGTCTGGTCGTAGCGGTGTTCGTCAACAACGAAGCCGAGATTCTTCATAGACAGCATGAACAATGTGCACTTTTCCTTGGCGAACACTAGATTTATACTCTTGAATGTCAGCGAGCAGGTAAGCAACGTCCTGTCACAGTTCGTCGGGGTTGAAACTCCTTTCAAATTTGCGACAACTCCAGGTGCAACCTCTTGACGTCGTATGCATGATGGCTTGCGCTACCTTGACACCAAATGGCGATGTGGTATACTGGAAAAACCACAATGTTTATTGGTTGTAAAAAGTTCTCTGGATTATTCCTCTTCTTCAACTTGGGTGTAGGTCTCAACCAAATCAATCTTTGCGAATCATTCCCCCATTCGGTTTCGCTAACAAGCAGTCTGGAATAGGAAGAAGCTACAAATGGATGTCCAGCGCAGCATCGGGACCAGTAGAGTAGCCTGCACACGAGCGAATGGTCCCTTTAGCCTCCACCACCAGTACGATCGGCGCGGTCCGTGCAGAGTAGTTGGGCTGTTGGAGGCCACTGACCCTCTGTAACCTGTCCGGTTCGGTGGGCAACGCTGTATACTGTACTGGACGTTTTGGCCTAAAAACTGGTTTGGCTTTGAGAGGAGGGTACAATGTGGATAGGTCGAAGATATTAGGTGGTCAACACCAGACACTTTTTTCCGCAACTGCGAATCCTGCGGGTAGGACAACCCTCATTCGGGAAGCTTAATATCAAGCGGGACTATAGTGGAATGTTCTTCGAAAGTCACTCACGGATTTCCACGAATATGGTTGTCAGTTACACCCATCACGATGATTCTCTTGTGTTTTTTGGTGTTGGTTTCTACGAAGTGCTGATATCGAAATCTGTGAGTAAAATATCTGTTTACACCTATCCCAGCTGAGAAATCTACACTGACGCAGACTGACGCTATTGCCAGCTACACTAGCCTACATGCAGCAGAAGCCCCTTATGAGTCCCTCAGATTTTATGAGAAACGAAAGGTTGCACGAACACTCAGATGCCAGTAGCTTTTCTTTTGAGTTCCCCTTTATCTCTTTCGTTAAAAAATTGACAAAATTAAATGCCATTCCGAAGACTGTCAGTCAGCGCGGGCAAAATACAGAGTTTGCAGATATTGCGTATTATCCAATCAAAAATTTAGTCATCGTTTGTAGTTCCCTCTGTATCGTCACAAGTATTCCCACCACTAAAAGTCACTCAGGCGGGCCCCTTTGTGTACATGCCGTTAATGAGAACTTTGCAGGTGTTCAACCTTTGCAATCTCAAGAGTAACTGTTTGCGAAAACTAGTCAATGTCCTGCTCCTTGTAGATGGCGTTTGGTCGGAACCCTTGTCGTTCTAACGTAACAATGGAATTTATCTTCGGCTGGCTGATGTATCGTGGTCTCAAACGACGCCTATTTAGACACCGATGGCACCGAACCTGCATGATACTTTGGAACTGGATGGGTGGCATTTTTGCCAAACTTGGGGTAGGTATGCAACCAGCAAGCAGATGAATGATGTGAGAGTTAGCTTTCGGCCTGACGAGCTGTGGCATAGGTCGTGGAAGAAGATTTCTGGTTTGACTGAAAACAGTTGGCACATTGGAAGTTCCCTTCTGTGCCAAAAAACAGTTAAGCCCAATGCTGTGGCAGTGGGTAGCAGAAAATTATACAGTTATTTGCATATGGAGGATTGCATGGGTTCACCATTATAAATTACCGTTAGTTCCAGACGTATGTTCAGAGAACCAAACATGAATCATCTGAACAAAGCAAGTCCTTTGCAAACAAGGAAGGTTTTGCATATCAGATGGTTAATTTTCCGCGTGAAATTTTACAGTAGTGTCGAGTAGCCGCAAGTAAGTCTCTTAAACAGGTAAACATACATAAATATGAGGAGCGAAGCTTTAGGTACAGGTGATTCATATAATTACGATATTAGTACTAGTTCATCAGACCATATGAGGGGGAAGAAAGTACAGCATAGGTCAGTGCAACAGAACAGTAAAATATATTTCAATCGTGTTGTGGGTGTAGAGATTGCGACATTCCAAATGGACTGAAGGCAATTTCGAGTAGCTGAAGTAATCGCAAGGCAAAGGTACAGACAAGCATATAAGTGAAGCCACTTTCAGCTGAAAAACCAAGGAGCATTGTACAGCTGTTTTATCTTATCGGGAATAATAAGTAGGCGCACCTCATTAAACCCCGAGAAAGTTTTCCTCCATGACATCCCTGTTGCTAGGTTGAACACTTAACCTTTCGGCCACAATTGCTGATTAATTCGTAACTTACCCGGACTTAGATAGGACACGGGGCATTGCTGACGATTTCTGATAGAGACTAAACAGTTGTAAGTGATGTGTGCTTCATTTAAAGTATCAAATCTTGACTGAAAATTATCAACCCTCTTCATAAAACCATCATGCATATTTGTGTTTGCTAGCTGAAAAAACAACGGCAGTGTTGATTCTTTTCTCCTATCCTTATTTTGTACAACGTTATTCCCAGTTTTTGTTATTCCGCCTTTGCGCCTATACCAACTTTCTTGTTTTTGACCTGAACGTAAACCGTTCTTTGACCTTGTCATTGCACGTGTTGTTTAAGTCATCACGTGGTTTCGTTGTCTTGTTGACACGTGCCTTTGAGTCGGTGTGGACTTTGGGATCCTTTAGGAATTAGCAGTTCCTAAACCGGTGTATAGAAGCCGGCGTAGTCCCACGATTTGAGGTTTGTAAAGCTTTATTTTTATTGTTGTATTTACAGTACCGCATTTGTAGATAAACCTCCATTTGAACGCTTTGGCTTTTGGGGTTTTGCGCGTAACTCAACGTGGTCCAACAGATTGCTGGAAACAATCTATAGTACTCAAATCTTAGAACTCAATTATCCCGTGGATCTCGGACGTTCACCCGAATTGGAATATTGGAACTTTGGAACCAACATGACAAGGACAAGAAGCGGCAAGTTCTCGAAACCTTATCGAACCCAGAACTTGCTAACTTGAACGATAGTTCTGATATTATTGTTGAGCGTGACATTTGTATTTCTCAGCCTCCTTTATTATGTCGACATTCTCCCCTAAGCCAAGCGTAGCTGGTAGTGTAAGGTCCAGCAGGCAGACGGGTAGAGGTTATGCCAAAAGTAGGCTGGAGAAGGAGATATTGGAGGAAGAAATAGCGATAGGGCTGAAGGAGCTAGAGATCAGAAAGCTGAAGTTGGCGTCCCGGAGGCAGATGCTGTTGTCGTATGAGTCCTCTGATGATGAAAGCTCAATATCTGGCTACTGTGAACGTGGGTTTTCACCCAGTAAACAGAAGATCGGAAATTTAGCGAAGGTGAACTCAGAGGAAATAGGATGCGCGCAGCCATCTATGAATCGGCCTAGAAAGGTGACGCCGCCGGGACTCGAACCGCGGCGCACGAAATGGACGGCGGACATGTTAACCACTATGCTACCGCACCAACATTCAGCTTGCCGAAAATAGAGATAGATAAGTTCAGCGGAAATCCAATGGAATTTTGAAATTTATTAAAGCATTCCAAATGAGCATAGCTGATCGGCTCTTTGATGATAGCAATAAATTGATGTACCTTCTCCATTATTGCCGTGGGGAAGCAGAGGCAATTGAACACTGCGTTTTCTTTCCTGGAAAGGCAGGCTATCAAAGGCCATGGATATCCTCAGGACGCAGTTCGGCAGGCCACGACATTGCACAGTCGTTCATGAACGAGCTACTGGTTGGAGGCCCATTGCTCCTGGAGACGTCGATGCCTTACGAAGGTTGATTAGGAAAATGGTTAACTGTGATCTGGCGTTGAAACAGATGCATTACACAGCTGACTTAAACTGCTCAACAAATCTCAAGCGCATAGTAGAACGTCTACCTCGGCATTTGCAACAAAGGTGGGCTGAAGCGGCAGACGATATACTGCGTTCGGGATCAGAGCCGGAAGATCACCTTGTATCCTTCCTTGACAGAAGTGTATCGATTGCCTCAAATTGCTATGGTGTTATCGCCAGTCCAAGAAGATATGGTAATCAAGTGGACAAAGTAGTCTTAGAACGTCCACCTAGAAAGGCCCGCATCAACGTCGTAGCTATGAAAGCAAGTATGGCCTGTCCTCACTGTTCCCAGACTCATAGCCTTTCAGAATGTGAAGTATTTCGCACTCTATCTCAAGTCAGAAACTCAGTAGACTGAAAGGCCTCAAGTTATGTTTCAATTGCCTAGAGCCTAACCATAGAGCATTTGAGTGTCGCGTCCCTACACGTTGCGACATCTCAAATTGCAACCAGCATCACCGTCTGCTTCACAGCAGACAGCGAGTGGTCAATGAGGCTACGAAAGGTGCCAACGTCAACTCAACGGTAGTTGGGGACCGAGCTACCTTGGGTTCGTAGCAGTTAAGCTGATTGGACCAAGGGGACTGTACTAACTCATGCTTTGTTGGACAATGGTTCTGATACCACTCTACTAACGGCAGACGTGGCAAAGCAACTTGGGATAGAAGGGAAGCGACGCAGTAGAAGTTTCATCGGTAAATGGCCCCGATATCAAGGATACTATGGCAGTCAGCTTTGCCATTCAGTCTTTGCATGACGGATATGTTGTGGACGTCGACTGTGCCTACACTATCAGTCACTTCCCATCGCCAAGGCTTCGATTCCGGATGAATTGCTGCTGAGTAAGTGGACGCACCTTGCGGATGTTCAACCAGCAAGAATTCAGGAAATAACGTCTCGATTTTGATAGGAACTAATGTCCCAGAGGCCCACTGGGTTATCGAGCAACGTATGGGTTCTCGAAACATCCCTACATATCTAACGGCCTTGGGGTGGGCAATTTTCGGACCAGCTCCCCTGCAGGACCCAAAGAATATCAGTGAATTGCCTCAGTACGGAACCTAGTGTTGAGGATCACATACTGACGATGTTTGAATCGGATTTCAACGAAAGTAAGGGTACAGATAATTCACTGTCCCTTGAGAACAAAGAGATCATGAAAGACACAGAGCAGTCTGTTCGCGTTCGATGGTCACTATCATGCCGCTGCCTTGGAAGGTCAACTGGAAGAACCTGCCTAGTAACCTGAGTGTAGCGGAGAAACGCCTCAGTTATTTGAAGGGTCGCTTGTTGAAGGATGATGACCTCCTTAGATACTACACCGAGACCCTAGCTACTTACGAAAGAAAGGGTATGTAAGTCGGTCGTTAGTTGGTTCGACGGAAGGCTTGCGCTTCATCCCACATCATCCGTCTTCAACCATCGAAAGCCTGGGAAGTTCCGTATAGTTTTCGACTGCGCTGCGAAAAGTCAGGGTGTTTTCCTCAACGACTGCCTATCTTCTGGACCTGACCTTACAAATGACATCATCGGCGTTTTACTGCGTTTCCGACTCCATGAAACTGCCTTGTCCGCAGATATAGAAGAGATGTTCTTACAAGTACGCTTGCCACCGGAGGATAGGCAGCATTCAGTTTTCTGTGGTATACTGGCGGCAATCTGAATAAGTCCCCAGACGTCTATCATCTTAACGTGCACCCGTTTGGAGCCACCTCGTCCCCGTTTTGCGCTGCCTTTGCTCTGCGTAGGGTTGCTGATGACAACGGAAATGATTTCGACGAAACTGACAGTTTCCACGGTGAAGGAAAACTTTTACGTAGATGATTGTCTTGTATCTGTGGATTCTGTCGATATAGCAAAAAACTAGTTTGCGAACTCACTTCGATGTTGAATTTGGGCGGATTTCGTATACATAAGTGGGTAAGCAACAATCCGGAAGTCTTGAATGTCATCCCTATTAGCGAGCGAGCATCCGAGCTGGTTGACCTCGACATTTCAGATTCGACTTTGCACAAGACGCTTGGTCTGTGCTGGTCTATCAAAACTGATTGCTTCCGATTCAAGGTTGACTTGCCAACACGCCCAGCGACCAAACGCGGTATACTTTCTTGCATCGCCTCACTTTACGACCCCCTCGGATTCGTGGCCCGCTTCTACTTCAACCCAAACGATTACTACAGCGACTGTGCGAGAAGAAACTCGGTTGGGACGAACGCATTGATACGGCCATGGAAACTTTGTGGGACAGTTGGCAGCGCGACATACAGAGAGTTGAGACGTTGGAAATCCCTCGATGCATCATGCCTACTAGGTTTGATGTACGTTACACTGAACTGCATATCTTCTCTGATGCCTCAGAAGTTGGATACGGATCCGTTGTTTATTTACGTTGTATATGCAGTTCCGGATGGTTTGCTGTAACTTTCTGATTGGCAAATCCCGTGTTGCCCCGATGAAGCCTGTCACTATACCGCGACTGGAATTACAAGCTGCTGTCTTGTCCGTAAGGTTAAAGAGCCTCGTCCTGAGGGAATTGCGTTTGAAAATAGACAGCACATACTTATGGACTGACTCTATGATCGTACTTCATTACATCAATAACAGAAAATCTAAATATAAGACGTTCGTCGCGAATAGGCTGGGATACATTCACGAGAATACCGAAGTATCTCAGTGGAGGCATGTGCCAACGCAAGACAATCCAGCAGATCACGCATCGGGGAGTCGCTGGTAGCCGCATGGACGATCTAGAAATTTGGTTGCATGGTCCAGCCTTTCTACAAAGTCCAGAGCACATGTGGCCAAAAATGAACGTTAAATGCCTTGCCGAAGATATACCGGGCCTCGAAGTTAAAGAGTCCAACGTTCTGAGCACTACCGTCTTGGGGAATTAGCATTTGACAAACTGCTCTCTTACTATTCTTCATGGACTAGGCTGAAACGAGCCATAGCATGGATGACGCGATTCAAATTGTACCTTCGCGTAAAGTCAAATAAAGAAGAGAAGTGTGTACTCTCACTTAGACCTCTGCAGCTTGCTGAACTAAGGGCAGCAGAATATTCACTGCTGCAATATGTGCAACAGCACGCCTTTCCGCATTTATATAATTCTCTCGTTGGAAAATCACGTCCTGTTGAGTCTCAGAATGTGAACTCGACTAACTCCTTGCGGAAACTCTCTCCGATACTCCTTGAAGGACTGATATGTGTCGGAGGAAGGCTGCAGAATAGTGGTTTGTCCCAATCCCGCAAGCATCCCATCATACTTCCGAGTCGACATCCCGTGTAAGTCTCCTCCCCGTCCATCTTTATTATTTTCTTTACAATAAGGCTTTCAAATAAATCATGGTTGTACGGCATCGGCGTTGAAGACTGATGTCATGGTGTCGATGATGATGACGACATGGACGACGTGGGATATTTTATTTTGTCCTATCTTCTGGATTCGATTCATAGTTCGCAAATGACATTGATTGTGCCCCGATTACAAGAAGGTTGGCGTCGATGATGTTGTACTGAGGGGCAGAAGGTTGAGGTTGCGTTTAGGGATGTTGATCATTAGTCGGCTAGGTCGAACATGATTAAAATCGTTCTAACAGTCGGGAAGGACTTGCTTATTGCCCAAATATTTTACAGACCTCATATATTTCTTGGCATGTTACTGGTTTTATAGGAAAGGCAGGTAGAGTAATTGGTCAAGAATAAAAAAAACCGAATGTTGAAAATCCACTGGAACATGTGTAGGATCGTTCGCCGCGGACTCTCTTTTGGGGTTTTTGTGAATAAATTTTAACCACTGTTCGGCTACTGATTTCACAGACGATAAGTAGTCCGTCTTAACGATTGCTGCCTGTCGCACAATTCCATGACCATATGACCCTCGGTCATTCTGCAACTTTCACGTCTACATCAATCGTGTTTGACGTGGATTCAATCATCCTACTGAATCCACACAGAAAGGGCAGATAGTGGACTCGGGTTTCTATTTTAATATCGCACTTAAGCAGTGCATGTCCGTAGCAGCGCCGCAGTTTGTGAATTCCGCACATCTGCCGTGACGAGCTAGTGTGTTACCCGTACTCTACCAGAGCACTGTGATAGCAAGTTCAGTTGGCTGCGCGGTGCAGCCTCCTATGGAATCCGCAGTTGATGAAAGCATATGATATGCAAGCGCGGGAGTGTGGTAAGGCTTTCAGGCAGAATAATGCAATTTTTCTGTGTTGTAAAAGTTCACTTGGCTTGGAATATGCAGTAGGCTGCATGTAATACGGTAACCCGCTCTGTAACGGATTGCAGTGAAAGACCCAAGTCTTTTAGCGGATACATCCCGCGCGGAACAAGCATTCATATTAGAGCAGCGCCAATCATGAAAGGCCTACATAGCCGATGGCACCTCTTTGGGCTTTGGTTGTAATATTTGTGGTACAAACAGCTGTACAGAGATACATATCTACTTTTAGTATTCGTAAAAATAGGCCTGGATAGGTCAAACAAGCGTAGCCAAGGGGGACGCTAACTGCCGGAGCCACATATTGTTGATTCTTTTCTTCTATCCTTATTTTGTACAACGTTATTCCCAGTTTTTGTTATTCCGCCTTTGCGCCTATACCAACTTTCTTGTTTTTGACCTGAACGTAAACCGTCCTTTGAACTTGTCATTGCACTTGTTGTTTAAGTCAACACGTGGTTTGTTGTCTTGTTGACACGTGCTTTTGAATCGGTGTGGACTTTGGGATCCTTTAGGAATTAGCAGTTCCTAAACCGGTGTATAGAAGTCGGCGTAGTCCCACGATTTGAGGTTTGTAAAGCTTTGTTATTTTTATTGTTGTATTTACAGTACCGCATTTGTAGATAAACCTCCATTTGAACGCTTTGGCTTTTGGGGTTTTGCGCGTAACTCAACGTGGTCCAACAGATTGCTGGAAACAATCTATAGGCAGTCCCTGAACTCCTGCTGTATCACAAAACGTTCCTCAGTGACATTGCAGTGGAGCAGGAATCCTTGCCAAATTTATCTGGGAAAGGAAGGAGGGGGAGAATATATCCAATGAAGGAGGAAATACATTCGTGAAGTTTATTATCAAATTTTATGGTGCACATGACGTCCTCAGCCTGAAAAATTGAGCGTTGAGTGTTTGGACTTTGGCTAAGACTGTTTTGAGAATGGAAACAGTCAAAGCTCTCAAGAGCTTTACTCCCACAAGCAGCAAAGTGCGAGACTTTGGGAGAAGAACGTCATTGATAGCGAAGGGTGGCAAGTAACAAAGCTTGTTTTCTTGGCGCCTGCTTGAAGTTAGCGAGAGAAACGTCATCACATATTGGGACGTTCAGGTTAAAACACTGTTTCTAAAACCACTTCAAGTGCTTGTTCAGGTCCATTTGTAAGATCTAAAGTTTCTATGGGGTGCACCAAATAGAACCGACCTAAACCTTACTGGCTTGGTTTCATTAACTAAAAGGGTAACGAATATGCACGAAAATGACGTAGAGCGGAGATGATGGCGCTAATACGGTCTTTAGAGCACACCAGTTCCATGGAGAAGGGAGAGAGCTTTCAGCCTCATCGGCTCATGGATTTTATTTGGGCGAAATAGTCTTGGATTGATCCACGCTGATTTCGATCACTTCCTTTCTTTCAGACAGCCATAGCAATACAGCTCTGTCACTACCGCCAGGTGCACCCGTATAAGATAAAAACGACAGTTGTCGCCCTTGCCATTTCCGTCAACTGTGAAGTTAATCGAATAGAATAGCTATCCACAGTAAAAAGCCCAACTGTTGCTTATCAAGCCGGTGAAGGCCTTCAGCATGCGGTTTGTTCTCTACTCGATAATGCTGTTGATTATCTTGGGAAATGCTTGCTACTGGTCGAAACCTAATGGTGACTTCGTTTTGTCTAGTACCCGCAATATATAGTGCCACAGAACACTAGTAGAAAAGTGGGGTCCTCCGTCCAATAGAGACAGGCTGTTCAGCAATATTTGGATTAATCAGTAAGCTAAGGCCAACCAACTCCGCCATGTGGTCAGGCCTTTGAGTCAAAGGCTTTGGCCTAAGACTTCGATCACAAACAGCGAACTTTACAGATAAAGTTACTCCCATGTCGCATCGGTATTGGGTGATTCTGCGGCTGCTGCAGCGAGTAGCATCGGTATAGATATAGCCTTAAGTTTGCAACCTAAAGCTCCACTGCTTGGCGTGATACTCGTGAGCAGCTGTCTCTCTGCCGTCCAAAATTCTACCTCAATAAAACTCGTTAAGTGATCAATATTCTCGTACTTGCGGACATGACTATCAATAAAACGAATGTGTTGAGCGGTTTTAGTTTAGTTCACAATAATAGCCAGTTTACTGTTGAGCCATAACAGGGAAACCGACAGGATTGTGGAACACAATGTTCACAAAATTCAAACCTAGACGGGTCAATATATTCCTTTGCTAGGTTTAATCCGTTGCAACTTATCAGGTTCCTGACTGTAAGTGCAATGAATATACGCTCCTCTAACTGCTTACAAGGAAGACTACAGTTCCTAGAAAGCACACTTTCGCGGGGAGAATATCCTGAATGCACCGTTCTAAAAATGTCATCCAAAATGCGTAAAACTAATCAATGTTAGCTGGGGAGGGTCGCTTCTACATAAGATTCACATTCAAACGTGACTTGATTGCTGGACCAGTTACCAAAAAGCAGACGTTTTGTTGATACCGGTGCCTGAGTTTTAAATTGCAGCCATTTTCTATCATCTGCTGCTGCGGGCACTCAACTGTTGGTTATGCCAACCATATTACGTTGGTCGTTTGATATACATACATACATACATACATACATAATAGCGAACACCATCCCGTGAGGCAAATAAGCTACGGCTGACCGAAACAAGTCACGACTCCACAGCAAAAATCCAAAACCTGACGAGCAACCAGCACTGAAAAACTACTAACCCCAAAACGAGATGCTTTATGAGGTCTATACACTAATGGGTCCACATGAACAAACCGGAGTAGAGCCTAAAGCCTGGGAAAATCTATAGTGTTTATTCGGGTGCCGTGCGAACCTGGCAGAAATACGACATATTCTAAGCCTAACGCTTCACAAATCTTCAGCGAGGACCCCTCTCTAACAACTCGTTGTCGATCTTCTCACTCTACCTTACTCTCCACTTATCTGCCAGATACCCGCTAACCTAATTTAGTTTTCTGAACCGAATTTTCTTTTGATACAGCTTTTAACAAGCCAAAGTAGGCCAAGAAAGCGTCTATGGTGTAAGAGTGATGCTGTTAACTAATATTGCAGACGCTGTGTCATCACTGCTGTCAAAATGTTTCGATTAAGCTACAACGCAGACCAATTTCCAAATTAACGAAAATGCTGCCATATGATATGAAGCTGACAGGATATTCAAGCCAAACAATTATCGACCAATCAGAGGGCTTCCTACAGCACATAAAAACTATAAAAACCGCAGCGGAAGCATCAAAATACCTTCGGCATTTCAAGTTATACATTCTATAGTTCCAGTTTTTCATACCTAAATTTTAAATCGTTGTCATCCGCAGGTGCACCAAACTCATGCCTGAGCGAAGCGATTCTGACGGTTTGGCACGCACAGCAGGATGGATCAAAGGGTGAACTAAGGAGACAATTTAACCGGCTTGTAGAGGAATTTGCTTGCGTTTTGGCCGCAGTTACAAAGCTATCTTTCAAGACAAAGTGGTCAGCAAAAATTTTGTCATTTCATCGTGACATTCTGCTAGCTGTCGAGATTGTACGGACACTGCACTGGATCTGCTTATCGCAACTGACGAAGCCACCCGATTGAATCGTATCTAGTTGCTTGGTCAGTAAGTCTGTCAGCTATGAAGCTCCACCCGGAGGTACGTTATTCCCGCTGTTACTGATTCAATAAGCGGAAAATGAGAGAGCTTGTTAGGTGCAGCCAAAAATTTGAGGCGACAGAATACTCAGCTAGTTCATGAACAGAGCTTCCGCACATCGAAGACGACGGCTTTGATGGACGAGTGCCAAGGAGTGAGGGTGGTTTAGGTATATCTGCCAGCGTCGTGAACCTTTGGTCAGTTGAGTTCCAGGGTCCCAATCCAGACGGGCATCAGTTCCGACATCAGATCCGACTGAGTTTTAATGTTTTCATACTTCGCTGTCAGCACCCCGTCAACCGATATGCTGAGTGTATCGGATAAATGTGGAGCGTGTGATCTGTTGTGATTCATTCTACCAGGCTGAGTGCTTTGATAGTTCAGCCGAGCCCAACAACCAAGGATATCACCGGCTGGGTTCGTCTCAGCTGATGCCAGACCATTTTACTAAAAGACACAAAGTCGCCATAAGTAGGCCAAGAACCTGCTTAAGTTTATTTGCATGTGTTTCTGTCAGGTATCCAAAAGTTGTAGAATACTAAAATATCCTGTATTGTGTGCGTTCTTCTGCTGACCTACATACATATACACATAGCTGTCATAATCTCGGTGTGATACGCAGAGGGTTGGTACGAACGATGGAAGCCCATTCACGGAGCACAATGCAGTGGTAATCTCATAGCTACCGATTGTAAGTCATATATGGGTAGGTCAATCAGAAATGTATCGCTCTAGCAAATTTCAGCATTAACCAAGGTAAAACACGTTTGATAACATTATATACGTCATAAATAAGCGCTGAATATACATATATGTTAAACCATATGGTCATCCTTTATGGTTTCCATATATGGAAAAGCGAATCTAGCCCATAACAGATCCCAGTAATCTTTTATTTGTACCCAATAATTAGACGGTAGCACAGTGTTATGTGGTACCGCGTATGGTCTGGTGACTATAACTTACCTTTGGAAGGTAATTGCCGAGTCAACGAATATCTTCAGCCAACGGAAAACTTAATTCTGAGGTGGGTGTGAACCATGAAGCCCCGTCAGTTCGGTAGAACACAACGAATAACACGCTGATCCGGGGCAATTTACGGTCAGCCAAAAGAGAGCCTGCAGTTGTCATTTTGTTGTAGTTGAAATTTGTTTCCACCCCCTATCATTTGAACCCCAGTTTCATGACGCACATAGGACAGAAATGTGCCGAAGAGGTGTACTAATGTGTGCCTAGTTTCCTTCAGTGGCTTTTAGGACGAAAAGTTGTGTGGCCGATTTGGCACCTCAAAGACCCTAGGTATCAGGTGAACGCGCATGGTACGTTCATTGAAACGAGTTCGTTACTTCGTTAATACTCGCTGTTCGTCACTTACTTCGTTTCTTGATGAGGGTCAAATGCGACAAACAGGTCCAGCGCTGTGTCAGTCTGCCCTCGACAGCCCGTAGAGTATCGCGGTAAAACAACATAATTTTTGCTTGTTGGGTTATCTTGACGGAAATACACTGTATGGCTTTGGGATGGCAGCCTAAAAGTCACAATTCTCCCCGTTAACTGATCAAAATGTCTCGTTGGATCACCTTGTGGGTCACGTCTATGTCGGTACCAACCTGCAAAAGCTTTGAATCGTCCCGGGAGCTCAACGTATCCCTCATCTCTTCAATACACCGGCTTGGCCGCTATCATTTACAACTGTCTGAGTATCGGCGATTTGTTCTTCTAGCCTGCGTGACACTGAGGTCGTAGTTGGCGTGATTTGTCGCGGTTGTCCTTGTTGGAGTAAGACGAGGGAAGCGGGAGAGTGATTCAGTTCCAGACTTTAATTCTATGGGTGCATGCACTAGTCGCAACACGCACGCGCAGGTTTGAGGCTAATGAGGCGACTTAAACATAAAATTTGGGTACATAACAGTAGGCATGTGGAAGGTGCAACTTGAAATGTAAGAGACAGTTTGAGTTACCCACGTTTTCACAAGTAGATTTGGAATTCGTAGAGTGGTAGTCTGAAAAAAAACATTGGCTGGTGAACACATACACAAGTTTGAAGCATTTGGGGGCAACTAAAACTGGAAACTGACGTTGGAAAAAGGAAGCATGCTCAACGTGTTAGCCGAACTCCGTTGATTTAAATGTGGACCTTTACAGCCTCGAATGCTGATGCAAAGCTTGAACGGCATTTTTTCACTTTTTCCGGAGAAACATCAAACCTGCAGTTCTATCCGCCGGTTCTTTAAGGACCGATCACAAAGCCACTAAGAATTTTTACCACACTTTTCACCTTTAACCAGATCGCTGTACGTTCGTTCATTTTATCGTTTCTAGTTCGTTTCGTGTTTGAATTAGCTAACGACGGTGCGCACCGCCCTGTTTTGATTACGAGTGTGCCTCCCAGTGTCTATTTTCTCCCTTCAAGCTCATCTACAAAATTTATTCGAGAAAGAGTTCCCTGAAAAGCAGTAGTAACTGTCTTTTAAGCTTTGTTCAGCCTCAGGTTTATTACTAGTGGAATTACTCTGTGTAGCTCTACTGTCGGGCATCGAACTTCGGGGTTTTGATTCAGCCGGCCTGAACTCGGAATATATTGTAGCTAACTTGCCATTCTAAACACTCATGGATAATTCAAGTCAACTCTGTCGAACAATATTTTCCTAGGTGTTACTCAAAATTACCAGTGCGAGTTAACGCAACCAAAAGCAAAACAGGTCAGTAGTCGTACACGGATGTACACTCACATCCTCTGATCAGGTTCACCATACAGCCACATTTTGCGCTTTTCTCAAGTGAAATGCAGCCGGTCGATCACCTCAGTGGAAAATACAATACACAGTGACACAGGCGGTTACGTGCTCACTTTCGTAGAATCTAGCATTGTGCCGAAGGTTGAACATAATTCAAATGTCATTGATTACGTCCAGAAATCATTTGGGCCAGGTTGAGTTACGCGCAAAACCTAACAAGTCGAGTCGTTCAAATAAAGGCTTATAAACAAAGGCGGTACTGATAGTAAAATAATAGAATGATAAAATGTTACGCCGCGGTAGGCAGCGGGGGTCTGTGAAATTAAAGTAAGGACGAAACAAAACACCTACCTGAAGTTCACACCGAGTCATGACAAAGTGTTTGCAGGATGACGAAGCCCACTTGACTGTTCTGAACTTGGCGCCAGACCCCAAGGCCAAACATTGGTGGACATTCAAACAAAAAACACGAGGGGGAGAAATGGGCACAAGACGAGAAATCCCGATGTACACAGAACGAACAGACTAAGACAATAAACAAAGCCGCCCTGAAGCACATGTTTTTATCTAATCTACCCTCCTTACCCTCCGTGGCCAGAAACGCGTCCACCAATCCGTAAAATTTATCTAGGTTTGGCGAACACTCATCGATTTGCCATAGGCGTATATCACACCTAACATCCCCCGCACGACTCTTCGCTAGTAACGTGACCATCACTTCCTGGCACAATCTCTAATGTGAGACCTCCAGTCCAGTGAACGCGACTTGGATTTTACTCTGTGAACAAAACGAATTTGCGAAGTTCAAGTTTTAGATGGCTCCGAACTCACTTGTGCCACGACTGCCAAAGCGATATACGCTGTTTCAACCATTGGCGTCAAGGGTTTTCGGCTGAAACTTATCCCTTTCTCTGACATCGTCTATATTGTTCACGCTACATCACGTGATAAACCAGACTGTTTCCAAACTAACAACAAGGGAGTTGAAGTCCGAATCTCTAAGATGTTTGAATCATCGTAGGCGGGTGAAAATGGGGGACTATTTAAAATGTGTTGCATCTCAATGAGAAAGCTAAACACAGTTCTATCGAGAGATAACACTCAACACTCGGCGGTTAAATCGTGTCTGGCCCACCCCAACTCCTCAACAATGGCTGCTCTGGAGCGTTTCAAGATTCCACCCGATCCGTGGGCAATCAACCCCTTTATAACGTGATTTCAGTCTCAAAAGTTTTTGAAATGTCTGTTCGACTCCAAAGGAGCGGCTACGTTAGTCACTAAACACTCCCTTTGGCCAAACAGGATGATTGAGAAAACGGGAAAGCTATATGACAAGGGTGTCAATTGACAGGGCATGTTGCATCTGGACACAAGGATCTCCAGAGAAGCAGAGAAAAATAAGACTATATCGTTTCTTGGGATTCCGCCTGCAAAAATGGAGCAAAATACTCTACTCTTTCACTGCTAGACGCGTGGCCAAATTCATTTCTGCAAATAAACAAGCCTGCTTTTTTATTATTCCACTGGCCTCACCGTTCTGCCTCACGTGACGAACGCCTACGTGCAACGTTCCCAACTTAGGCAGTTCCTCTGACGATCCAAAATTTCTAAAATGCATAACGACGTGTTCATCTTTTATTCCGATCTACGACAATACCTAATCGGGAACGGCGCCATTAGATATGGACTCGAACTCACAAAACTATGCACAAGGCTTGCTCCACTCTTACTTTTCACGAATAAACAAATCAAATTGCGTCATCCATATTGCGGCTCATCACGGTGTACTCCATGTGGAGCAACTGGGGCTGTGAGGTCTGTGACAGGTTCTGCAAATCGAAGGCCAGCTTGGTGGTCCATATTCGAATTCACGTTCGTCAGTGACATGATCGGGGTCGCACAATTGCTTTTTTCTCCCACCAGTTTCCGACAATGAATAACCCGAGACAATCGACACTACCAGCATGTGTACCTCACCCAGGATAATGCAGATAGTTTGATTGAGTGATAAGTTCTCTGTCCACTCGTCCCAACAAGAACCACAAGAGTTAATGTTGCGCCTGGCTCAGAAATTTGACCTGCAAACAGATCAACTCCTCGGGCTGAGATATAGGCTCTTGATCCACGGGTTATCAGTGTAACGGTGGATACTACTGATGAGGCGTATTGTCAGTTTTTAAAAGCAATGTGCATGTGAATGCTTTTCTTTCCTGCCCAATAATCAGTAACTCTTTAGTTGGTGCTTCCGAGTAAATAACTCTGCCTCAAAGAGCTCCCCCCTATATTTGGTTCGGTGATCACGATAAGGATAAGAATCCCGTGGCCACAAAATTTTGATGATGGGAATGTGCGCATCTTCCTGGAGGGATTTGAGGAGGTTGTGTAGGCGGCCGGACTGGAGACGGACCGGAGAAATTTGGCGACACTAAAGACCCTCCTCAGAGGCCAGGCGAAGGCGGCTCCGGATGCGGCTAGAAGAGGCCCTCGGAAGATGGAGTGGGCCGCCGCGAATGGAGCTCTTGCAGAGGAGTTCTTCACAGTGATCGACCGCCAGGAGGCCATGAGGCAGTTCAGGACGGCCAGGATGAGGCCTGGATGTGCCTCGACTATTTTCTTCGCTGGCCTGCAGCAGTCGATGGATCGAGCCTTGCCGAGAGTGGACAGAGTTCCGCGCCAGCAGTTGTTGTCTGACCAGTTCGTTGGAGGTGTGCAGCCGGCGCTTGGTGTCCAGTTGCGGTTGGCGAGAGCAACTGGCCAGTTGAGTGTGGAGCACCTGGTGCATCTGGCAAGGGAATTGGCCGAGGCGCCACTGGTCACGTTGCAGTAGCAGGAGAACAGCAATGATTCAACTGTGGAGGACCTGAAGAACAAATTGGACCAACTAGCCGAACAGCTGGCAGTCAGCAAGACGGAATCCCTGAGACGCGCTCAAACGGTCGGATGCTACAAGTGTCGCATGTCTGGCCAGAGGAAGAATCAATGTCGCCATATCCGACCAACTACACAGAATAACACCTTGGATAAGTCCTCTTTTCCCGGGTGGGTTGCGATTATTGCAGTGAGGCGGGCTACCATACGGGCCGTTATCGAGGTAGACGGGAAGAGGGAGTTGTGCCTGATTGATACAGGAGCAGGGAATTTGCTAAGGCTGAGAGGGAAAGAAGTTGGTTACAAACCGTTCGTGCTAGCCGTGAGAGCAGTGGGCGGATACCGACTGAAAATCGACGGACTGTCAATGCATTCAATGCGTTTAGGCGACAAGTCCGCGCATCACGCGTTCCTGATCAGACAGAGCAGATTTTCTCGGGAGCGCAGAATCCGTGGTTTACACAAAGCGGGAAAAAATGGTGACAAGGTATGGCGCAGTCAAGCTTGAAGGTTATCCAAGCATTACCGTGAGCGAGCTGCAGTTCCGAAAACTTCCATCTTGTAACGCGCTGTCAGTACAGTCTGTGGTCGAGGAATACTCCGAAGTGTTCACAGGCGATGAAAATTCGTTCTGCTTCCGTCCGTGGATTGAATACGGAATTCGTCTCTCGTCCGAATGCTGGCAACTACCTATCAAGGCGGAGGACCGGAAGAAAATGGTGTTTACGGATGTGGATACCCAATATCAATGAAACGGATGCTGGTTGGTTTGTTTGACCTTTTTTTTGTTTGGTTTGAGCTCAACAACCACCTGTGTTCATCACAAACATTAGAAAGATGTTCCATCAAACGAACACACACACGTGAGCTGAAAAAGAATATCATGATACTCGGAGCGGTCGAAGGATCCGGCGCCATTATTTCAATCACAGTGGACTATGTAGCCACATTCAAAGGGATTTCAGACAACATGTTCAAATTTCCGCCACAAAAGTAGCCTGACAATGTATTATTGATTTAAAGGCATGCTGCTTGAGATACGTATTCTATTATCACATGGTTTTATCTCTCAAACTGAATTCATTGGGCATAAATTTGTGGTTTTCGTGTGCCTCAAGTTTACGGAATTCCAAAAAATCAATCATTCGTTCAGTTCTGGCTAGTGGATCCCGGCTGTGTACCTCTGGAGACCGCTGCGGTAGGATATGCAGTGGCTGGTATCGTCCGATGTCACTGGGCAGGAGGATCCTTGCTTGACTAGATTCCTGTTGTTAGTCACCTCTGTGCAGTTCGTTCGGGAATGTCCATGAAGGAGCCTTACAAGCGGGAAGTTGATCGTCATCTGTTAGTCTCGTCCAGCTCACTCTCCAACCGAGTGCAGCTCTGACACCACTCAAGATAAGTCCTATGACCCCTTCAATGCCCAGTTGCTGCGAGCTGAAAGTTCAGGTATCGTGGCGGTTGCTGGAGATCTGCGATTCATTTGAGTGATCGAAGTGGCTTGGACTCAGCAAGTATGAACACGAGCGAACGACTGCTTCGTCTATTTGCTGACCGAAGACCGTTTCTATGCAGTATCAAATTCCAGAATAACCACAGTCCTCGGGCCACCTAGTGCCCACAGACAAGTTGTAGTGGGTCAGGAAGTCTGCACCAATGATGGGTGTTTGGACGTCAGCCAAAAGGAAGATCCACTTGAACGCACGTCGCAATCCGAGGTCAAGGGTGAGGGAACGTTCGCCGTATGTAGCGATGCGGGTACCGTTAGCAGCCTGTAACGAATAAGAGGCAGAATCGTGAAGTGGAGTCTTATGTGGTAGCACGCTAACTTCAGCTCCCGTATCCACGAGGAAACGTAGACCACTTGAACGATCGGTGATGTGGAATAGGCGACTAGTGCGAGGAGGGCCACAGACAGTCGTCGCCGTTACTGACTGGCCGGGGTGTTTAAAGGGGTGTTGGAACGCGGCTTGGAGGAACAAGGTGGTTGGCATTTGCGTGCTTGAGGACCGAAAGTTTGGTGATACCAGCACCAGGAAGGACGGGCACGAGACAACGATCGGGATCGTGAACGTGGTCGATGCTTGTTGATCTCTAGCCGTTGTAGGCGATCGGTCAAAGTATCAAACTTGGCTTGTAGTTGCGATATGGAAGCCAGAATCGGATCGGAATCTGTAGAAGCAGTGGGTGCAGAGCGGGAGACGGAGTTCACGGGGTTACTGGGGTAGGTTTCGTGGATTTTATCGGCCATCTGTGCTAACTGCTCCAAGCTGTGGTCATCAACGAAAGCGCTGATGACGCGGGACATTGACGGTGGAAGTTTGTCGAGCCATAGTTGAGCCATGATTTCCACCGCTAGCTTACGGCCGCAGAGAAGACTGCGCATGTGCCGAAGCAGTTGTGATGGTGATCTGTCCCCAAGTTCGACAGTGGTGAATAAGTCCCGTAGCATCTTGTTTTCGGACTTTCCTGTCCTACTGATGACGGCCGCTCGAAGGGAGTCATAGGGGTTTTCCTTAGGGATATCTTCCAACAGATCTTCCACTTCTGTTGCTACATCACAAGGAAGATGCTGGACGACATAGGAGAATCGGGTGGCTTGGGAGGTGATGCGTCGGGTAGCAAAAACGGCCTCTACCTGGTGAAACCATACCCTGGGATTACGTGGATTATAGTCTGGCAAACGTATGCTAATCGCGTTCTCGACTAAATCCGCTGAATCAAAGTGTGCCTCCATTATGACCGGGCAAAAGAAAAAAATTACGACGACCGGAAAGGAAAAGTTTTCAAAAAAAATCTAGAAAGACACGGGCTCACCAATTTTGTAGTGGTCTGGCTACCCAATAAGTTACTTCACCAGGAGTGTGTGGCAAAGAAATAAAAATAATAACGCTAGGTTGGGTATACAATAATAAAGAGGTCAGATGGAACAGACTCACTAATAATTGTTCTCTTTAAAATAGTTCGTCGTTGGCCCAGGTCAGAGGATAAACAATAATCCAATTATGGTGTTCCAGGGGTCTTCTTCTGAACAGTTCCCACGTATAATAGATTCCGAAGATGGTCTGAAATGTTTTGATACCAGAGTTAGCACATGAGACTCGCAAATGACCGCTGCAAGCGCGAGCGAAATCAGAAGAGAAGAGTCGAAGCACGTGACCACGTTTGTATTGCGTGAAATTGTACAAGTGCGCGTTTTTGTAGTTTTTCGTATTCAAACAAAAAAAACGATTATGCAATTGATGAAATACGTAGTGTTATAATGAAAGCAAAATAAAGGTACAAAACGCCACACTACTCCCCCACTAGAGCGTTGACCGTGAAGGGGGAAAACGCTCGAATAATTAAGGTAATTAATCGAAAAGTTGCTCACTTCAAGTTTCGTAATCAGCTAAGTGCTGAGGGAAACGGACGCGTCGTCCGGAACGACTGGTGGAAGGAGTGAGGTTGGCGGCGGGGGTATCTTGGGTAGGTGCGGGTGTTGCTGGGTTAGCAGGATTGCTGGATGTGGTCGTGGGTGCTTCGATGAAGGCAGGCTTCAGGCGATCAATGGAGACAGTGTCGTGCTTTCCGCTTCTCTCTAAAACAAGGTATTTGGAGTGACGTTCGATAACCTTGAAGGGACCATCATAACAGGGTTGGAGGGGTTTCCTCGTTGCGTCATGTCGGACAAATACAAATGGTGTAGAAGAGAGATCGGTTGAGATGTGTTCTTTTCGCGTTGATCGTCTGGTCGGTGTCGCTCGAAGGTCGGACATATGCTGTTTCAGACGGGTGACGAATGTGACGGGCGATTCGGGCTGTGCGCCAGAAGTGGAAACCAGTTCACCGGGTAAACGTAAAGTTGTACCGTATACTAGTTCGGCTGGTGAACAGTGAAGATCCTCCTTGATAGTGGAGCGAATAGCAAGCAAAATGAGGGGTAAAGAAAAGGACCATGAAGAGGGGTTCATTTGGGCAGTCAATGCAGCTTTGAGGTAGCGATGGAAACGCTCAACCAGACCGTTGGAGCAGGGGTGATACGCGGTGGTCGAAATGTGATGGAAACCGAATAGTGTGGAAAACTCACGGAAGAGATTACACTGAAACTGTGAACCGCGATCGGTGGTAACGGTGGAAGGTG
The DNA here is from genome assembly GCA_003604175.2 of Clonorchis sinensis. NCBI lineage: Eukaryota > Metazoa > Platyhelminthes > Trematoda > Opisthorchiida > Opisthorchiidae > Clonorchis > Clonorchis sinensis. The sequence goes on along the minus strand of CM030373.1, from coordinate 1,493,712 downwards.
TGCCAAAGTTACTCACCCAATGCTGCAAAAATGAAAAGGCGACCGTTTCAGCTGAAGTATCCGAAATGGGTACAGCTACTGGCCAACGGGTAAAACGATCGATCATGGTAAGGATATGAGTGAAACCGTTTGATGGGGAAAGTGGACCAACAATGTCGAGATGAACATGTGTGAATCGAGCATCAGGAACTGCAAATGAACCGATAGGTGAGTTCGTATGCCGAGTTACTTTGCTGCGTTGACAGGCGATGCACTGTTTGGCCCAGGATGTCAGATCCTTATTCATGAAGGGCCATACAAAGCGTGCACTAATCAACTTCCTGGTTGCTCTGATTCCTGGATGAGAAAAGCCATGGAAGTGGTCGAAAACAACTCGTCGAAAGGCTTCGGGGACGATTGGGCGAGCTGAGCCGGTAGACATATCACAAAAAATGGATCCAGATTGGAGAGGCAAGGGGATTGAAGAGACTTGAAATGAAGGGAAGGATAGAATGGGCAAAAAATTAGGATCACTATGTTGAAGGTTCGCCAGCTTGGCTAGGTCCAACTGCTTGGAAGGGTGAAGAGCGTTGATGTCGGGACGGGATAGTGCGTCTGCGACGACATTGTCCGAACCTGGAGTGTACCGAATGTCGGTAGTGAACTGTGAAATGTAGTCAAGATGGCGTATCTCGCGTGGTGAATATCGATCAGGTTTGGCGTTAAAGGCATACGTAAGTGGCTTATGGTCGGTTTGAATGGTGAACGATCTACCTTCTAACAAGTGCCGGAAATGGCGAATAGCAAGGTAAATTGCGAGTAATTCACGACCAAAAGTACTGTAACGCGTTTGTGCAGCCTGCATCTTCTGCGAGAAAAAGGCTAGTGGTTGAGATGCGTTGTTAACAACTTGATGAAGTACGGCGCCGACGGCAGCGTTCGAAGCATCAGTTGTCAAAATCAGCTTTGTGCTTTCGTGAGTATCGAGGAAAGATAACTTTGTGGCGTGAGCAATGGCTTGCTTGGCTCTTTCGAAAGCGGCAATGGCGACGGAGGGCAAAGTAACAGATTTTTCTTTGCAACCAAGTAAATCGGTCAGTGGCTGCAAAATATCTGCACAATGAGGGATGAACCGCCGATAGTAGTTGATGATACCAATGAAACGACGAAGTTGAGTGAGAGTGGTGGGTATGGGAAAAGACTCTAGGGCCAAAATGCGATTGGGCAATGGTGAAATACCTGTTGAGTCAATGTGGTGGCCAAGAAAATCTAGGCTAGTAACACCGAATAAGCATTTGTCAATGTTTTGGGATACCTGTCTGGGATAGTGGCATTATTGAGGGAACGGTAATCTCCGCCAGGTCTCCAATCACCTTTAGATTTCTTGGGTACCATATGTAGGGGTGACGACCAATGACTCGATGAAGTGCGGATGATGCCGAGTTCGAGCATGTGTTTGAACTCGTGTTTTGCGATTTGTAGCTTATCCGGATGAAGTCGGCGGGGGTTGGCATGGACAGGTGGACCTTTCGTCTGGATGTGGTGAACGACGGAATGAGTGACCGGTTGGGTGTACTGACATGGATGAGTAAGGGTTGGAAAATCCCTAAGTATGTCAGCAAAATGTGAATCAGGTAAGATAACTCGGATACCTGTGGATGAAGCTGGGGCACTAATTCCGTTGACTGAGAGGGAAGTTAGCATGTCCAAGAGGTTGCGTGTTCGAGTCACGTCGGGCTCACCAATTTTGTAGTGGTCTGGCTACCCAATACGTTACTTCACCAGGAGTGTGTGGCAAAGAAATAAAAATAATAACGCTAGGTTGGGTATACAATAATAAAGAGGTCAGGTGGAACAGACTCACTAATACTTGTTCTCTTTAAAATAGTTCGTCGTTGGCCCAGGTCAGAGGATAAACAATGATCCAATTATGGTGTTCCAGGGGTCTTCTTCTGAACAGTTCCCACGTATAATAGATTCCGAAGATGGTCTGAAATGTTTTGATACCAGAGTTAGCACATGAGACTCGCAAATGACCGCTGCAAGCGCGAGCGAAATCAGAAGAGAAGAGTCGAAGCACGTGACCACGTTTGTATTGCGTAAAATCGTACAAGTGCGCGTTTTCGTAGTTTTTCGTATTCAAACAAAAAACGATTATGCAATTGATGAAATACGTAGTGTTATAATGAAAGCAAAATAAAGGTACAAAACGCCACACCCTTCAACAGCCTGCCCGCTACAAGCTCGAATTGATCACATCGCCATCAGTTCCGGATGGCGTGGACCAACAACTCACTGCCGCTCGGTTTGGAACAAATATGTTCATTCCAACCACGTGTTCGCCAGGAATCCCTTCCGTCTTCGATTTCCAGGGCCGCGTAAGCTGCAGACGAATCACTAGCAGCTAAGAGACCGCCAAATCGAAAAGTAAAACGGATTTATCAGAGTCGTCTTCTGGACTTTGTAACACTAGCTCCATTGTCGGGTGTAACCACAATGATGGGAGTTTTGCCTGTCGCAGGGCGCTACCAGGCCCACTCAAGCACTGGATCTCAGACAGATCAGTGGCCTTGCTTGAATCCCGGAGAAATGTCCCCACCGGTCCTGAACATAATTTCGTTCGACGTATTATCAGACTTCAAATGAAAGTGAGTATGCGGGCCGGCCGTAAGGCTCGGGGGACACGGAAGTTTAGGAAAAGGAAACAGGCCCAGAGAACCAGGAACGCCCAAAGATTATTTTGGTTGATCCGTGTGACCGAGAACCACCTGAGAATGAAATCATCAAGGGTCAAGGTGGCGCGATTATCCTGAATAAAGAACGCCTAGGTCACTGGACCACGAACGAAAATTCCCGTGGTCACCGGCTGTCACTCGTTTGGATGCTACAGAAGAAGTAGAACCATGGACAGTGAACATGGAGCCCCAGACGGCCTCGGGGTGAAACCTCAAGTCAGTGCTTGCCTGATCGACTTGTGTGCAGTTGGGAAAAGGGGACTATCCCGGGCAACTGGAGAAAATCCGTGATGGTGCTCATTTTTTAAAAACGGCTAGTAGTAGTGCGGTAACCACAAAAGGGTCAGCTTGACCTCGGTCGTAACGAGGGTCTTGGCATCACGTCTTATTGGTCGCAATAAGGTGGCTTGTGAAACACGACTCGAGTGCAGCAAGCCAAAAACTGGCCTGTTGATAGTTGCGCTGACTAAGCCTTTACAATCCTTGGGGGCCAGGAAAACGCTATACATATAAACGAGCAACGATTCTAGTGTAACTGTGAATACTACTGATGGGGTATGCGAGTAGTACGTTGTTCCTCGTAACTCCGCATGGATCCAATGAATGGTGGGATTTAATACGGAATTTTTGGAATTGATCTGTGGCATTCGTTTATGACTGCATGATAGTCAATGAATATACTGGAAAGGTCAAGAAGACACGTTCAAGAAAAAGACGGATATTTAGTTTTTAAAAACAATGTGCATATGAGAGTTTTGCTTTCCTCTCCAATACTCTGCAACCGTTCACTTGGTGTTTTAGGGTAATCGTCCTCCGTGGCGAAGGAGCTTCTCCCGATCACGATTGCTGGACAAGGAATGCCCCAGTGGTTTGTAAACATTATAGTTTGTCTGTATTTTTATATTCTCGGGCATGTGGGAGTGTACGAAGTGCTCTCCAAAAGAAGCTTCCGCACACAAAGGGGTCTCCAAAATGGATGCGCATTCCCTCCATTCCTATTTGATTATTCCTAATTTATTCCTATTTGATTTCGTGATCGACGAGATATTGAGACGAACGCCGAAAGGTCTTCAAAAATAGCTGAAGATGAAAACCTTGTTGATCTAGACCGTGCAGACGACATGGTTCTCATCTCCAAAGAGGAGGAGAAGGCGCAGGTGGACCGACTGACCAAAGTCATCCTATAAGTTGGTATAAGCTTTTCATCCACAGAGTTTAAGATCATACTCGTGGACATGTAGTCACTGAACACGCCACTCACAATCCAGGGAGATGCGCGCAACGTGGTGGAGCGTTTTGTGCATCTTGGACGTTGTAGTAGTTCTGATTGTAGTGTGACAGTTGGTGAATCCGCAAGGCTCGGGTCTCGTCTACCAATTTGAGACACCTATGTAGTCAGAGCGGCGTATCCCTGAATCTCAACTGACTTGTCTGTTAGGCTACAGTATGGGGTGTTTTGTTGTATAACTGTGAGACTTGACCTGTTTGAGCAGCGGAACTAAGAAGTCTTCAGGAGTTCTAAAGTCGTCCTCTCAGAACCATAGCTCATGCGGGGTGGTGTCGACGAATCCGTAACGAGTCAACAAAAAAGCAAGTGTTTCGTTGTGCAACGGAAACTTCGATTAAGGACTGTGTCCAGCACGAGAAGCTGCTCTGATTAAGTCATGTATTGCGCACGCTGAACCATCGTTTACTGAAGATAGTGCTGTTCAGAGTGCGGAATAGGTTAGGCGGTCAGTGCTTGACCTTGCAGTGAGCTATCAGAAAGTTTACGAAAAGTCAGTGTTCTGTCGGGGCAAATCGCTTTCCAGTATGAGGATTCTGTGATCCTCAGTGCGTCTGGTTGGAGACGCTGCAAGACATTGCTGCTGACCGATGTCAATGGCATCTTTGTTGTCAGTTTCCCTCCAGGTTGCCTGAATGAGCGTCTGAAGGTGTAGGTGCTTCGAAATAATTGTGGTAGACTAGCATTAAGTCCTTTTCCTGTCCATTTTTTTCTTTTCTTTACAACGAGTACTCTAAACAATTCATGGTTGTACTGCGGGGAAGCGTCAGTTACGAACGCTTACGTTATGGTGTCGATGATGATGATGATGATAATGTCGATGACTATAATAGGCTACGGGAGGTTTGACTTATCCCCAGTTAGCCGAACGGCTGGTAGATATCCCTAAACTTGTTAGAACCGCTCTGACCATATGTTGTCTGGAAAGTCCCTACAAAAAGTTGCATTATCTTGTGAAACTTTATACGTCCGAGACGGCCACATGTCTCTTTGACGTACAATCCCTACTTATCAATCTTCCATCACAGAGATTGTGAACTTTTGTCATGTGATTACTTGGAAATTAACTCCGGTCTGGTAAATCCATCTACACCGATTCTTGAGGACCTAATTTCAACTTTTACTTCCAAGTCACCGGCTACAAGCACAACGATCGTTTTGCCATGGGGAGTGTTTCGGAAGTCCTACCATGGTGATCATACTTCTAGTCAACCTAAACAGACCTTAAACGTGGTCCTGCGCCGAACTCACACTATCCAATAGCCAGCTGAGCCACCATGAGTTACATGCGAAACCCAAAAGCTGGGTCGTTTCAGTGGATGTTTATCAACAAGGGTGTTCCTAAAAAACTGGCAAAATATTACAAACCTCAGCTCGCTCGGCTATGCTGGATTGTACACACCAGGTTAGTTAACACTGGTTCCTTAAAGCGTCCTCTGGTAAAAATATGCCACCCAAAGTTAACACCGACTCAGGATACCAGAAGATGGCGAACCTCACTTGGGTCACTTGGGTTTACCGAAACAGGCACTCAACCCCAGTTCCATAGTGTAAGTAACTTGAGGAGAGGAGACACAACGGAAACAAAAAAAATGAGAAATTCCTTCGTACCCGATAACAATAGATGGAAAAAGCAACAGATATTCACTCTGCTTCCGTGTGAATTATTCACATGGGAGTTTCTCTGTTACGTCTTTCTTGATACACTGACCATCCCATCTTAAACTGTTACGTCACTGGGTGTATTCACACCTAAGCGTTCGTATTCAGTCTGTTAAATCCCGTCTGACATATCCTGTCACAGGACAAGTGGAGTTGCACCATTTAGAATCACGAGACTTAGCCAGAAGAGGACAAATGCAACCCATACCACCGATCCAGAGTTTTTACCCTGCGGGCAAACTGTTGCACACTGTTGCCCCAATGAATTCGGACAATTCGATTTGTGTATACCTTTGCTTATTCGTGCCGAAATAGCGCTGTAGACTTTTGAGTGCAGTCAAAAAACTAACGCGTGTTTCAAGTTCTCTACCGGAAGGTCAACGCTCCTCCAGTGACGATTTTCCAAATAGAAGACTCATTGGTTGTATGAAATATTCCTCTTTCTCAGCTACTTATGGCTTCGTACCCGATAACAATAGATGGAAAAATCAACAGATATTCACTCTGCTTCACATTCATCTCCAACACCTATGAAGTGTTTCTCAGTGGAGGTGTTTTTTATAAGTTAGGTCAGCCTGTGCCTGGAGAAGCAGAAGCACACTGACTCGTTTCCTCTATATTGGGAATCATGCGAACTGCATATCTCGAAAATCTCCGGGGTGAACTTCGAACAGCCAACTTCATGGCCGGGAGTTGATGATCAAAGCCTGATCAGCCAAGATCGGCCGATCAGCAGTAGGAGTATGTAGGAATAGACGAGATACAACGTCACTACCCCTTCAACCTTGGGATCCACATCACATAGACACTTGCTGACTCGCTGATCGTTGCATCTAACTAGACCAACTGACAATAGTTTCATTCATGTGCCCACTTCACCTGTGTGAATTATTCACATAGGAGTTTCTCTGTTACGTCCTTCTTGATACACTGGCCATCTTATCTTAAACTGTTACGTCACTGGGTGTATCCACCTGTAGTGGTTAACGGCCCTAAGGAGTCTCTAGTGAACAGAATAAATTAACAATGTAAGCCAGATACAAAGTCACAAGGAGAAAAATCCAAGTAAATCTTGACTCACAGTTCAAAATAGGAGATTCCGTAGTTCCGTATTCCGTTGAACCACCACACCAAGAGAAGTTCCACCTTCCAAGTATTCCAGATCTCCGGTGATCGCAATATTAATCCACAGGTGTAAACAGATTAGTCCAGCGTTTGTAGCTAAAATTTTTGTTCACGTTTAGAGTTAGCAGCAGCTAATTATAGCCAACCGACAGTCAACAACAACAGTCACTCAGAAAAAGTCTGAAAGTCAAGTTGGACCCAAGAAGCGGGCGGTAGCGGTTGTATTGTAGTAAAACAAACTTTTTGTACAGTGATGTGACTGATGTTGATGGGGAAAAGGAAGATTATACTGAGCATGAAAAATAGCAGTTTACAAGTGCTACACACCCCTAAGCGTTCGTATTCAGTCTGTTAAACCCCGTCTGACATATTCTGTCACAGGACAAGTGGACTTGCACCATTTAGAATCACGAGACTTAGCCAGAAGAGGACAAATGCAACCCATCCAGAGTTTTTCCCCTGCGGGCAAACTGTTGCACACTGTTGCCCCAATGAATTCGGACAATTCGATTTGTGTATACTTTTGCTTATTCATGCCGAAGGTCGACGCTCCTCCAGTGACGATTTTCCAAATAGAAGACTCATTGGTTGTATGAAATATTCCTCTTTCTCAGCTACTTATGGTTTTCCAGTAGCATGGAGAGATTTGTAAACGGCTCAGTCAAGATTCAGTCGTGTGAGTGAAGTTGATCCGTGCCGAAGAGTCGAGGTGCACGCTGCGGTTTTCCTTACTAGAAATCACCAGCAGTGTGTATCTCACCACCCTCTTGCGTGATTCAAACTCGTAGCCTCCCGTGAAATTATTTGAAGACCAATCCCAATATCTTCAGACTTCCATCAAACTATAAGGAGCTCAATTAAGGAGCGCGATTGGCCAATCAACACATGACCACGTGATTGGAGGAGTGACGCTGGGTTCTGTCTAAGTGATAGTTAATCACAGCCGCTAGTAATCGAACGGATTAGCCATCAAATCCTAGGTGGGAGGAGGCGATTTTGAATCACCTTAGGTATTGGTGAGGGTGAGGATTCCTCATAGGGATGAAAGAGTAGAGAGCACTTCTCAAATTTTCGGCATAGACTGATTTCACTAGCAGGACTAAGGCTCGATTGAGTAATTCCCACATCTTCTTATACTACGAGCAAATATCTGAAGTAGTCGCGAGCTGCCCTACCTCGATCTCAAGGCCCCAATCAATCTACTCATTTGTGATCCTTCTGAGAACACAACTAATGAACACATCACGTGGACCTGGAGCACAACATTGTTGAAAAGAATCAGTAGCCAGCTAGATCGTATTGCATTCTTACCGACCAACACCGGTTCGCTAACTGAAAAAATACTCTTCCCGTTTTCTCGTGTCCTTACTGCTGTGATTAATCAGGATTGATGCACTTTCAACATCTCTGTCTATCGTTATCGCATGTACTTCACAGACGAGTGAATTTGGTCAGTTATCCTTGTTTTTGTTAATGCCTCTTGACTACTTACTGATGATTGTAATTCGCCCTATCATTCAGGAATGGCGGTCTCTCAAAATTTGCCCATTTGTTGCCGCGAGACGCACAGACTACGTTGCATTCATTCAAGTTAAACTACCGCCACTTATTCCCTTTGTGAGTGTTTGCTGTTGATTGTACTCTCATGGGTTCACGAAAATTCAGGGTGTAATGGCCGATCTAAGAGATGCCAAGTGTGTCACATCACAATACAAGCAAACTCTAGATCCCTCAGGTATTTCCTTCACACGAGATGGCTCATGTGGTTAGAGCGCGAATTTACTGTCCGGAAGGTCAGTGGTTCGAACCCGACCTCCGCCTCTCGACTTCCCCTGTCTAGGCTTGGACAACCTGACAGTATCCCAGCCCTCGTGCTTCCTTTAGGTGCCATGGCAGCTAGGCACCGAAAGGGTGTTTAAACTAAACGATTTCACACGAATACCTGGCGCCGCTACGTCAGGTTTTATCGATATTTCTGTCCTGTCGTTGAATATCACGCGTAAAATTATAGACTTGAGCTAGTGGGACTCTAAACTTGCCTGAATGTAGCCTAATCGATACCCTGTCATGCGAATGAGACCAGGTGGCTGCTGATTTGTTCACCGAGCTTGGCAGACGTTCCGTCACCAGTCGTACAGACATCACCAGAAAACGTCAAACACATACTGGTGACGTCTCCATGACTGCTGACGTAATCTGGGCAAGCAAATTGTCGAACTCAGCACACAAATCAACAATCCCCTGGTCTACATCCAGTTGCCGCATCCAATTCGCCAATATTTCCATATTCTGCCTCCAACTTCCTTTTACAAACACCTCGATAGCGGATCTTGTTGCACTTGTCTTCTGGATTTTCCGAACCTCGAAACCGCATAATGGCTATCATCTCCAATAATCCAACAATCTATACCAGGACTGGTGTAACGGTGGATACTACTGATGAGACATGAAAGTAGTGTGGTTTCCTCGTAAGTCTATATCTCGTTTAATGGAAGGTGAGGTTTCAACAGTAACGAGCAAACATCACTTGCGGTAGTCAGACCCCAGCAATCGATTGGTTGTGTACGCACCACTAACCATCTCCAAAAGCTGATTACCTGTGTTCTTATTTATTGCTCGGTCTTGTCTTGGATACTACGCTGTAAATGATTTCATCATCCTTGAATATGACAACAAATGCGGGGTCGAACACTCACTCACACTGTCATACCACGGACGATACAAAACATGTGGACTGGACCCATTATAGCTTATATGAATGAGGTTTGGACTGTGCCCAGTGACCAGTCTCATTCATTTGACAACATGCTCATTATCTGGCAACCACGCTGTCACTGGTAAATCAGATCGCAGGCACTGGACGTGTTATTCTCCCCGACTATGGTATGAGCTTTTGTAGTCAGGAGTCGTCACCAAATATCGACCGGTTTTATAAGGTATGATCATTGAACAACTCGACTGAACTCACAGGGTGTTCACTCCTGACTACACGCTCATAAGCTTACTGAGAACCTTTCAACACCCACGACCGGTTTGGCCCTTCTTGGGACTCATTAGCTAGGAGCAGGCCTCGAGTCTTTTTCGACCATCGTAAACGATAAATTCAGCTGGAATCGGTCGAGTCTCTCAGTAAGGCCCAATTGATATGTAAATGAGTGTTTGGTAATATCCTCAGAAGGAGGTTTCACGAAATAGGTTTGATTTCTACGTAAGGCACTACTCATAAGGTTGCTGAGTTGTTCCAATTGAACCCAAATTGAACGGCGTTCGATAAATACACTTATTTGCAAATCGAATTGGTTTTCGAGAGACTCACCTGGAACCAAGCTGAATCTCCCGTTTGTGATGTTTCCAGGCAACTGAATGTGCTGCATCAGGCCGCCTCATGTTCCAGTTGCTACGATATTCGAGATATCGCGATACATGTATATACGTAATGCACTACTCATAAGGTTGCTGAAAATTCTTCGACAGCCCACCCCCGGTTTTGCCCCTATTGAGGCTCATCAGGTAGGCGCAGTTCTCCAATCAGAGACAGGCGTACGAGTCCGTCCAGCCGACTGAACGGACAGGTCCAGCACGTATGCAGTTCAGGTTTATGTGGCACACTATTGACTAAATATGATATAACCCCTATTTTACACATCAAGAATTTGCATCAGTTCAACTGATTGATCGATTTGTTGGTCGCGCGACAAAGATCGTCTTAGAGAGTTTTACGCTGCCTGGTTGTTGGTTTGCTTCCTAAGCAGGACAAGTGGTTTGCAAACGTCCCTGAACGGAAAACATCCTCATCCAGGAACGCAGATGAGTGCCAAGCCCTGGCCAACGTCTCAGTAACCGCGAGACTTACATCATACACAGGGTGCTAAATGAGTCGAGATAAAGCTGAAGTTTGGAGGTGGATGATACACATGTATACCACAGCAACTGGTGGTCAGAGTGAGCTGTGAATAGAACGGGAGTTATGGAAGTGGCAAGGGTGTGGGGGGACGATCTTAGGTCATCCGGGATGGCTTGTGGCGGTGCACCGAAATTCGTATAATTTTCCATCCAAAAAAAGAAATTTTCACAGCACCTGCCAGCCAACGGAGACTAAGAAAGTGTCTATAAGAGACAACAGGAATCGCCCACTGAACCGAAATAACAAGGCGGCGCAAATAGTCCAAATGGACCTTCCCAGTGAACACATGGTCCAAGCAGTATGGTGAACATTTCCTGGACTAGGCAAGAGAAAACCTGGCCTGTTTTCCGATGTTCGTTGAATGATTAATTATATATTGTTCGGACTGCAGAGCAGGTATCTGAGCATTCCAAGACACAATCACTGACTTGTCGTTATTTTCACCAAGTTACGAAAGCCCCAAGGATGCCTTCTATTATGGTTCGTTAGTTTCAAGTGAATTTCGTTTGATCTTGGACGAAAATTTGAATTTCCACGACGTCACTGGTGCGTTTGTCTGATTTCTCGTTTGGTTTTCGCTCTGTTCGTTGTAGGAGACACTTAAAGTTGCGCGTGATCGGGTAACCAAAAAGTTTCCCGAAAAATCCTCGATTGTTTGCGCTATCGCCGTTAGCGTGCTGAGTTGTACAATATCCGGTGAAAACGTGTAAGTTAACAACGTGGACACAGACGCTCATCGGTCTGACGCAGTCGGATCGTTAAGTTGGGGCAAACATACGACCTCTGAAGAGTAAGTCAGCCGTGACCGTCAATGCACTGAGCAATGCAATGAGCTATATGAGTAATGACAACTTAGAATTTCATTTTCGTCATTCGTAGAAAGATTACTAGAATTTTCGATGCACCATTGCATAACTCTGTGCATTAATGCGAGTGTACTTTGTTTGATGGCGATTGCCCCAAATGCTTCTAAGTAAACACCAGTTCCTAGACGTCCTACGTAACTGTTTTTAGGAACTTACAGAAAACCCCAGAACACTGCTATGGACACCTCGTACTTCAAGTTCAAGCGTTATTCACGGTGTAAAGGTGTATACTACTGATGAAACATGTGAGTAGTATCAGGTCAGGTAGCAAAGCGCTGTCCCCGAATTTGATGGAAAGTTGGCACGAAAATCATGGGACTGCCTCGCAGTGATTGTTCATTACTCTTAAGTTTTCAGAAAACGTCCAGAAAAGTTCAGAAGGACGCCTGGGGATAATCCCTTCTCAAATACTCTGGGCAAATGAGATTGTTACTTTCGCGTCTAATAGCTTGTAACCGCTTAGTTTATGTTGGTCAACGGACAAGTTTGCACTAAATGGCTTTCTTCCTTTCACGAAAAGCATCTGTGTCCGTTTGGGAATGCGCAAAGAAGGCATAATATCCTGTTGTCGGTGTGATGCAGCTGTTCTACGACGTTGGATCTGGTGTTGAACACGAATTGCTTCAGTCTTCATCCATCGGCTAACAAGGCAACTATGAACGCTCTTGGAAATGGTGACTAAAATTTTTGGACGTACGATCTGTGTGGCCAGTGTGTTTTATCCCCCGTCCAACAACTGATACCTACTGCCGTCCAAGGACCAACAGACAACAGCACATTGGCATCTCACCGTCTGAAAATCTGACGCGTGATTATATATAACTGGTACGCTTTAGAGTCCCTCATCAACTGGTAGCGAATGGGGTTGTTAGCCCTGGATGAAACCTTTTTGGACTCTCACCTGGAGAGAAAGGATGCTTGTAAAAGCGACTTCGCATAAAATTCTTAAGGGAAACGCCGCCCGTAGCACGTTGTTTTACTGAATAGGATAGGCTCGAAGGTTTGGTTCACCTGCAAGATGAACGATGACTTGCGTATAGTGCTCACTATCTTTCGCACTTGGAATAGGATGGTCAGCTGTACGGTTCGCTGCGTTCCTATTTAAGTCATTTTTTGGGCCCAACATTCATAAGACATATCTGTTATGTTAAGCAAAATTGGCTTTTAACGGTTCTCTATCTGCCTTAAAACTTGTCCAACTTGGTCTGGCAAAGCTTCTGCGGTGAGGGCAAAACCTCTGCTTGCAAATGATCCACGCCTGTCAGTCACACTATTCTTCGAGGATATATATTGCACCTTCCATGACATGGTAAACAAGAAGGTAAAATGTGACTACCATTCTTGATCCGACAATAATCGTCCCGCATTGAGTATTCTATCGTTAAAGTTTTACCAATCGATTGACAAATCTTTAGAGGAAAATGATGGTAGCTCACGCAGCGTAGATGGTCGTTGGTTTGTTCGCTGAGCTGGGCAATTTGATTGCAAACGTTTCATCACCAATCGAGGTGACCTCATCAGTGCGGGAGCGTAGTGGTGCAGTGGTGGTCACGATGACATGTACTCATCATCATCATCATCGTCATCGACTGCGAAACTTCAGTGTTCGACACTGATGCTTCACTGCCGTAGAAGCATAATTCATTTAAAAACCTTATCGTGAAGGAAAGACTAACAGTTGATGGGGAATGGAATCACTGGTATCATGTCACAATCATCCCGAGGTGCCTGTACGTCCTAGACATCTAAGTTAGAAAATAGACTACTTCGAGTGATCAACCCTCACATGGTTCTGCGATAAGCTGTTAATTACAGCTGTTAGTCAGTGGCCTGTTCCACCTGTTTCTTAAATGAGGAGAACAAACTTGGAGAACGCCTCGTGTGGCTGAATTTTTGCGGTCCAGGGTTGAATTTTGTTAGTAACGCCTTTAAAACAAACTAGAATGATGTACTACTGCTTTTTGATCGGTAGGGTGGTTCCAAATGCCACCGGGAGAGAGAAGCAAATATTAACACTGTTTTAAATGAACCACATGCCAATGTTTATTTCATTTGGTTAATTGTTGCGAAGTCGGTTGCGATTGGAACGCCCCATTGTCTTTAAAACCTGCTGATAGATCGTGAATGACTCTAAGAGAGTGTTCTATTCGGTTGCTGCTCCCACTCCAGTGCCTGGTGCCAGAAAGAACTCACCGACAGGGGTACACGACAGCCCTATTCCAAACAAGCGAGTGCGTGCCAATGCAAAAGTTACAACGGCCCCGCGCTATTTAAAGAGCACTTTCCGACACTGATCCAGGCTCTCTGATAGGCGTTTAGTGAACACCCATCGACATCGATCGTGCTTCTATGAAATGCCTGAACGCTGATCACATTCGGTCCTGCTTCCGTGGCGTGCCTGAGCACTCATCCGCTTTTGCTGAACTGATTGAATGATTGACTGTCCTGGATGCTTGACGGCTTTCCTATTGAGATTTTGGTGGAGTTTTAGGGTCTCAGTAGGTTCCGGGCGTCCTGGGGTTACTTTCAGGAATCCGACCTTCCTAATAGAGAATCAGAGGAAACATGTGGAAATGTCATTGTCATCACCGAAAGCAAGGCATCGGTGTCTAAAATATGATGCTTTACTGCCGTGAAACGGTAATTCAATTTAAAGTTTTATTTTGAAGGAAAGACGTAAATTGATGAGGAAGGGATTCAGTGCTAGTCTAGCGTGACTCTTCCGAGGTGCCAGGCAGCCATTCAGGCAATCTGCAGAGACACTGAAAGAAAGAACGCCATTGGCATTGATTAGCAGCCATATCTTGCAGCGTCCCCCAACCATGTCCAGTAGGCACCACGCGGACCCCATCCTGGAGGGCGGGCCGCACCGACGACACTCAGACTTTTCCTCGTCTCTTTGGTACGATAGGTCTTTGGTAGCTTAAATAAGGATGGCCTTTCTGCTTCCGTCTCTTTGAATTGGGCAATGAAAACAGCGCTTCCTTCGGAAAACGATGGTTTGGTATGCGCAATACATGGTGTAGCCAACACAGCTTCTGGCGCTGGGCACACTCTTAGATTGAACTTCCAATTGCGCAACCGAACATCCGTTTTCCAAATGCCTTGTCGCGGATCCGGTGACACCAGTCTACACGGGTTACGGCTGTGAGACAACGGTTGTCAAAGACGTGAAGGCGGCTCAGTTCCGTTGTATGGAGTAATCCCGTCTCACAGCCACACAACAAAACAGCCCGTACTGTAGCCCGAAACACATGTCCTTGGTGTTCAAGGATATACCACTCTAGTTGTGAATGGTTGCGGAAGTTGTAGAATGAACACTCACATCACTGTGCGGGTAAAATCATTTTGGTGAGTCCATGCCAAAGGAGGGAAGCACTGAGCTTGACTTTCGCACTTATTGGAGCTCGTCAGCAGTACATATCTTTGGCCGTGCCGGGAGTTGAACTCTGCATTTCTGACATTAGAGGCGAGTGTGCTGTCACTACTCTATCGGCACACGCTGGACGCATCTGAATTTTCAAGTCTGAAAAGTTAGACATGTTCACGCCTGATGCGAATGGTAAGCCCGACGCCTCGAGAGACAACCCAATAACATACCTTGGTTGTCTCAATCCGGACTTTCAAGTCAGGTAGCTCCACGGACTCTTCAAACATACTGGACACTCGTGGAGACTTCGTCCTCTAAGTGAAGTCAATCTATGCTGAAAATCCGAGAAGCACTGTACAGCTGTTTCATCCTTATTGAGAATCATCAGCAGTGCGCATCTCACGTAACTACGGAGAGTCTCGAACCCACGACCTTCCGGCTAGTAGTTTGAACACTTAACCGTTCGGCCACGAGCGGCTGGACACTGTTTGTTCAGCTTTGGGTTGTTGCGGAGATTTGTAGAAGGCATACTTTGCCACCATAGGTCTCATAAATTAGCATGCGCAACCTGAGCCTCACCTGACCTCATCTGTAGGCATCTGAATTGCTGGACAACTGAGTAGTGGCGAGGTGTGTAAAAGTAGTTACCACAATGGAACAATCTACTGATGACAGTGACATGGAATTGAAAGAAATTAAAAACGATTATTAATTACGTCAAGTATTTCAAGAAATACAACCATCCCACAAATTCAGCAATATTATGACAAACGACAAAAAATATTTTAAGATGAAATGGTTAAATTACAACGAAGTAGCGCATTGTGACTTTGAAAGTTCGGTGTATCTTGGCCAACAGCTGCCGAGGTTCGCCGATTCACACAGTTGACCAACTGGAATTGGTCCATATTTTTTCGGAATACGTTGGTGCTGATCGATCAAGCATGTGTAAAGCGTCTGTCCAGGTAGGCCAGGATAACGATGTGGATTGCACACATCGTTTCTACACAAAAATTCAGCCAATGTTGTGCAGTTATCATCCGACTTTGTGTTCGGGAAACGTTATCCTCACATTTGTTAATCGTGTGGCCTTCACAGCTGCTAGCTTGAACTATGTTGCTGTTACGATTGATTTCCCTTAATACTTAGGTATATAAGGGGCGCTTTACTACGTCCATAGGAATAACTTTAACACGCTTGAGGAAAATTACCATTCGAGTTGGTTATTTGATACAATGAGCTTGAAAAAAACAACAGTTCGCTTCGATCAAAAGTTAGTTGAACGATCCATCAGTTTGGTGAGATTAAATCATATTTATCTGAACTAGTTATTCCAGAAGACCGTCCCACGTACTGAGAAATGGAATGGGGGAACAAATGACACTTGCGTTGTGCCGAAAGTTGAGAAAAACAAACGGGTGTGCGGACTGGGACGAATGAGATATTCTGTTAAAAGTGCAAAGTGTGACTAGCCTATGACCGGGTTGGCGGATCACTGAAACAGTCAACACAATAAGCTAGCTCGTACAGACGGAACAACAGATAAAATTTGTTCACTGACGTTTCCTTTGAAGAGGACGGAATGCGTGCGACGATCACCTTGGTCTGAACATGCTCGTTTGATGGGGGAAACTGACCGATTTGTCCAAAAGTTGTTTGCTCCAAAGGGTGTTTTGCCAACAACTCCATTGAGGACGGATATCACGAGCCAAGATCCGAGTGACCACACGTTGTGCCATAGTTAATTAATTAAGAGACCTGTACAGGTCGTAGGGAAATAAACCACACAAAAGAAGTATAGGTGTATGAGAACCTCGGGCTTTTGGTGGTTGGAATGGAGTGGTGCCGCACATCTGATCATTACTCCACTGACGTGAGAAAGGGGCGAGATGGCTCAGTGGTAGAGCGCGAATTTACTACCGTGATTCGAACCCGACCTCTGCCTCTCAACTTTCCCTGTCTAGGCTTGGGCAACCTGGAATTATCCCAGCCCTTCTGCTTCCGTTGGTTGGCACGGTAGCTAGGCACCGAAAGGGTGTTACAGCTAAACGATTCTTTGAATTTTCGATGTGAGAAAGCATATTTGATAAGCGACAAGTGCGCTCACTCGCACATGAATTTGGTTTTGACAGAATACTCAAACGAATGCAGCTGAATCTCTCCTTCACGCTGATCAGCTTCATGCATCATAAACGAGAGATCCAGCTGGATTCAGCCGAATCTCCTACAAAAAACAAATTGGTTCGCTTGAGTATTTGTTGAAATATATCCGATTCGGGTTCAAGTAAAACATAAGAAAACTCGGGGCCTACGCCTATCTGATGAGCCCCAACAAGGGCGAAACCGGTCGTGGGCTGTCAAAGAGTTTTTAGCAACCTTGTGAGTAGTTTCGTTTATGAAAATATACTGTGATATCTCGAATATCGTACCAACTGAAACATGAGGCGGCCTGTGTGCAGCACATTCGGTTGATGAACATCATAAACGAGAGATTCACTTGAGTCTCCCGTGAAAACCAAATTGATCTGCAAATGAGTGTATTTGTGGCATTCAGCGTTGTTGGACTTTACACAAGTGTTTCCATACCAAAATTTTTGCGTACGTTGGGATTCATCTTATCTGCCTGGAACTGTTGGTGGCACGACCCTAAAATGTGACGTTTCTTTCTTTTATCTCATATTCTCCTACAGCCTTTTCGCATTCATCGCTTGCATTCACTTTTTGTGTCTTCAAAAATAAACGATAGCTGCAGGACCCAAACGACTCAGGATTGCTAGTAACCAATTTGTTTCACGCATACTTGGTACAAATCGGAACTCGTATAAGTAATCATTAACTTAAAAGCATTAGTGGACCTAACAAGTAACTGGGTGTCCGAGAGTGCTTCTCACAATTTGGTACAGTCTGTCGATTATGTAAATCGCCACCTCCTGTCGACCTATTCGGTTGCGCCAGCTCTTGTCTTTGATACAGTCAGCAGCAATCATCGGCCTTTAGGATTCGGGTTAACTGCTTCCTCATGAGTTCCAGTTGTCTGAAGTTGTTCCCAAAACTAAACATGAGCAGTCAAACTGAGGTGATTCGGCTCAGGAGCCGAGATCTGTGGGACGATCGTGCGCATTTTCCGTTAAAAAGCACACAAACTACTAATAACCGGTATATGCCTTAATTTCGAAAGAACTTTTGAGCC
This sequence comes from Clonorchis sinensis, assembly GCA_003604175.2. Lineage (NCBI taxonomy): Eukaryota > Metazoa > Platyhelminthes > Trematoda > Opisthorchiida > Opisthorchiidae > Clonorchis > Clonorchis sinensis. The sequence goes on along the minus strand of CM030373.1, from coordinate 1,475,596 downwards.
GTGACTTTAAAAAATCTAATCTATCGCTCCATTGAAAACTCGCACAGGAAGGCGTCAGTAAATTGGTCGAGTCAGACAAAGTGCACCTGCGAAAACCCCTTACGACATTCTATGTAAGCTCTGCTCACTACTCGCGAAGGTTTTTCTTTAGAATGGCTAAAATCTCTGCATTGTTGTGGAAAATAGTTAGGAAATACTGCGCTGGCGTGCCAAACGTCTGATGCTGATGCACCACAGACTTCGAACCCTGCATGAGGAATCACAGAATTTCAGTGACAGTCTCGGAATTACCATGGTATTTTCTGTTTTCAGCTGATTTGAGCTGCTGCTGTGAAGGTTTCTGAGAAACATCCGAAGATGACTTTAAATATCTCGAACCATACCAGCAGTTTTAGCACGCGGAGTTTTTGCTTCCGTCGTAAGATTCTGGGGATTACATGATAACTTTCCAAGAACACGTACCAGTTCTCTAAATCCAAGACGACGAAAACAAACAACGGGTAGTGCCGCTAAGAGACATGGATAGCGGAGACAAGATAGGGGACGAAATGAAACTCAATGCTAATTAGCTCCGGGCGATATGCCGGTCGGTTCAAATGGACAAACTCGCGTCGTGCAATACACCCTGATGACTTAGCAGTGACTTACTGTTTGATGTGAAATAGGTCTGCGATTGCTCCAATTAAGTGAATCGGAAACTAATCACCGGATACCACACGTTGGAGCACTGTCACGTACAATGAAACGGCTCACTTTAGAGTATACCAACATATTGACCGATTGGTTTGGATTTATCCCAACCACTCATTCATTTATTTATTCATTCATTCATTTATTCATTTATTTATTTATTCATTCATTCATTTATTCATTTATTTATTTATTCATTCATTCATTTATTCATTTATTTATTTATTCATTCATTCATTTATTCATTTATTTATTTATTCATTCATTCATTTATTCATTTATTTATTTATTCATTCATTCATTTATTCATTTATTTATTTATTCATTCATTCGTTCATTCATCTACTCACTCACTCACTCACTCACTCACTCACTCACTCACTCACTCACTCACTCACTCACTCACTCACTCACTCACTCACTCACTCACTCACTCACTCACTCACTCACTCACTCACTCACTCACTCACTCACTCACTCACTCACTCACTCACTCACTCACTCACTCACTCACTCACTCACTCACTCACTCACTCACTCACTCACTCACTCACTCACTCACTCACTCACTCACTCACTCACTCACTCACTCACTCACTCACTCACTCACTCACTCACTCACTCACTCACTCACTCACTCACTCACTCACTCACTCACTCACTCTCATTCATCCATTCATCCAGCATCCATCTGCCTAACACTGTTACGTCCAATGCAAACTACTACACAATGACTGCACATCATTCGGCCGCCAAACAAGCGAAGTAATTTTCATCGATCGCAGGAATCAGTCCATATCAGACAGTTGCAATCACTGATGTGGGCTTTTTGGGAAAATGTTGAGAATCAGATGGGGATTTTCCTCCCATGTCGTGATGATTGTTGCTAGGGCCATAGGAACTGATCCTACGGGACGCGCTCCAAGGGGACACCACAACACCAGTTACTCCTAGCTGTCCTAGCTAACTGCAATTGGGAACAACGTAGTTGGACGCGTATCACTGTCCAATGGAACTTTCACACTTGGCATGAACGTGTACCGTCGCCATGTCATATCTGTGTCCGCGGCAATGAAGAGTGGTTACGACTATAATGATAGATCATTCAACTCTGTAACATGTTGACGTAAACGTCTAGCTTCTCTTTTGGGGATACAACATTTCAAGGTCCAAATGAATTTTGTCCGATAAATTAAGTCCACAGTAGCTTTGTTCGGGAATGCTGATTGAAGCGCATAAGTAACTCGTCTCCTTATGCGCGCAGGTCAATCACTGATGCAGGTATCCATGGCCAAGCACGGAAGGTTCTTTTCATAGATACCTCACCGGAGCTGTTGCCACCCACTGCTCACAATGTTCGCTTAGAATGCACGCACAGTTCTGAAATGAGCGAGCCGTAAAAGTGTCCCATATTGTCATATGCATGGATTATCTCTCATGATGGCCGTATGCAAAATTTCAGAACCCTAACCATATTAGCAGTGCGTACATATTTATAAGATATTCGCACCTTATAGCAATATTATTGGGCCACATTTCCCTAAAAAGCAGTTTTTCGCACTGGTACTGCATCTATACTAGTAATGTATTTGGCCAGGCGAACTCCTAATGTTAGAACTGTGTGTGTTTGCCTTTGTTGATGTCTATCGGCTGCGTCACACCGATTGTGAGCAGATGACCTTGTTCGGTAAATCGTATATCTTTGCCGTCCTGTTTTGTATACTGTGTCAAGCTTTGTGAGTTATTCCGACACTCAGCTCCGTTGTCTTGGTTCTCGCCTCGATGGTTGGAGGGATGAGTATCCAAACAGTTCAGAATTGCAACAGCGTGAACAGTGCAGATGCTGTTGAACTATTCGGTAGAACTGCGCATACTGGAGAAATCACATTAGGGCTTGCGGACATCATGGTGCATTTTCCAGTGTTCATCTTGCTATATGCACTATCCACTAATATTCCAACAGCTTTGTGTGACCTGGGGTGGCTCCAAGTACACCTATATTCTGTCGGTTGGATTGCTGGCCTCTAATCTGAAATGTTGAACTGCTCAGTTTTATTTGTTAAACGAATATCTTCAGTTTTACCTGACCGTCGCATACCTTTTGCCTTCAGGCAAGGAAGATTGAGTGAACCGTCTGTACGAGTTGGTCAGTTATGTTGTTAGTCTGTTCCAGTTGTCCATCTAACCACCCATTCGCTGGACGATGCTCGCCTCAGCCCATAGTGCACTTTTCACACAATACTTCCTCATCTCACCCCACTACCCGTCGCAATCCGCAAACGTGGTAGTTTTTAACCACTCGGCAGGCTGCAAGCGTCGTTTTTTCACCCACCTCTTTCTCAGTACGCGGAGTGGCTTTCTGGAGCACCGAATCAAGTTCACCAAACTGTTGTGCCAGACAGCTGATGCTCTGCCCGAGTGGACTTTTTGTTTGCTCAAACCAGCTGAACAAGGGTGTATTGTTCATCTGCGTATCTTTTAAGTTACATATTCACCGTCTGTATACTACTGCATTCGTTCGCACTAAAATTACAACCCAAATTCGCCGCCTTTTTCGTTTGAGTCTATTCAGCAGACCAGCCACGTTTACAACCGTTAACAGAGGACATCCTAAAATGACTTCACTAACTCAGTTTCAAAGTTTTGTACCCGGAAATTCTGTTTTGATTCTCCCCATCCCTAGTAAAGTTGTTGCACAATACTAGAGACAAGGTAAACACGACTACAAGTGATTCATTCCTTGAAAAACAAAACTTGTTTTGCCTTGAGGGAGGACCAATTGAGCAGTTTCGTTCGTAGGTGGCAAATCTACAAACACGGCGGGCTAGTAACGAAATGTCAGGAATCGTAACCAATTGTAGGCTGTCCAAATCTCGCTAATCGAATTGCTGGACTGAATTGCAGGCAAAGTGTAGCAGAACCCGTTTTCTCTAATCCAACGTGCACCGCTCACTTCATAGTTTGAGGAAATGAAACGTTTCGTAGACCAACCCCAATGAGAAAATAGTCGCATCGTCCGATTCTCCACTTCATTGTATTAATTTCGATTCTATCATTCCAACCCCATCTTTGAAGGATTCTGAAACGAATGGGGAATTTTAGTTAGTGTTAACGAGAAATTCGACTGAATCACTAGTTCATGATGTGTGCTGCATAAAGGCCGCCCAGTGTTTTACTTGTCACGATGTCGGAGGTATCTAGTATATAAAACACTGTCTATAAAACACTGTTTATTAGTTTGCTAATTACTGTTGGACAACCCATTACCGGTTTATTCGCAATCGTCGTAAAAAAGAGATTAAGTTGTCTCCATTTAAATTTTGACCAACTTATATAGACGTAATACACTACTCATAATGTCGCTGAGAATTCTTGAAAACATCATAAACGAGAGATTCAGCCGGGTTCCAGGTGAGTCTCCCGCAAAACCAAATTGATTTGCAAACGAGTGTATTTCTCTGGTTTCGTACAATTTGGGTTCATGTAGACCATAAAGTTGACAGAAACTTTCTGATGAGCCCCAAGAAGGGCGAAACCGGTCGTGGGCTGTCGAAGAAGTTTCAGCAACATTCCGAGTAGTGTAATACGTCTATACATGTATCGCGATATCTCATATCGTATCGATATTCTACCAACTGAAAAACATGAGGTGCCCTGGTGCAGCACATTCAGTTGCCTGGAGACATCACAAACGAGAGATCCAGCTGGGTTCCAAATGAGTCTCTCACAAAACCAACTCGATTCGCAAATGTGTGCATTTAGCCAACTTAGTTCTCAAAGGGGCATTTCTCACTCGAATAAAATTTAATTTTCAAACGAACACACAGGGAAACGCGGAGAAGACAGTTACCTGAGATGAACCAGTAAGGGCAAGTGGTAGTAGGCTGATGACAGCATCCTCATGAGTAGCGTGTCACTTCTAGAAAGCGCTTACTGTTCAATCATGAAGTCGTTCGTACCTCAGGGGAACAAATAAGGTTGAGTTTTCGAGCCATCCCACACAGACTGAACTAAATCGAGCTGATTCTCTAGTTTACGATGGTCTTCTTCTACTGTGCAAAGCCGTCTTGCATTTCAACTGGTACGATATTCGCGATATCACCTTACATTATATAGAAGAAACCATACTACTCATAGGGTTGCTGAAAACTCTCCACAAACGTATGTGTAGACAGTGTTTCTTCATTGTTCATCGGGAATGGAATATGTTCGAATTCTCTGTATTTTTTCAAGGAGATCTTCGGTTCATCAGCTTGAGCATTAAACACTCAAACAAAGAAGTCACATCAAGAAACGCTTACTTTCAAATGAACTTGCTCTTACCGAGTCGCGCAGCCGCAAGCGATCTGCATCTTTCGTTTGCGATACTGTTCATTCGAAAGCGCTGTATAAAGACCTTATATCCAAGTTGGAATTCTATTCAAGAGATGAAGTTAGGTCTCAGTACTGCTCATCGGCATGACCAAACCGCACTGCTCGTTTTAACTCTCTGTGGACTCATCAAACAAACCCAACCCCCTGTGTGCATCACCCTTCTTCCTACATGAACTACAAAATTTACTTCTGTTGCCGTGAATAGCCATTAAATTGTGCTGGATGATATCTTGATATTTAGCCCACTGTTCCAACTGAACTAGGTGACAAACCTTGTGCAGCACATTCAGTTGGAAACGAGAGATTCAAATGTTTTTAAGTTCGTTTTCTTGTTTGCACCAAATTGATTTACAAACGAGTGTTTCTTACGAGATACACACAGTTTATGGTTCAAGAAGGGAGTAAGGTCTACGTTTAGCTGACGAAGCCAAGAATGACGAAAGCGGTAGTGCACTGCCTAGGTTTTGATCGATATCTAAAAGCCTACCTGATTGTGCTCCGACGTCCCCAAGTTTTCACCCACCTTACGTTTGACCTGAACTGTATGAAATTCAGGAAACTCGAGGACTGCGTGTACTTGAGGAGCCCCAAGAAGGGAAAAAACTGGTTGTGGACTGTTGAAGAGTTTTCGGCAACCTTGTGAGTACTTTCGTTTAATCTAAAGGTTTATGCCATACAGTCACCAGTGAATTGAGTACGTGTCAACAGAAGTAAACCGTCATTTAATGTTCCACCTTTAGTCCATGTATTATATCTCTGTTAGGATTCTTTGACGAGTTCCGATAAAAAGCTATGAAACACTGTGAACTGAAAGTAGCCTAGAAGCACCAGATGCAGTTCTGCGAAACGACTTCGCTCGCACCTATTGGCATGTTTTCGCCTCTGCAATTTAACGTCGTCTGGGTGTCGACTGCACAAAGTTTTATGTTCCAACGATGACACTTTTATCTGCCGTGGTGTTGGAAGTCAGTTCACTGGACACATCATCTTCGACGGTGACAAGCATCATCATCATCATCATCATCATCATCATCATCATCATCATCATCCATCATCATCATCACCATCATTGACAGCAACCCCAGATGAGAACACTGGTGCTGCCCTGTCGTGATCAATAATGCGACGTTATTCATTACTGACAGGAACACAAAAGCAAAACCTGCAACGGAAAAGATATCCGCACCGATCGATATCCACAGAACGGTGGCTCACTGGTGATATTTTCCTCTCAGCCACTTTTCCGCTGTGAAGACAACCTACGGCAATCAAAACGTCACAATGGTTCGCTTTATACACTTGACCACTAAAATTATCGTCAAATTCAATCACACCAATACCAGATGAGAATACTGGTGCTTCTCTACTATATAACTATGCCAGTTATTCGACCAAAGCCCTTTTTTGACATGAAGAATGAAACGAGACCTGAAGTTGGCCTACAACTGATATCCGAGGTGCCTTAATCTCCAACACCCAAGCGGAAATTCTGGATAGAGACTGGCGGCATGAATGTTACTGATAGTCGTCACATCGTTCACTGTTTCCAGCCGAACACGCGGAAGGTCACGTGGGCAATATCCTATAAAGTGAACAGCACCAAAACCACTCAAACCTGTCGTAACACACTCTTCATTCACCTTTTCCTTGTCAAGTTCTATTCACCTCCAGGTTTCGGCCACTATCACGCAGGCACAGAAGACAGCGCTTGTTTCAGATGGTTGTAACTGAGCCTACGTAACACATGACCCAGCCACCTTAGCTTGCAGTGTGTGATGGGTTATTTGGGTGAAGTAACCTCTGCTTCACCAAAGACCCCTCTCCTGATTGGTTGGTTGGTTGGTTCCAGCTGGCTCTAGCCACAGTTTTGAGACATCGGTGCTCAAACACCTGATTGTGCCCCAGATTCTCCGCCCGAAGTGGCCAAGCCTTGCAGTCGTACCAGAATCAGACACGTCACCATAACCCACTGAGTAATTTGCACGTGACAATCGCACAGTCTCTCAAATCAGATTGGTCAGTGGGCAGAGGCTTAACTAATGGATTCTCCTGGTCCTCCAGGTTCGGAGTTGAAACATGCCTTTAGGAATTCAAGTCAGAGGTTTTGACTGAGGACCTTAATCGTTCTCCTGTCTAGCTCTGAGAGCCCCACCAACGTACAACCACCCCCAAATGATCTCATGCGACATCGGCCGTCTCATGGTGCAGTCATCAGGTTCGCACTACTTGCTGGGTACAACCTCGTCAGACACCACACAATCTGTTAACCATCACCGATCAGACTGAACTGACAGAGGATTGGTATCTCTTGAAGCAGAGCCAAGATGAATTACTAATTTTGAGTTCACTCGACACACAATCAAACACGCCTGCTGGCAATGTTCTGACATGCAGTTAGAAGGCACTTTGGCCATAATCAGTGAAGTAGATTTCAAAGACGACGGGGACCCAAGAGATTTGGGAATTCGGATCAACGAATACAAGAATTAACGTCTGGGTCATGTGAATGAAACGTATGAACGACTCCAGTTTTCCTCCAATATCAGATGCGGGAAGATAATGCTGACCAGTACATGCTGGAGACCTACATAGGACCTTCCTATGTCCTAAAGATTTCGCTACGGCCTGATGGAAAGCCTAATTGGCAACCTAAATATTTTGGTCGTTTATGAGCAAGGGCTTACAAGGGTCATCAGACTAACCAATGCACGAATATTTGTCCTATGGAGGCTGCTACTGGGATTCATCCACGGTTATTTAATTCTGAACCAAGTCCAACGGTACTAAAGGCAGTAACGGCGGAAAAATCAATGGAGTCTACAAACAGAGGTATAAAGACGTACGGCTTGGGAACGAACGCGCCTCGAATGCAGGATCACTTTGCCCGGAAGTACCGACCAACTGCTGTTAAATTGGTCTATAATGAATCAAAGGAATGCGGTCAGAGTGAGAAGCAGTCGGGCTTCGTTGAGAGTTTATCCTAACCTGCTTGTCGAAGGCCAACAATGCCTAGCTCAGTTTAACTCAGACACCCTATAATACATCATCCCTGATCACTACAATCGAGGGCTGTACTTATCATCCGTGGATTGGCATACATTCCAAGGTCATTGAAGAGACACTTGAATGTGAACAACTCTAAGAAAGGACGACAGCATACCCTAGATTTTTTGCCAACCCACGAAGACGTAACCAAACGTTTCGGTTTCTCATCGATAAAGGCGTCGAAATTCGCTATTACTGACCTTGATAATTGTGTTTGCAAGTGCACCAGACTATGCTAAAAATGCTATTATTTTTCAAATGAATTCGGTTGTCTGCTGGAAGACGCCACTTTGTCTGCCACAAGTGCTGCATTTCTTGTAGCACTGCCTGCCTCATTGGCAGTACGTGTATCGAGATCACGTATCGAGCTGACCCGCTTGACAACGGTGAGTATCGTGGCAATAGTTGACAAAGCAATAGATTAGGTCAGTCATGCGCTAGTTATTACAAAGTAGTCAAGGCAAATGCTACGTCATTTCGACCCCAGGCCGTTGAGTTGCAAACACCGTAGAATTCCCACACTAGATTCATATATATTTACAGATCTATGTCCGATAAAGCTGTATAATATAGCTATGATTTATCGTCTGCTTCCTGGAACATAAGACTCGACGACCAGCAAAGTTACCTTACTACCTGCGGTAAACCTTTAGATTTTGTTCACTTTGAAAATATGTAGGGAGACACTCTAAAAAAAGGTCGAATCAAGGGTTAAACAAATTCTCGGGGGGAATCCAACGATGTATCAGTATTTTCAGAACGTGCTCCTGTAGTAGCTGCTTCGGTGTGTCAGAGAGTTTACGCGTGTGCGTGTCCGTTCGTCGTTCCACCATCGATCTGGCGTGTGACTTGAGTGGCTGACTGGGTGCGTGTCCGATTGATTGGCTCGCGTGAGCGCTGTGGGTTGACTTGATATGTACTCAGTTGTTTGCTGACCCGCCACGAAAGCGGACCAAGTTGGCCGCGTGTACACAATACACCCGTGTCCTTACTTACGTGTTCTTCTGACTTACTGTGAACTACAATAGCCCCCACTTAGACAAGCTTTGTACAGGCTGTTTTGAACAAGATGTTCGTATCAGAAGAGCTTGGTAAACAATCGATAGTTTTTATTTGGACAGCGTTTCGCTTTTGACACATAAACCATATAAACCAGAGACATCGGAGACCATTCGAAGGATTCTAAACACGGCCAACATAAGAGTAGGTTTCCAGAGGGGAAACACTCTGCGCTCTGCACTGGTGCAATTGAACGATCGCCTCCCGGCAAACAGAACTAGGGACTGTGTCTACAAAATCAAGTGTTGCGACTGCATTAAGGTCTATATAGGACAGATGGCCAGGGCACTTCACACCAGAATCGGAGAGCATAAGAGGAAAATAAACAAGCCTCCGAGAAACGCAGATGAATATCGAGTGTTATTAAAAGACTCGGCAAATGCAGAACATGCACTGGATACGGGGCACAAAATAGATTTAGAAAATGTTGAGGTTTCGAGGCGAGGACTACGGTCCACATCACAGAGACTGATGGCCGAGGCGGTAGAAATCGCCATGCCTCCCAGTGTTAACAGAATAGAAGGCGTGGAACTGACAAGTGTGTGGAGAACGGTCTTGGATCAGTCGAGATGATCCGTGTTGGTGTGCGGTCATCAGAAGGAGGAGTAGTCATCATCTAAATTCCACTTGACCTCACACACCCCTCAACTAAATTGTCGCAGCACTCATAAGCCCACGAAGACCAAGGAAAATCTACCAGTTGCACCCGAGGTGAATAATCAACTGGAGTGGAAGATTAAGGAACAAGAACTGATCGGAACTGAAACTCCTCCAACCCATCAATCCAAGATTTTGGCAACCACACTAGCCGACAAGAGCCATTAATTGACACTTATCACTGACTTAGTGTGATAATCTGAAGAGGACTTCCTGATTGGTGCCCCGTCTGCCTTCTAACCTGGCCAACTTGGTGACCTGTTCACTTGGCCTGATGAAGCTTTTGTGTCAAAAGCGAAACGTTGCCCAAATCAAAACTACCGATTGTTTACCAAGCTCTTCTGAAACGATGACTTCTCAGTCGGTTCCAAACTTTTCCAAGATACTCGTATGTTCTCAGGTGGAATGGAAAACGAAACAGTCGGTCACTCTTAGTCTACATTCGCCAACACTAGAGAAAGTCTTTACAATTCAGAATATGCCTATTCCAGAGAATACTATAGCGACCTCAATACTGAACGGTGTGATCAGTTGTCGTTCTTTGCCAAGATTTGATGCACACACACGCACACGGATGTGCCGTGAAAATGGGATAAATCCCTAATCGAAAAGTCAAGGTGCTTCCAGAGGACGGGCATTCGCAAGTAGAAGTACGACTGCAGAATTCCATGCCGACAAGAAGCTAAATGTTTATCACCGGCGCACTTTGCAGAGGATAACTGCAATCAAGAGCTTTAACTAGTTAGTTCTGTTGAAGCGAGACTCATCCCCGATTAGAAGTTGAAAGCGATCGGACAGGAGACCGAGAAAAAAGTCAGTTTTCATCCGACTACGCGATGCTATTCACAGGGGCTGGTCAGTCACAAAAGAACAGTGCCAACTAGAACCCACAGTTACCTTCAAGGACGTACGTTTATTGGTGATCGACCATGCATACGAAGTGATCTTTGAAGGAGGATGCACATACTGGAGTCGTTTATCACATCCAAAGGGCTCACAAACTCTGTTTATTCTCCAGAATGACCACTTGTATCAGAAGTGACGGCTCAAAGTGTACCGTTTGCCATACCCCCCACAAGGACGGAAACAAATTTGCTACGGGAACTCCCGAGCTGGTCATGACAGCTAGTATCAGTGTGGACCTATTGTAGCTGGCGATTTTGTGAAGTCCTCCAACTGACTGGCATTACAGTTTCATCACTAACAAACTGTTCGTGTTGCACGACAAGAGAGTCCCGACATTTTGTTTACGGAGACTAGAAATTTCTGGAAAAATGATGTTTTCAGCATCAAACTAGCATTCCTTACTATGGTCGGTCCGAAGACAAGATAGAAATGGAAGGATACCATCATAAAAACCCAGAAATTCAAGGGAGGATCCATACTTCAAGTTGCTGGAACAGCGGAATCTATCAACTTTGTCAACAGGATGCTGACTAGCGCAGCGACTACACTGTTAGAGGACTTGCCGACTACAGTCAGTTTGTTAGAACCCAAAGGTCGTAACTCGGAGGAGTTTACGAAGCGGTTAACCAAGGGATGTTACGAAAGCCTTTCCGGAACCGGAAATAGGGTTTTCGTGGAGTGTGCGTTGCAACAAACTAACAAATGGCCTGAAGGTACCGCACACGCGAGACAGTTTCGAGTATTAGAAAGAGGAACTAAAGTGGTTTGTGAAAAAGGCTGCTTGAATGCACCTGAAAGAAGACATACATGCTGGCAAAAACAAACGCGTTAAAATTGAACAAGACAGTAAAAAATGAAAGGACAAGGTATGCTGAGAAGTTCTTGCAAACTCCACAAAACAATGTGTTTTGAACTGAAGCTTGTTTGAATGTACCAAAAAGACATCGGTGAAAAAACGGTTTTTTGGAAGATACATACATAATGTTCCGTTTTACCTCCATAATTTAAGACTCGTTGTTTGTCGGCTGAATGAAAGTCCAGGTGTCATAGGTATAAGTCCCTGTGTTCTTCCACAGGATCCGCCCGTCCCAGATGGCCGCCCTCCGGGAGAGTCCACATCAAGTACTCCTAGCTAGGTGTACATGGTATTTTCTAACGATGGAGGTTAACCTCAATTTCCAAGGTTGTCTACTCTCCTGAACAGGCCAATAAACCCATGTTGTACGAGAATATGCAGCAAAAGTGTAGTTTTTCAGAGATTGAGCACCAAGTTCACTATGAATTTTGGTGAAGAACCCTTAGTTAACACCCGGAATTCCATCGTTACAACTGGACTAATGTTGCACTTACGTACTGAACAAGAAAGCAAGTTAAAGTTCCTCTTTTTCAGCGCCTCTTTTCTGGTCCACGACTCGGACATTAGTAATCATGTTATAACTGGTTCTCGTAGAGCACTTGAGCGCCAGCTTCTTGTTTTACTGAGTGAAATTCTGCACGCCGATAGAAATTCTCTGAAACTCTACTTCGGCGTACAGTAGTAGAACAAACGAAGGTAAGGGTTTAGCCGAAGAGACATTTTACACAAGAGGCTGATTCAGAACAAGTACGTGACATTCTGAACGCCAGTGAAACATATCACATCAATGGGATTGTAACAGAATTCTTTGTAAACCTCACGGTGACAAGCAAACTTTTGCGTGCCATTCTCTGGCTAGCAGGGAATGTCACGCATGCCGGTGGTGTCATTTGCGTGTCATGTCCTGAAGAGTTCCTAGTTAGTTGGATGGTCTAAAAATAGAAGGACGTAAAGATGCCACATTCCTGTGTTTGAACAAGGCCGCTGTCATTTCTCGTTGCCATCATAGAGTTTTTTTAAACGAGGAAAGCATGTAAAATATACGTGTTGGACATATCACATGGCACAAGTTCCAATCATATTCAACTGGCAAGCCTATTTGCTACCACAGAGGTACGCGCTTGTTAGTTATTTCTTTGGGAACGGTCATTCCAAATCGGTCACCGTTACTCAAAACAATGAAGACGGAACATAGGCATTTTTCTGCCGCCGTATTTACAATGCTTTTCCCCGATTGTCACAGATAGTGGACAACGCCACACCAAGACACTAAAATCCAAGACGGATGACGTCTTGACGACTTATGGGACCGGATTTTTTCCAAGCCGGTTCAAGTTCAGAGGTCGCACAAATTTCTTTTGGACGCAAGTTTGTGGATCCAGCCGGCGGATTCCAATCGCCTCTGCGATCGATAGTAGTCTGGATCGTACCCGTCGTGATCAATTCGGAGGTATCCGGTGTATGAACCCATCACTACTGGTACGATCCAGACTGGTATCGATCGCAGAGGCGATTGGAATCCGCCTGCTGGATACAAAACTTTGAATCCAACAGAAACTTGTGCGACCTCTGAACTTGAACTGGCCTGGGAAAAATCCGGTCCCACAATCCTGTCTGACATTGCGGTCACTTACTTGATTCCGTGACCCATTGACCTACACCTCGTTCAAATCCTCCTTTCCTTTGATATCTATTTCTCTAAAGTGTACGTATCCCCAATTTTAACCTTTTTCACGTGATTTCTGGTACCATCTAAATTTGCGAAGAGGACCAGTCACAAAAAACAAGCTTTGTTCGCTACCTTCATTGTTCTCATGACTTCCACGTGTATATTCAGCCACCGAAGTGGTTTACTTCGAAGCAGTACCACAAGAGTTATGCTTGAAGTATGAAGTTTTTGGTTGGACTCTGTTTATAGCAAGAAAATGAAACTGGTTCAGGATTCGAATAGTTCGTCGCAAAACTTCATTTCCGGTATCATTTAAAATGCTCAGGGCAATTATCTCAAGTTTCAGAACACCTTTTGGTTCACACAACGTACCTCTGAAGAGAATCTTCCCACTGAGAGAGGCCGAGGAATTGTCTCATCAAGGTGAACTCTCTTCTAAGAAATGTTCCTGAAGGTATGGGTGTAATCGGGTCGAGAACCATGAATCGCGCTTAAATACGCATTCAATTCACGTTGCTAATATAGGAGAACGGATCCAAAACGGAATAACTTTGAAATTGCAGCTGTTCACTTGTTACTTGCATCTGATTGAAGCGAAATCAAATTCGTTTTATGATTCCACTGGATTTTGCTAAGAACACGTGATATTGTAGACAGTGCAGCTCAGTAACCCGTTTATTGATGTTAAGATAGCGTGACGCTAGGCTAGATACAGATTTTATTGCTCACTGCTGAACGGGATTTACCTTTGTGCCTGGAGTTGTTTTCATGCCTATATCGTCAGCTGAGCACCAATACTGATATCTGCTACAAGGTTAGTAGGGGTACTTTTCGAAACATGGGGTGAAAACTCCACGATCAATACTGTTTGCACAGGATAATATGCATGCGAGGATTCCACATTCTTGACTGAATAAAGGAAACTTGAACTTGTTTTGGACCACAGTTTTCCTAATGCCTTCTTAATACCGTGAACTGGAGTCTGGATAGCCGCTTAATAGCCTGATGCGCTTAGCCAATGAACGACCTGCAAATCAGCTGATCTATTGAACACAGACGCGTTCAGGCGTGTCATGTGCAGCCGAAAACGGGCTGTTTATAAAGCTCACGTGGAAAGTTCTAGGCGGGCCAAAAAGTGATGCTAAAAATAGAACCCATCTGTCAAGGGCAAGTGGAGGACAACCAATTAAATCTGTCCCAACGAAAACGGTTATTCCATTGACAGTTGTACAGTCCAGTTACGTTTGGAGCTGGTTCTCCTATTACCTCCCCTTTGAAATTGAGTAGTATATGCCTTCTGTCTCGGATTAACTTGAACCTTTGTTACTGGCATCCGTCTGCGTGTCGTCCTTCGTGATTGTTGATGCACAGGCGCTTCTGGTAGGTGATCCTCAACCTGGGTGTCCGCTTTCCTTCCTCTGTTCATGTCCAGGTGTTCTATCAAAATGTTCAGAGGAGGAAGCCGTTGGCTAATGCGAGGATCATGCTTCAAAAGAATTCTCCCTAAAGTAGAAAAGAGGCACATACTAATGTAAGACTATGATTTATTAAGTGATTCATCAAGGCACCTCAGTTACCTTTAATCAAAAAGACATGGGGAGTCATCCAGAACTGGACTATCAGTTCAAGTAAAGTGGTTTTCTCGCAGCTTCGTGCACGTGGCACCAGGCAACTGATAAAATCCCGTTCCACAGCCTTAAGGTAAACAAAACCACGCCACACTCAGACCACACTTCTAGTCAACCGCTACAGTGAATGGGGGGGGGGCGAGCGCCCCTGTGGGATTTGATCGTCAAACTTTCGTTGCCATATGTGTCCAAAAAACGTTGCTTGAATACGCGGTGGGTTCACCCATTTCCTTTCCCTCCTAATGGACTAGTCACCCTTCCGGCACCAGAGTTTCCCTCTGCGGAATCCTCACCGTAGCTGTTTGAACAGCTGTGTATCGCAATCAGCTGATGTGGGGTTTTCGAGAATCAATACAATAAGTTTCTGCCAAAGAGATGTTTGCTCCTTATAAGAACTTTTTTTACGTACCGTATAGTAGACAGACATTTCTTTCTGCCATGTGGATGAGCATAAGCTGCCAGTAAAATGGCCGACTTCGGTTTTCCTCCCATTAAATGGCTAGTTTGTTTGTTCAGACTTCTAGCCTCCATTTGTTTTGTGAGCACTACGCTCTTGTTCGTCGGATTACATTGTATTCTACTTTACTGCATTCCATCTGGTGGAGTTCAGTTGATGTTTCATGTAGCCGTGTAGAGCTGATGGGCCCCAATGCTCTGAACATTCGGCTTACAACGGCTCTACAGGCGACTCTCTGTTACCAGCGTTGTGAAGGCCAGACCATAATGCTGGGCAGTGGGTAGCCATGCTGATGGCCTTAAGACTGTTCCGTCCTGTCTCCTATCCACTGAGTTTTGGGTTCGTGTGGTGTCAGCAGTGAGACTCTTGAAGATCAAGCATGAAGCACCAGCTAGTCCAGTCTCGGCGGGTTCGTATAGACACACATGCGCTGCAGGTAATATCTTGTAAGATCATGTGAGATCAGCCTTTTCTGCTAGCAATTTGACATGGTTTCCTGTCCTTGTAAAGTGCTAACATCCCGTCGCTTGCTATCCCAATGGTTTTTGTGGCTGTCGTGAGTGATAGCTCAACCGTAAAAGTTGTCAGGAGAATTTTTGCTGAAAACTCTACGACACCTACTAATGATTTCTTCCTTGTTGGGGTTCGTCAGGTCGGCGTAGTCCCCAAGTTTCTGTCGAAATTCCATCTCAGTTGAACAACAACTTGTGCGCAATTGGTGAAATACACTAATTTCACATTGGACTGTTATTACAAGGATTTTTCTGAGCACTTCCCCGCCGACACCGGGTGTATTTCGTCAGCAGTTTGATCCACACTCTATCATTGACTGTGTTTGACGTTGTTTCTACCGTTTGCCTATTCAATTTTGGGCGAAAAACAGCTATACGGAAACATCAAAAGGAGGTTGCGAGTTCTAATCCCCCTCGGAGACTAATGAGATGTGTATTGATAATTATCCTCAATAAGGATGAGAAGGCTTCTCAGTTTCTCGTTCTAGACTGACGTGACTTACAGAGCGAAGCCCCCATTAAATATAATTCAACTTATCCGTGGATTCATGGGATGAATATCCAGCAGGGTGATTAGTTGTTGCTGCCTTCCATCCATCCTTTTTTATTGTGACGGGATTTCTCATACCGTCGTTTCCGATCTGTGCCCTTCATGTTTTCCACTTGACCTTGGCGTCGCGTACCTACTTCAATAAACCTAGATGGGATTCGTCATCTTCCGGCTGGTTTGTCTTAACTCGGTGTGAACTCTGGGTGGGCGGATTGTTTCCTAAAGGACGCTCCTTTGAATCAGAGCTACTTAACCTGGTGTGTGGAAGCTGGCATAACCCAGCGAGTAGAGGTCTGTAACATTTTTCAATTTGGTTATTCTTTTCTTAATGATACTTTCGTTGATAAGCCTCCGTTCGAATGACTCGATTTTGGGGTCTAGCATGATGGTCCAACTTGTTATTGGACATAACTGATGTCACTCAAGTCCGAGGCCGTCTGTGGAACACGGGCGTTTAGCCAACGTTGGATTTGGAGACTTCTTAAACAAGATGATGAAAATATGAGTTACTTCGGAAGTTGTCAAATTCTGGAAATGATGTCTTGCTGTACGTTACTTGTGATAATTTTGTTGAATGCAATGACCCCATTCCTTAACTAACTTAGCTACCTGGACACCCCCCCCCCGTATTTTCTCATTTCCGAAAAATCTCAAACTCTGACTTGATAAGACAGTGAAAACAACAGTTTCGCGTGATAAATTCTGCAATACGTTAAATAAAATGCGATAGGATGCGGAGCTAGTCGCGTCGCTTGTATGGGACTAAACAGTAATGTGTGCGATCAATAAAACCAATGCAGTCCAATAGTAACTCTCAGGTCTATCTGAGCGCATAGTTCAGGCCTGACCGGATTAATCAATATTGCCTCAAGGAAATCTGGTCTGTGTGGACGACTGCTTCGTGCCATAACCTGGAACTAACAGTAAATTCAATTGTGTCTCGCAATCGATGACTTGATATCCGACCCCTTAAAGGGAACTCGTTTGCCTGCATCTCTAGTCTCCGGTCAGTTCTACCGGGGTATTTATCTCTGTGCTGTGGTGTGGATTGGGCGCAGGACCACGTTTAAACTGGGTTTACGCCGACCAAAAGCATGATCACCATCATAGGGCATCGATATTTTGTAACGGCGGATACTACTAATGAGACATGCGAGTAGTATGTGGTTTTCCCGTAACTCCGCTTCGCATCTAATGGAAAGTGCACCCCATGAAGTTCATTACGGAACCTGTGGAACTGCTATGCAGCATTCGTTTACACTTACTTGATAGTCAGTGAATATCAACGAATAGTCAAGAGAAAACGTGAGAATATTCAGTTTTTGAAAAAGAGATGCATATGAGACGTTTACTTTCCTGTCCAAAATTGTGTACTATTTGATGGGCTTCGTGAAGGACCTTCCTGGTACGGTTAGTCGACCTTGTGCGTTGCTTGTTCTGGCGCGATTTCCAATGCTGGACCCCAGCTCTTTTCGGCAGTTCAGCGCAGCCATCGGGTTTATATACGCATGTATATGGTAGTCGTTCAGCTGCACGAGTCTTTCGGTGGACAGCTGTCATGCCATCCGAGGGTTAACATACTATCATGCTGTTAATGCCTAGGTAGTCGACATTCAGAGGTTGGATTCGCGCCCTAACCATTGAGCTATCCGAAAAATTTAACTATTCAAGCATCACCGATGAGCTCACCCTCACTTATTTGTAAAAAAACCTTCTATCCATACATTAAATTGACAACTCCACTGAGCAGAAAACCTGTCAGACCGAAGGACTTCTGATATTTGACCTGACAGCTGAAATTGTCCTTATTTCAGAATCAACCAAATGAATAACGGTATCACTACGAAGTAAAAACAGGTCATCGGTAGTGCGCGGAATGGTGGTGTGAAACGATGTTCAGTCCGGACAACCAGTACCAGCCAATGCATGTGAGTTCAGAAGCAGATTATGGAATTCTCGGAGAAACTTTGAATCCTGGCACTTTGGGATTCGTTGGAAACCGAGAGATGGTTTCTAATAACATTCAGACCGGAATGAAACCGGACTGAAGTGGCTTTCTTAAGGAAGAGTTTAGTTTGGGGGGAGGTGTTGGGTTTCTTTGAAAAGGGTCAACAAGTAAACAAAGCTATTCAGCATTAAATTTGTTCACCTTTATCAATAAAGCAAACACACTTCAATAATGGGGAGAAAAACTACCTCAGATTCCCTGCGGATAACTGCTGCAAATCAAAATCTTTATGACGGAATCCATATTAGTCTCAGTGAAAGATCAATAATTCTAAACTGTCTGTCAAAATAACACACAGCTTTATCAGAAATACACATATTGTGAACCATGCTGAGTGACAGCTGTGGACAGACATGTTGGCACGTGAGACTCCAGTGCAACTTTCGTTTATGGCGTCCGTTAAATAACTATGTGGTGCTCGTGAATTAAGCTGTGTAGTGGTAAGTGATACTTTACAAAAAAAACGATGTTAACGGATATGCCGAGGAGACACTGAGGCCAATTTCCCGAGTCGAGAAATTAGATTGGTGGCAACTTTAATTAACTTGTATATTCTCAAAGGATGCGTTCGTTCGACTGTTTGTCATACGAGTGAAAAGACCCTAATGAAAAAGAGATCCGAGCTGAATTTCTGAAGGTCCTGCAATGTCCGCTTCAGTCAGCAATGAACCGAGCAAATCTGAATGGTACTGGCTGGGCCACTGACTAGAAAATGTGGGTCCATAATGGGGGTATATAAGACTTGGCTCTTTACCTCCAAATTCAAGAGACATTTGCTGATGACTTAATTTAAGTTGGTAGATATTATGAATTAGATTCTCAGCATGGGGCTAAAAATTCGGGCAAATGAGTCACATACTACTCACTTTTAAGCTATGCATTTACGTCAAAACTTTGAGGGGCGGAAACGACAGTTCAGTCTCTATCCGATGTGAAAACATTTTCAGTGAGAAGGACGAACCAGAAAGTGGAAACCGAGACAACAGTTAAGACTGCCGTACTCCATTCATCGCATCCTTCTTTTCGTCTAATAATTCAGCAGTGTTGATTACACAGTCGTTTGGAAGGCGATTGAAGTTTTATGTAGAGCTTTACAATTTGATGGAAACTAACGTATTGTTGAGCTAAATCTTACAAATGTTAAGAAATCTGATCAATTCCGCACAACTGCACCATTTGCAGATTTTTGAGTATGCCTAGTTGGTTTTATATCGGCTGCGCTCTTGAGTTGTTTCAAGGTGTGGTGGAAGGTCCATGGAGCCGCGTGTAAGACCAAGACGAATGACAGCTCCAGTCTCATTGTGAAATAGGTATTTAGGTATCTAGAGGTGACATTCAGGGGAACGTTCTTTAACATCTTTGTGTTTAGAATACATAGCTGATGGGGAAAGTAGTTTGAGCCGGAAGAAGTAGCACTGAAACTGTTTCTGATCTCAACTAGTTCAATGTCCTAAAAAAACTACTCACAAGGTTGCTGAAAACTCTTTGACATCCTTTCGTGAGGCTCATCAAATAGGCGCAATCCCCGAGACTCTCTCAACCGTATGCTCTACCTGAACCTAGACTGCCCTAATTTCGACAGATATACTCGCTCATTCGCCTATAAGTTTGGTTTTCATAGGAGACTGAACCGAAATCAGCAAAATCACTTAATTGTGGTATTTGAAAAATAACCCTCAGCTTTGGCAATCTCGGTCAGCGTTGAACAACTGTTCTCAAGGTTGTTTGTACCCTACAATCATTTCAACTTATCATGAGAGGATATTATCCCCAAGGAAGTAAGTAAAAAGACTACTCACAATTAGTTAATGAAGAAATTGGGTCAGTAATATCCTTTAATCAGAGCTCTGCAACTGAAACCGAGAAGGAAGATGGGTTTTAGCGAAAACCTTACATTTGTTCTAATCTTTACATAATCATCACTTATTTCGACTGTTTTCCGGCTGGATCCGGGAAGCCACAAGGGTATTTGAATAGGCCCAACAACTCTTAACCGCCAAAAGACTTCCCTCTCTTCATTTGACCTACAAGCAAATAAAGGTGGAGTAGAAAAGGCATTATTATCAACGTGCATGGATGACACACTCCTCTACCTCAGGCTGGGGACAACCGAACGGGCTGGATGACCGAACTTTCTGATTAAGCCGTCCAAACCCCATTTTATCATCGGAACCAGATGACGCAAGGACAAAGCCAATAAAAGTACGAACTACGACAGACACTACTAGTTGGACAGGAATTTCGTTTTGGCAGGAGACTTAGGTGAATCCAACTGAATCTCTCGTTTATGATAATGTTTAGAAAATATGGACTACTTCAGTAACTGCGTATGCACCTAACGACGAAACCTCAGCCGACTTACCTCTGTTATTGGCATAAAGTACGTGTCACGCTTTCTGGATTTCGATGGCGTAGTAAAAAACACTGCGTGGTTCCCCTTCCCCTTTGAAATTCGGTGGTACTAGCCTGATGAAAGACAAGTGTTAACTGTGGTCTAGAACTTTCTCCTCTGGCAATTCCAAGAACAACAACCCAAACACTGTGGGAAGATACGATGAATCACGGATAACTAGGTTAAACGGGTTCATTTACTCATCAAGCTTATCAGCAAGGGTAATGAAATCACGGCAAAATTTTTGCCGACAATGCAAAGAACAATCAGATTATAAGGTCGAACAGACCGGCGAGATCAAATGGTTCCGCAAAGCAGGGTAGACAAGCAGTTTGTCGGACTATGTACCCCAGCTTGAATGTGAGGACGTTTGATAGCTTTGCAGTTTTTTTGCTCGTCCAGCAAATTCCCTTCGTTCATTGCTTAACTACTAATTAAAGTATCCTGTAGTCTTTTTTACCTAGGGTAGAAAAGCTATAATTTTTCTTGGTGTTTTAGTTGGTCACCCTGGCTTCGTAAACTTGTTTGGATCTTATACTTATGTTTACAAACTTCTGGGGCAAGTGTATTTAACAGTACAGACCGATCGATAGAATCAAACGCACCCTTGAGGTCAAGGAACACCAAGATTGTGGGTCGTCTGTACATGTGGCGTTGCTCTAACACCTGACGGAGTGTGAAGATGTGGTCAATGCAGCATCTACCCGGTCGGAATCCCGCTTGATTCTCACGAGTCAGGGATTCGCGTGCCATCGTAAGACGACGAAGAATCAGTGACGCCAGAAGCCTTGTCACAACAGGAGTCAAACTAACACCTCTGTGGTTACTACATTCACTTCGAGTACCCTTTTTGAAAATGGGCACATTTTCGTGTCAACTGTAACATGAGGCGGCCTGTGTGCAGCACATCCGGTTGGAGAATATCATAAATTAGAGATTCAGTTGAGTCTCCCGTGAAAAACAAAGTGATATGCGAGTGAAGGTATTTGTTGTCTTCAATAACATGTTTTCGGAAAATTTCATAATGTGACCACCAGAGTCGTGCATAAAAATGGGCAAATCCAAGCCAAGCAAATTATTTGAGGAAGAAAGGCCTACGCCGCGGAGTCGTTTGTTGACAAACTCCAACTAATCACTTACAAACTATAGGACAGGAAAGTAAACACCTTGTTTTTAAAAACTGAACATCCTCACACGTCCCCTTGAACTTTCCTGGATATTCATTGACTGTCACGCAATTGTAAACTAACGTTGCAAAGCAATTCCACAAGTTCCGAAGTAAAACCCTTTCATTAGACGCGAGGCGGACTCACGAGGAAAACACATACTACTCGCTTGCCTCGTCAGTAGTGTCCTCCGATACATCTGTAGGTTTTGACAGTCAAAAAGTGATACGTTACTTGTGAGAAGAATCGGAATGTTAAGGTTCCCGATACGGAACTTTGAGTGACGCGTAGGTTGGACAATCCCGAATATCAAAAGGAAGAACTGGGTTCGTAATTCTACGGTACTATTTACATAAGGGTAAACAAATGTGTACAACAAACCTTAGTTGTTCACGTTCGTAGCGTCAACAAGTTCACAGGTCTGTCACTGACCGGCACAGCGCAGTGCCAACGTCCGCACACCAAACAACGGCGAGCGGTCGTTCCTTCCGGAGACAGTGTCGGGGTTCCCATTGGCCGTGCGATCACACGAAACTCACGATAAAACAAATCAGGACCAACAAACGAGATGCGAACGCGCATGGGTAGGTAGGTCAACTGCCTACATTCACACACAGACACACATGCCAATACACAAGTGTTGGACGAGACGGCCTCTGCGGCAAGGAGAGTGACGGGTACGAATAAGCAAAACAACTGGAGACCAAAAGTGCATAGGCGGAGTAAGCAAATGAATGGGGGAATTATCATGAGGTTAAGTTGGAGACATGAAGGGTTAATCAGTTGACCTTGTGGTGTGCCCTGGTCGTCAACAACAGAGACAAACTGTTTGGGTGGCAGTAAGCAAGAGACACTTTTGCAACGCACAACTCTAAGTTCAGATGGCCATGGCCTCCGCGGTGACCAGCACTCTAATCTTGGAGTTCCGTAGTAGCGTCGGACCTTCCTTGCAGCACCTACTGCGTGTGCTACACCGCACAACTCTTTCAGACAGACAGACAGACAGACTCTTTCAGAAAGACAGATATCCTCGTCGTCTAGTGGAAATAACACTGAACTGGTATTTGGAATACCAGATATGAAGGTGGCTAGTGTTACCTGTGCGTGTAAGAATGCTAACAGGCTTGTGTGTAAATATCTCACTGACCAAATTACACCTGTAAGGCAGTTGTAAGTACACTGCCTTTCTTAGTACATCCTAGTTAGGCGCCTGTGATACAGAGGACTGCAAGCAAGCTTTCACAAACCTATCAGAATCGCAAGTATTACAAACGGCGCTAAAGAGGAATTTCGGTTCCACTTGGGTTCGACTCATCTGCATACCAATTTGATCTTGATGAGAAGCTCACCTGTAACCTGGCCGAAACTCTCGTTTATGATAGGGAGTTAGGTTATTCGGTGTATGTTTTTGCTGCTATGCTAAACGGGTGACCCATTCAGTCGCGTTTAATTCTTAGCAGTATAAAGCCGGATAGGTTAGTACTCCATCCGCTTCATGTTTTTCCTTTAAACGCTTATTCCCGTGCATCTATATGACCGTCTATTCGGCAAGACAACCAGAACAACTGACTTGTTTTCCTGTTCCGGTTCATAGGTAAAAGTTTTCGAAGGATGAACGCTATTAACTGCTCTCAGGCTACCCAGCGGGTTCTTCTTCCCATCGCACAGTGGGCAAATAACGTTCAATGGACAGAAAAAAAGCTGAAATCTCGCTCGCAAGTGATGTGTTTTCCAGCCCAACCATAGCCACACCTATTAGGAGTGGGACTATCAAACTTTTTTCCTACCTTCGAAATCTCTTCTTAAGTTGAAAGCCCATCCCATTTTATGTATGTCATATTTGCTTGAAAGGCTAAACACACTGATCCTCTGTCGTATAAAGCCTTCCAAAGCCTCCACAAATTTCCTCCTGTTTTTCTTATATAACTACTTTATCAGTTGAAAGTAGTACTTTCAGATTGCAAAACTTCATGCCTGAAAACATCACAGACGAGAGATTCAGCTTGGTTCCCGGTGAGTCTCTCGCAAGACCAAATTTATTTGAAAGTGAGTGTATTTAGCTAACTTCCTGCCTACTTATTGCTGAAACATCATCTGTGCGAACTGTCAGGTCGGGGAATGGCAGACAATCTTAAGACACAGATGTGGAGATCGAACCCGTTGTAATAATAGTCTACGATCTTATTCACGCAGCCACCCAGGAATATAGGACACAAAGTGCGCCGAGCAGCTGTTTCTTTCCCCCTTTTTCTCCGTTCGTACACATTATTCTTGCAATCCTGCTTCTACCAGATGTGGGACACCTGCGACTGGTGGCGCTGGATGTTCCGCAGACTTGACCACAACGAGACTGGATGAATTCTGGTTTTCGCCAAAAAACCTTATTACAATTACTAAGAAGATGGTGTCCATTCGGGTTGTGACGCTACGTTTGCAGGACAGGTTCTAACCTCGCCGAATGGATCCATAGACTTTTGGCTAGCTATAGGTCAAGAAGGTTGGAAAATTTATTGGAAACTCTCTTAGATATAATGTGGCGTTGCAGACAGAACTCCAACAATGGGGCATCTTTCAAAAAGGCAGGGATAAGTTAGACCATCTAGGGAGAACAAATAATTGAAGTCCCACAGTACTCTTGTGGTTACTGAAAACTCTTCGATAGCCCATAACCAGTTTCGCCCTTCTTGGGGCTCATCATCCGGACACAGTTCTCGAGTTTTCGTCAACCCTATGTTCTACTTGAGCGCAAACTGGACAGACTTCGGCCGATACACTTATTATGTAAGCAATCTGGTTTTTATGAGAGACCCACTTGGAACCAGCTGAATCATCGTTTACGATCGTTCGAAGCAACTGAATGTACGTACCAGGCCACCACGTTTCAGTTGGCAGCTGTAGTCCTGATATCGCGATACATGTATACACGTAATAGGCTACTCATGAGGTTTTTGAAAACTCATAGGTAGTTCACGACCGGCTTTGCCTTTCTTGGTGCTCATCAGAGGGCTCAGTTTCCGAGTTTTCGTCAAACTTATGCTCAAGTTTATCAGGATTACGGCATTAAGAATCTCGACTGTTTGGGAGCGATCATGGGTTTACCTGGGGGAAAAAAACTAAATGAATTCATTGCCTTGGAAAAAAATTTCACCCAGCCGACTCAAGTAAATCCCTCCTTTCTGATATTTTATAGGAGAACAGTTTCTCTTTTCGTGCAACTATGGCAGATATCGATTTGTTACTGTGCACCGTGCTACAGGATTGGTGAGCCCAGGTGTCGAGTGAAAGATGACTCCGCTGGATGGATGGACAGTTACTGGAGATTTGAAAACTGCAGCAGTTGGTAACCACAACAGAAGACAGTGAAGACGCCAAATATAACCCGAAATCTGAAACTACAGAGTCGAAAGTCGTAAGGGCAATTGGAGCAATCTCATTGATATGGCTGTTCCCGGTGAAACCCGTCTGACTGACCAAGGAATATTACAGGAAGCTGGGTAGGGTTGTTGTTGGTCCATAAGTTCGCAGGATAATCGATAAGAATTTGAAGTCAAATTTGCAGTGACTGGTCGTGAGAATGAACAAATGCTGAATAAATCACTCTGCATCAGTGAAAAGATACTGACTGGCGGATTTCGATTTTTGAGAGTAATTTTCACCAATTTGTTGGCGTGCATGCTTCCATGACGTCATGTCAGACAGACAAAGAACGAGCCTCTGATCGCGATATGTACGACTATGAAACGCGTCATCACCAATTCATGGTTCGGTGCCGGGAAAGAGCTCACCGCAGCTTGAATGATCCAGAATGGGACATGGTTTTTCCACTGTGTGCAGTCATTCATTCAACTACAGTTGACCTGGAACATATCTGTTTCCGATGTCAGTTTTACCTATGATCACAACTATAGGACCCGAATCAATAAAATCGAAGTCAATGAAACGACCAATTGAAACTCCTCCCCCATCCAACAGGCAAAAGTAGACAAAATAGGGACACTCTCCCAATACGAAGCACAGAGGTCACTTAAACACTGAAAATTTGGAGGCACTGCAGATGATTGTAAATAGACAGCGGTCAACGGAAAGATGGATTGAAGCTAAAGGGTGCGGTTCACTCATCCATCCAGAAATCTACACATGGTTCCAGTCACTCACCAGTCTATGAAACCCGCCGTAAAGACGTTGACATTTGCCTTTATTCAGATGCAGGGTAAAGTTGATCTCTATTGAAATCCAGGGACAGATGCCTACCTGTTTCAAAGTCATTGGAAATCACCGTCAGTAACCATGCTATAAAGTGCAAAAGAACCATGGAGACGAAATCTTTTGAACTGGACTTTATTGCTTCTCCTCAGAGTACAAGGCATATGGGATTAAAGCAGGTTAAGTGTTATCCCTTATTGCATAGTAATCTACGGAATAATGCTCGGCCACTAGCCTCAGTGCTGTTTCGAATTCTCAGTGTAACGGTGAATAATACTGATGAGACATGCGAGTAGCATGTTTCCTCTCGTAAATCCCCTTCGCGTCTCTTGAAAAGTGAGGTCTATTGCGGAATTTGTGGAGTCGCTTTGTAACATTTGCTTGCATTTGAGTAACAGTCAATGAATATCCAGAAAACTTCAGGAAGATGCATTCAACGGGAAGATGGATATTCACTTTTGTAAACGAGATGCATATGAGAGTTTTGCTCCCCTGTCCAATAGTCTGTAACTGTTAAGTTGGTGTTCTCAAATAGACAACTCCGCAGCGAAGGCCTTCTTCCTTTCGCTAGTATCCGCCCCACTAGAAACATTGGAGATTTTCTGAGTAGTTCGATTTTTAACCGAGAACAATCGTACGGATAGTCATTTTATCACTCTTACCTTTGTGAATCATTGTCAGTTCAACTGTGCCGTGATAATCTGACTCGTTATTTGACTTCAAGTTTCTCCTCCAGTTCCGCGGGTATTTTGAATTTCAATTCAAGAGTTGTTTCCATCCCATTGAAATTTATGTCAATAATCTTTCAACATGTTTGCTGTTGGGGGTCCGGTGACGTCTTGGTGTTTTGTCCCCAGCTAAATGGGGAAACATCCGTTACTAATATAGATGGTAATATTACGACTACATAGAACATTATAAGAGGAGCATTATCAGTCCAGATGAGCTGAACAGTGCTCATCTGGGGCTGCCGTTTTTCGCCGGTTCTTATTTTCACGGAAACCGAAAACTTGCCGTTCCATTTCTGAGCACTGTTTGTCCGACTGAAGCCGAAAATTGGAACAGAATTGAATATTTTCCAAAAATTCTTAAATCAATTTCATTGAGAGTTCCGGATTGTCAAGTCCAGGTGAACTGACTGTGCAGGCGGTTTGTCCGAATACTGGAAAAAATCTCACTTCCGTCCTCGTCACCCATTCACCTTCACTCGTGTTTTTCAACTACTCAAAATGGGCTACAATTCTAAATCATCATCTCGTTGAATCGACATCCATTTCCTCACATATTGATCACAAAAAAGCAATCAATTTTACCCAAGACCGGATGCTAGGATGTAGACACGTAGTCGTTTCAAGGTCATTGTCGATTCAACGCCTGACATCAGAAACCATGTTGAAAAAGCTCAATCCGAACTAGTAGGTCTGCTCTGCAACTGCACCCTGTTTGATAACACCGGTGCGATTTTGTCCAAACAATCAGATTCTGCAAGAAAATTTCGTCAGTGCGGATGGAAAACCGCGCGGAAAACATAGTTCTGCTAACAAGTGGAGGCATCTCATAAGACGATG
Organism: Clonorchis sinensis; assembly: GCA_003604175.2. Classification (NCBI taxonomy): domain Eukaryota; kingdom Metazoa; phylum Platyhelminthes; class Trematoda; order Opisthorchiida; family Opisthorchiidae; genus Clonorchis; species Clonorchis sinensis. Next base: position 1,447,856 of record CM030373.1, on the reverse strand, counting down.
AAACAAGCACATTTAGGCGTCAAAATTGCCAATTCCCCCCCCCACCCCGATAGAAGTCTTGTAACGTTGACCTGGATTTATGAAAATGCCTCCCTGGGAAAATATCTCACAGGCTGAACATTCAGAAAGGCGCCTGGAAGAATTCACACTGGATATTCCTCTCGAGAGATTTTCTGAGGTTTCCTAGTTCAACAGAGGGCTGTCTCCGTCCTAAAGTGCTCATGATTTTTTTCCTTGGCAAAGCGCACAGTCCATAAACATGCCGTATATTCGTTGACACCCCATCAAGATTCCTCCAATTATGGGGGTTCATAGTTCCAACCTACTGTAATTTCTATTTGAACACCACCTGTTTCATGATATTCTTCAACTGAGAATGCTGCACAAAGGCTGCCTTATAATTCGGGTGGCACGATAATCTAGAAATCGCAGGATAGTTTCTTGGCCAAACACGTTCCCCAGAATTTTTTCCTTCGGGAACGATTTTGCTTGGTCTTCTCCCTCAAGTAAAACGATAAACTCTGCCAACCAATCGAGAAATACATGGCGGAGGCGTCATACAAAAATCCTGAATAACACGAGTTATGACCTACAGAACCGTTCAAAACCTGTTCAAGCTAAATAACTTATCGACTGGAAACCGCCTTCACTATAAAGCAAAAGAGATGATAAACTCGAGCATTATTCACTTTGTATTGAGTAAATGGCGTTCGACACTCTGTTTCCCGATGCTTCTTATTTGGTTTCATTTCTAATGTGATGCGTATTTGTTTAGCAGAGTTATGCAACGTTATATGCCCCCTTCACTTGTGGGCGCCTAGTCTAGGTTTCTACATATCTGGTACTCAGCTTTTTATGAAATCGATCACCGTCATCATTGACGAAGAAACACCAATATTCTACTGGCGCTTGACTGCCATAAAACTTATGAGTGGAGAGTACCTTAGTAAGGAGTGGAAAGAAGGGGGGAACGGTAGAGACTTAGTGCGGAAAAGCTCCATCTCCTTAAAGAGGACGATCAAAGATAAGGTGCCTATACCTTTGGATAGCACTGGAATAAAACATCCGCCATTAGCGGGATCACTCCAGCGTTTTCTGAGGACCTCACCCGAGATAAGTCGAACGCACAACGGCAGGTGTACTTTAGCCAGATAACCTGGTTAGGAGGCGAAAGTGTGTGCACCACTGGGGTCAGCTGCATGTTTTTCAAGCAGCTGCGATCATATGGAAACCAATCAGGAAAGCTCTAATGCCCGCACAGCACTCAGTTTGACAGTAGGCGCTTCCATTTCATGTTGCCCTGTCAGTGCCTGTCCCCAGCGAACGTTTCATCAACAGTCGCTCTGAACCGTGGACCACGCTTTCTCCTGTGAATGGTGCGTAGGAATAAGTCGCACGTGTCCAAACCGTTTACAAACCACACTGTTCCGAACTTACTGCGGCTTATACGTAGTGCACTACTCATAAGGTTGCTGAAAATTCTTCGACAGCCCACGACCGGTTTCGCCCTTCTTGGAGCTCATCAGGTAGGCGCACTCCCTGAGTTTCCGTCAACCTTATATTCTACTGGAGACCAAACTGTACGAAATTAGCGAAATACTCTCATTTGCAAACAAATTAGTTTTTTCGAGAGACTCACCTGGAACCAGCTGAACCACTCTTCTGTGATGTTTCCAGGCAACTGATTCAGCTGGGCTCCAGGTGAGTCTCGCGCAAAACGAAATTTATTTGCAAATGAGTGTATTTCTCTAATTACTGCAGCTTATCCTCAATACGTAATCAAGACATCGGTGGTCAGACACTTGAAGTCCTCTAAAGTCCTCGGATCGGAGAGGTCAAGGCTTACAACCACAGCAGAATAATACCGCTCTTACAGTTGCCTTGTATAACAGTCCTCTAGTTCTGGCTGTGCAATTCGGCCCTGAACCCATTACTGACGCAAGTTGGCGAACACCGTGGCGGATTATGCGGCTTCTAAGATATGTGAACCGACCAACAAACCGAAACTCTTCATTCTGATGTTTCGAAACAGGAACCTTGAAGTAAGTAAGACTTTGTACTTTGTGGATGCAAGACATCTGATACTCCTGTTAGAGTACGTAGCACGAGCAAATGACCGCCAAAGAGTAAAACGATGTCGTTCACATAATATAAATCCATTAATCTCTTGCCCTTTTAGAACAAGGTAAAATAAGTAACGTCTGCAAATCGAATGAACGAGAGTCATCCAACTATGAGTAAGCAAGAAGTTCGCTTTCAAGCTATTACCACAACGTTTGGTGAATCTAGTATGACTAATTGGATGGCCCATGTACTCTACTGATTCTAAGGGACACGTTTGATTACAGGACATTGAGCAGTCCGTCAAAAGTCACCTCAAAAGGTTCCACGGTCGTCTGAAGTTCTTGAACACCTCTTCTGCCGATTGGGTCAACCGCATACAGCTACTCCAAGAAACGTTCACCCTGCGGCAAAAACCGTATTGTCCCTTCTCCACGGTCCTCGATTATTCTTTCCTGTCCTACTGTCTTGTAGAGTCAGCCCAACTGGGCATTTCAAACTAATGCATATGGTTTTGATAAGCGCCGCAGAGACAGGAGCCGGCACCTAGGATAGACAGCCACATAAAAACATCTGTTTGATTTACAGTAATTGTGGTTGTTCTGTTTTCCTATTGGTATTGAATCTTACTCGTTGTTGTTTTTCAAGTGTTTTCTATCAGATGGCCAGCGAGTGGTGTAGACATTGGGCTTTGTTTCGGACAAAAGGCCAGGCTCAACATTGTATGGGCGTTAGTATATAGAGGTATATATATGAGTATATTGGGTGCATAAACAAAGTGAATACTTTGATCATACATACCAGTATGAGTGCAAAGTTACGTCAAGCACAGTTATTTGCGAGAAAATTTATTTGCACCAGATTATTTACACTTATTCACTACACTGCTTACTATACTACTTACTAAACTACTACCTATTTACTGCACTTTATTTACTAGGTTTATTCACGCAAGATTAAAAGGCCCACGTAGAGCACGCATCTCACATGAATTCGCTGAATATCGAGCGGAAAAGACTTCCGGGCTGGGTAAAGTTAACGGATACGTACGGTCACATAATATTGAATTCGTTAACGAACTTTCAGCGCCTATCTTGAAAATGCAGGTGGTTGCGCGATTTGTGGAATTCGCACTCACCTCACTTGCGTTTGAACGATCCTGAGCCTTTCTCAACGCATTTATTCTGGTGTGCCCAAACCAACTGGGGGAAACACTGAACTCGTGGCTCACTCATAGTAGAGAGTATCACCAGTGCATATCCTTGGTCGTGATGAGGTTTCGGCCCCGGACATCAGGAGAGCGTGTTCCGGAACGTGATCCCGCTAATCCACCAGCGCACGCTAAACGCAACTGGTTTATTCCGTCAGACTAGACGACGACTTCGTTCACGCGTGAGTGGTGCGGTTGGTTTTCACTGTTGATCAGATCTGATGAGAACGAAACTCGAGCGAAGTGCTTACCCGCTTTGGTGGGAAAACTCATCAAAATAATTACGCCAGGACAGAAGAAGGACCGTTCAAACGAGAGCGATGTAAACGCGCGTGGCAAGTCGTCAGTACTTACTGGACAAAACACTTCCGGCTATTCGTTCCTTTTAGATTTGCAATCCTTTGTTCCCACTGTCTCCATAGAAAATCAAATTCACCAAGGGGGACAAGAAACACAATGGGTCGTCAGTGGTGTGTCGTACAAGTTGGATTTTGACACCTAAGGGTCCGCATACCAAATATCTGTATGTCCATTTCCGCTATGACAAGAATAACATTCAACCATGGAGTTGGAAACCTATTTTGACATTGTCGTGAGATTCAGGCGAACCACTCGTTCAGAGTATTCTTCAACCGAATGCGCCAAAAAAGACGTAACACACTACTCATAAGGTCTCTGAAGCTCTCTGACAGCTCGCAACCAATTTTGCTCTTCTTTGGTCTCATCAGGTGTTCTTCTGCGTTTTTCTAGAACACAAATTACCCGAAAATCGACAACTACACTAACTGACATACAATTTCGGTTTCTGAGCGAGACTCACCTAAAATCCAGCTGAATCGCCTATCTATGCTATTCTTGCGTAAATTAATGTAGCGCACCAGGCCGCTTTATGTTTCATTTGGCATGATGTTCGCGAAATCGCAGAATGTTTCCGTTATAGAATAATTTGCTCACGATTTCGTTCCCAAGGGAATGGATTCACTTAGTTTTTTCCCATAAGTAGAATCAAGATCCCTCCAAAGCAGTCGAGGAATACATGGCGGAATCTTCATGTGGTATCTCTGACTAACATTTGACGGAATCTCAGACACTGCTCCCCCTGATGAGCGGAACTGGACTTGGGTTCTTGAAGAGTTTTCAGCAAGCTTGTGAGTAGTGTGTTACGTCCGTACAATGTATCACGATGTCTCGAATATCGTAGCAACTAAAACATGAGACGGCCTGGTGCAGCACATTCAGTTACAAAAACATCATAAACGGGCAGTTCAGATGGGATTCAGGTGAGTCACCTGTGAAAACCGAATTGTTATGCAAATGAGTGTAGTTGTCGTCTAGCTTTGTACTGGTGGAATAGAACACACTTTTTTGTGGTCAGCCGCACCTAGTGAAGAAATAATTGCTAAGAAAGTTTCCTTAACCCATTTTTCGCCCAGTAGATTAAGCCGTAATAAGTGACCGCTTAAGTGAAAGGAATTAAAAAACGTTGTCACGGTCCTGACTAACGTGAATTGAGCGGCTGAATGCTATTAGACGCGAAAGTAAAAAATCTCATTTGTACAGGGCTTTTGAAACGTGAACATCCTCTAGCAACCTCTTGAACGTTCCTAAACGTTCTCTGGCAACAAAGAACAAACACTGCAAAGCGGTCCCATAAGTTCCATACAATCCGTCCGTCATATAGGGGGACTAGACGTTACTCACACGTTTCATCAGTAGTATACACCGTTACACCGGTATTTCGGGCGAGAAAACGAGAGACATTTTGCACAAAGTAACGGTAGGTTTAAAAAGCATGAAATTTTGAGTTCATGCAATTAGTTCACTGATTACGCAAGATACTTTATAGCTGGAAATCTAGTAGAGAAAATTTGCTGGAGTGGCTGGTACCCGATAATTCAGAATGACCATTTGTTAGTTAGCTTACTGTATATGCTTCCAATCGGTGTTATGTCAAGAGGTTTTTTTACTATAAAGCCAAAACACAGCGTAGTGGAATAGGCTGTTGTAATCCGATGTTTCAGTTGCCGTGGGCGGCCTTTCTCAAGAATTTCTACAATCAACTGAATACGAGTCAAATGCAGCGACATTTGGGCCCACTGCCGTGTCTCCTGATTGGTGCATCCCTGTGATCAGTTGGCAGTCAGATTGCGTCAGCGTGCGTGGATGTGTGTGCACGTGCACGCACGTGACCCAATCGGATTGCCAATGATCACAGGGATGCACCAATCAGGAGACACGGTAGTGGACCCAAATGTCGCTGCATTTGACTCGTATTCAATTGATGGAGAAAGGGCGCCGGCAACCGGACCACCGCAACTGAAACGTCGGATTACAACAGCCTATTCCGTTACACTGTGTTTTGACTTTATAATTAAAAAACTTCATAATATACACCACATGGTGCTCAATCTTTTTAACACTCTTCGAGCTGATTTCGGTCCGAAAATCCTAAGGCCATAATTTTCTTTTGGACCAAATTTCCGTTGCACTGTAGTTTTTCCACTAATTTAGACAAACTTATTGATTTTGTACCCTGGAATGAAAAATTCAGCTTAGGTGGGTACGCTAAAGTATTTATTCTACGCAAACCACACTGGAAATGGTCTTTGGATCGAAGTGAATCACACTGGGCTAAAGAATGGATTCTTCCCTTGCCCGAGGACTGATGTGCCCTAGGGAATTTTACCACATTACTTTCCGCAGCTATCAGGCCCAAAATATTCTACGACCCACCAGTTTCAACAAGAAAATATTGAGTAGTGAATTTCGTTTTACTATAAAGTTGTTTGTTAGTTTGAAGTGCATCAGCGTGGTCCAGAATTTTGTAGTTTTCCCCAGGAAGCGAAGCAAAGAAAAAACTGGGCTTCCATATATAAATCGTAAAATACAAACCTGCTAAATGGACGGTACTCTTGTTAGCATCGATCAAAGGGAACCACGCGAATCACCTTTCCGACTATGCCGAATTAATGCCGGAAAAAGAAAATGATGGAGGGCTGATTTTTTTTAGTGCCCTAAACAGGAGACTGCCAATCAACAATTACAAACTGAAGTTTACGGGCGGTGACTACAATACGCTGGATATCGCGAACGGACCAACAAGATTCCAAACCGTACGCCCTTAACGGCTAGTTGCATCAATGGACATCAGATATCTTTAGGAACTACATAAACGCAGGCAGGTAATGAGGATGTGCCATATAACCGTGCACCGATGTCCAACCAATCCAAAAGTTTGCGAGCTGACTGTCAAGCTCGGTCCCCTGATCAACTACAAACAAACGCCCCCGAGCTACGAATAATTGGGCACCCTGTCACATCGCCCTTAGCTAAGCGGCTCCAAACCCCTTGTTCCTAAAAATCTACTGATAACCAACGACCCTATGAGATAAAGTACACTACTGAATATTTTCTGGCTGGTACTGGATCTCAGATACTTTTCATGACTAACGCATGCTTCTTCAATGTATGCAAAATTGCGTACACATTTCCTAGTTTTATCTCACCTGTACGTAAGACACGCTCATTTTTCAGGCATTATTTTAAGTTCACATGGTGCCGCCTAATACGAGAGAGGATGAATTAGCCACTTTTGTAACCGCCAGCATTTGTCTTGTTCTGACTGGTCGAAAGTAAAGTGAAGAATTCCACTCAAAACTGTTGGCTGAATTCATTAGCTCATTGTGCTCTGATCCGGGTTTAAACCACTGTTGGGACACTGGACACTATGACACACAATGTGGGCTTAGTACAACAAAAAGGTCAGCTGAAAAGTTTTGTGAAACATGCAGCACTCAGTTATGTAGGATTCGATTAAATCACAAACACCTTGGAACTGGTGTTTGGGCTCCTTCGTTTACTTTCTAGGCAGTTCATGTAGGGACCAGGATACATTCTGGGAGCTCCTGGATACGACATTTTGGTTGATATCACACAAACTGAACAAATACACGGCTGGTTTCATCTGGATGTCTGAAAGTCAGATAGGTTCGAACTGTGCGTTCGGATGAGCACCTGCCTTTTCAGTGTCAGTTTTGTGAAATTTATCGTCTAGTCATAATGAGATTGAAATCTTTGTTTCAAGGTATTTTTTTTATCTGCAGTCGATCCGCTCTACCTGTGATCAGTCAACTCAACCTGATTTACCACAGTTTCGGGTTGTTTCCCTTACTCAGAAAATGAGCCGGACAGCTACCTCTGCACGTTTACTTATTCATCTGTTTTCATTTACTGTTTTTCGGTCGATTGAATGCCAGTCTAACCATGGAATTTCTCAACTTCCCTTCAACCCGTAATGTCCGTGTGGATGACGAAATTCAATAAGGCGGTTAAAATTGCCATTCATCTATCCACTCATTCATTCATTCATTCATTCTGTTTCATTTCATCCTGAAAGTTTGTTTGCTTTTTGTTACGTGCGAGATTCCCCTTGGTGGACAAAATTACCAAATTACCAATCAATCTGTCAAACTAATTAGACTGAATGTGGAACTGAAATTACAAATCAAATTAGCTAATCAGGCATGGGTTGTGGGAGAGTTTTGGAAGACAAGGCAGGCGTATCACGCAGGATAGCCGTACGGACCACTCCGTATTTGTTCATTTTTTGTGCTTGAGATGGGCAGATCTGGTGAACTGGTGATTTAAGCCATAACCCACTATTTGGTCGTTATCCTGTGCTGAATAGCCTTCCAGCGTTGCCTTCCGAAGTTCGTGGTAGTCCGTGTTCTGTTCCACTATGTGGTGGAGTAGCGGAAATACGACTGCCCCGCAGCTCAGATGTCTGAGTCCCAATAGAAACTAAACTCAAGGGTCAAGGATATCGTCCAGTTCTTCCTTTCTCTGGCTTGGTGTGAACTCATCAGAAAAGTTGCGTCAGGAGAGGAAGAGAACTTTGAAACGACAGTGATGTGAACTCGGATTCTACAAATATCGCAGCTAGCTACAAGTAGTCAGAGTTTGTCCAGCAGGCTTCAAGCTTCTGTGGAGATAACTGACTGGGACGCCCTGAGGAGCTGATCAGTCGATCGACAAAAACCGGGACACTTACCTGGTCGTCATTCGAGTCATCGGGCAAACCAAGCATGAACACAGTCGGCTGTTCAGACGTGGTAATTCAGAGGTGTCCAGCGTGCGTTGGTGGAGCAGAGAGAACACGTTCGCCTCGCATGTCAGCTGTCCGGTGACCAAACCCGTCAGTACACTGCTGATGAGCTCTACTGAGAGTGAAACTCGAATCCGCTGGTTCCCTTCTCACTTTAGAGTACGCTCACCAGTATAATTGTGCCAGGACACGAGAATCAGTATTCAGACGAGAGTGATGTGAACAGGAATCGAGCCAACACTTTTAAAGATTCATTTCCGATAGGATTGGGGACCAGTGCAGAATCACTACGCAGGAAACCTTCAGCTCCACGAATTGAGCGTGTGGCACAATTTCGTGCTGATGTTGATCGTAACCTATGCATACCATTTCAGTCCTTTGGAATATGGAGAATGTATCAGTCTTAATTTCTAAAACTAGGTGCGAAAACACTGAAGTAGCCCCCACTGATTTAAGGGGACAACCAGTCTCTGTTGCTTTGTGTTACAGATATGCTACACTTGGTTTTAATGTTGAAACAATTACAGTTATTTTTAACGACTAACTCTACTGAAACCATACCAGTATGAACGAAAACATTTCTTAATTTTTTCCAAGGAAATTTGCGTAGCATACTCGAAACTTCCAATCGTTACACATGGAACCGAAATAAACTGGTAAATGTGCGGCCAACTGCGCTCGGTCGTGACCTTGGCGTAATCTTGCGCTTGAAACTCAAGTCTACTCAAACTTTGTGCACTCACGACCAAGACATTGCAGCCCTAATTGGTCAAGTTTTAAGCCTTGGTTAAAAATGGTCAAATTTTGAATGTTGCGGGCAAAATTAATTTAGGTACTCGTTTATTAGTCTATTTTAAATCACATCAGCCCGTGCCAACTACTAAATAAAGTAACAGACGATGAAAAGAACCCCAATCTTATCTGGGGTTCTCCAGTGCATATGTGCCAAAAGCCTGTAACCGCATTTTGTAGCACCATCAAGCTCAGAGGGTGTTTGCTTTTTGTGGTTGTACGGACGGGCTGTTGCAAAACACATACAGATGGTACCGGTGGCCTGAGCACTGCTCACCGGATCGAAGTGGACCTGATTGGTTATCAGTCACTAGACTTCCGGATTCGGGTGATCAGCAGAAAGACCCAAGGCAATGGACTGCTCGTAAGGGTCAGCAAGGTGATGTGGCCACGTGAGTTATGGGATTGCGCTGTCCAGCTTAGAACTGACGTGCGCACAGGACGGTTTTGCTGACACAGAATAGATCCGCACAGCCAAATAGAAATTGTTCAACTCACTGTATCAGTTATGCAGTGCACTGATTGGGTTGGGACGGATGACTTTTTATAAATTAGTCTAACTGCTGCTATATGGAGTTCTGACACCAAGCCAGGAGTGGATAATGTTCACATACTCGCTGACTGAGTTGCTCACTCACACTTCCAGTAGATTTAGCTGAATGAATGAGAAACCCATGTATTTTGGACGTAGAGTGACACTGCGTTTAGTCTAATCGGGGTGTTTGTTTGAGTGTATTGCCGGTAAACTTCCAGGATGAGTTGTCATACATCTTCCAGCTTAGTAGATCGGCTAATTAACCGTCTTTGAAAAGTGAGATGAACGGAGGTCAGGTTTCATTCAGAGTTTGATATTTTCGGCTCGGGTAGTGGTCTTTTTACGTTGCACTTAATGGGGTTGCAGGAAGCACAGTATCCGACACTGAAACTTTTTGGGCAATAATATACAGCCGCGCTCCATTTCTGGAGTACGAATTTATTCCAAATGTTTGTTTTTTGAAGTTATCAAGTTACCAATAGGCTTGAAAAAAGGTTAAGTGATTGACAGATATCTAGCTGAATGAATTTGCATCGATCGGCGCCTAACTGCCATGCCACCAGAAGGAAGCACGAAGGCTGGGATACTGCCAGGTTGCCCAAGCCTAGACAGGAGAAGTCGAGATGCATAGGTTGGGTTCGAACCTCAGACCTACCAGTCAGTAAATTCGCGCTCTAACCACTGAGCATAACTGAACAGAACTGGTTTCTGGTACCTTTTGTAACATGATCAAACAGAAGCCGGTTCGTGGCGCACATGAAGCTGGTACTGCAGTTGTCCACGTGGTCGATAGGTAGCTTAGCCTTACGCCTAATATGTGTGCAGAACTTTACTTTCATATGAAAGCATATTATTTGCCAAAAATGCATAGCAGCCATACACTATCTGAAATATGCGGTTGTTTAATCTGTTAAGCCACTTCGCTGATTGCTTCCAGGCACCTCTGCATTCTTTGTACTCTGTAGTCATGATTCTTCAAGTATACCCAAGCACGTCCGCTAGTTCTTCAACCAATCGCTCCAGCTCAGATGATTGCATCCCTTCTGATCGAACAAGCTGACTGGAATTGAACAATCGGAGTCATATTACAGGTTGTTACACAGTTTTCTGTGACAGTGTATGGAATTCATAGATGTATTCGTCGAAATTGCGGCTGAGAGGAACCGCTGGCAAGTCGACGACTACATTTTTCTTTTTTCTCGAATAAGTACACACAAAAGAAAACCAGGCAGCACAACTTCTCGGAAAGTACTCATGTTTGAATGTCTTTTCTAAGCAGTGGAGACGGTCAGTGTGTTGATATCCGGACTCATCTGGGACAGTTGTGCGGAAGAAAACTAAACGTAGTTTTCGGGTCACGTAAGGCGGATGGATACATTTTGGCCCATGCCGTGTTTACTGGACACATTACTGCGAATTTACACCGTGTGAGAGGTAAATTGTGGATTTGCACTATAATCCTGGTGGAGAGGATCGACCGAAACATATGGTAGGCATGCAGCCATGTTTCACGCCACGTGGTTTGGATTTACAGACCACTGGCATGAGGAATCCGCAAGAATTCACTCAGTTAGCAAATTAAGTAGACTACTAGGTGTAGATCACGTGACGCATTCCGGGAAGTCCGATTGAGTGACGCACGAAATCAAAAGACAAAAATTATCAAGCATTGAGATTTATCAACAAAATGCGATACTACGCGTACAAAATGTGTATAAGAAGGGGACAAAACCTCAAATGATGGGAATTTCCGTCTACTTTTTGCACAGATAGGTGCAAGTCCAAAGAAAGTCTGGCAAGACAGGCAACTTGATGTGAATTACCGACAAACGTGCGTGTACAGATCGTGGTAACGCAATAGGTCGAAAAGCCCGCGTGAAAAGTTCATCAGAATTGGCTTGAGATGTTTAGGTCGCAAGTTCACGAGGGTGGACACTGAATAGATGGGACGGGCGCAGAAAACAGTGGGTTTAAGAAAGGGAGGGGTTTGACCGGGAGAAAGGAGGTACACCACCTCACCTGCTTAAGCTATCCATTCCCACTCAGTACCGGACACCAACAACCATGAGAGGCGAAAATGGTACAATCGACTCCAGCCATAGTCACTTCTCACAGTCCTTTATGTCCTATACAGTGACCGAAAGCCTAAGTTTTACCAACCCCTTATAGCACGCATGCATTCCCTATTGCTGTGGTAAATGAGCCATTGTGAGTCTTGAAACGCTTCCGTCCTGATGCACCCATCTGATCCTGGTATACCGGCTGTTACAACACTGGATTTATTCACGTTCACATCACTCGCGTTTGAACCGTCCTTCTTCTGTCCTGGCGTATAATTCTGGTAAATGCAAGCCGATGTGGGGAAGCGCTGAACTCGAGTTTAGCGCTTGTTAGACCTCCTCAGCAGTACATGTCTTTGGTCGTTCCGGAGTTCGAACCCCGGAAATCTGATATGGGAGGCAAGCGTCCTACCAATACTCTATCAGCCCACACTAACTTGTCTGAATTTCCACGTCTGAACAGGTGAACGTGTTCTCACTTGATCAATATGATTAGATTTATGTCTAAATCCTCGTAGAAATTTGCAGCTCACTTCTTTGGGTAAGCGCTATGTCATCAGTAAGTTTAATGCATGAAAGTATTGATGTCATCCTTGAAATTTCCTCAAAGAATACTATCACACGTTTCCAGTTTTAACCAAATCTTTATAGTTACAGTTGTGGGGTTTTGTGGGATAGGTATTTTGTTCATATTCACACCATTCTCGTTTGAACGGTCGTTCTCCTGTCCTGGCGTAACTATTCCGGTGAGTCCACACCAAAGGGGGGAAGCACTGGACTCGAGTTTCGCTCTCATTAGAGCTCAGCAGTGCATATCCAGTGGCCGTACCGGGATTTAAACCCCGGACATCTGACATGCGAGGCGAGCGTTTTATCACTACGCATCACCAACGCACTTTGGACGCATCTGAATTTTCACGTCTGAACAGGCGAACGTGTTCACGCTTGAGCGATGAGATTGGTGTGCCCGGCTCATCGAACGACGACCCAGTGGCTGTCCTGGTTGTGACGATCATCTTAGTTACGCAGCAAGAGGTGTCAATTTAATCACGCCATTTTCCTAGAAAAAATACTGTGCAGACCCAACTTGGTTGAATTACGTGAGGGCACTTTGAGGCGCTGATAGTAGGCATTACAATGCACTTGGTTCATAGTCAGCCAGGTTCTTCAAACTGGATTTTGGAGAAAGTAACAAGACAGATTGGGTGATGTCATACCAGCTTGTCTATGTCCCAGGTGGAGAGCCGAAAAATGTCTTTGGGAAGACATAGAATAAAGTGAAATTAAACGATATCCATTGGCGTGATTCTTTGTTATTTATGTCCAGTGATGACTGGTCCGAAGTCCCTGCTCTGCGTGAAGAAATCGGATTCACCGGTGGTCCAAAAAAGTGCATACCTCTTTCCTTCTTCCACTCCCGCCCCAGAAAAGCGAGTTCTCAGCAGGGCGCCTGACGATTCTGCTACGGGCGTGACTGACTTTACGGTTACAGTAAAGTTCATCTTGTGCTGCAGCCCATGCCCCGACCAACTGAGTACGACGCGTGAAAATTTTCGTCCTTTTGTGGGTAGCAACCGGATACCATGACGCCTTGGATACATTTCTGTGAGGTTGCCCTTTTTTTTGCAGCTCTGGCCATTCTTACTAGAAAGCTACTTCAAGGGTGATGCAAGTGTTGAAGCGAATCCGGTATTCATCAAGGAGAGAGGGGTTTCACGTGGAAACCAACACATTCGGTCCTGGTTTCGTTCAATTATTGGCAGTTGAGTGTTATATCAGTCTACGATTTGAGATAATCAGTGTGCAACTTGCTACGTTCTCTATCCAACTAAGAAAAGTCAGGGTACTGTTGGTGCGATCCACCTTCCGGGGTGAGGTCTGCGTGATCCTTCCTGCGAACGTTTGAAGACGCTGCAGGTTGCGGCTGCTAGCCGCTATCAATGATGTTCTTGTCGTCAGTTTCCACCCAGACTCTGAAAGAGTGTCCGAGGGTACATCGGAATGGCAGCGACAAGCCCCTTCTTCTTCAAAGTAAAACTTCAAAATAAATTACAGTTTCACGGCAGCTAAGCATCACAGTTTGAACATTGATAACGTGCTATTGACGATGACAAATATATCCTCTGACTTCCTCACAGTTTTTCATGGTCTGTTTGCAGGTTTTAAAGACAGTAGGGCATTCCGATCGCAAACGGTTTCACCACAAGTAACTAAATGTAATGCAAGCTTAATGTGTGGTCGATTTCTCTCTCTCTCTCTCTCTATTTCTCTCGATGCTATCGCCTTACCGACTAAAGAGTGCTACGTCATTCAAGTTTGTCTCAAAGATATTCCTCATAGAATCTAACCATCGACCACAAGAAGTCAGCCAAACGAGGCGGTTTACGCATCTTCGTGCTTCCTTCAGCTGTGGGTTCTTCATCAACCCTTAGGGAGGACCTGATTTTTCCAAAGCGATAGGATTGGAGCAACATGCCTGACAAGACCTCAACGGGACATTTCGAAGACTTTGGGTGATTTTACTACTCATAAGATGAAAAAAGTAATATCCTTGTTTCAGAATTATGTCATGAGCTCCAAAATAAGTAATATGCTCATAACTCTCAGGATTTCTCCCCTACTGAGCAACGATGAAGTTTGGAGTCGAGTCAGATACGAAACCACGGTGGCTTAAAAAAGAAACATCGATTCTGATGAACCAAGCTAATCCAGCAATCCTTAAGGGAAACTTGTGTGGAAAGGTCCATAGTCAAGGACATGGGGAATATGAAACATTGTGAAGAATCAAGTTGTAATACGTCCAGCTATCGATATTTCTACTGGAAAAGCATATAAGTAGTACGGAATTAGAACACAACAAAAAATTCAAATTTTAACAGTCCACATAAGCTTATGAGTTGGTGGTACAAAAGATTGACCAGAATGATAAGGGATAGTACAGAAATACACTTATTTGCACACGAATTCTGTTTGGACGGCAGATTGATATGGAAACCGGTTGAATCTCTCATTTATGATGTTTTCAGCAACCTTACGAGTAGTGTATTACGTCTGAATTGTATAGAAATCCTAACAGATTGCTAAAAGGACTGAGTGGTCGGAATTAATTAAGAGGATACGTTTCCTACCTGACAGAACAGGTCACTAAGTGACAATTACTGATGAATAATTCGGAGAGCAGGGGTTGCAAACCACTTAGGTGCCAACCACGCCTATGTGTAACACAACCTTGGTGCTCTTGCTTGAATGCGGTACGGCGATTCGGAAGCCTTTTTTGAAAATACGCCACTTGAGTCGTAAAGATAAATGAAACGAACGAAAACGCCTCTATAAGGATACAGAAAGTTGTGTAGCGCAATGATTCTACTCCGAAGAAAAAGTGCACCATGTGCACCGACCTCATTTAAACAGCACGTTTTTGGTTATTCGCACGTTCTGTTGAAATGTGTCGCTTCTCACATCAATGGTTTTTACAATCAACGAGTTTTTTTAGCCCGTCGACATAACTCGTTCAAGTTTTCTTCCCGTTTTCCTGGCAGAAAATAGTTTCCGGCGTTTTTCTTATGTTTGCAAGGTTCGACCGCAAGACAAAATCAGCCTAAAGACCTACTAGTCTAGAAACTTCGGCCCTTATGGGGATAGAACCATGCATCCTTAGCATTGTGTCTCCACTCTTAAATGCTCCTTGTTTGCGGTTAGAGTTTTTTTCCAAGGCGCGTCACATGTAACAGTCTCGGCTGATAGCGCAAACCGAAGCAGAGTTGTGGGAAGGTGTAGAGTACTTTACTTTTTGTGGACAGGCTCAAATTTGTAGTCTCTGGTTTTAGCTGGAAGCACTCTATGCTAATTAATTTCGTATTTTGCTTTCGAGTACTGCGTTTCGCCTCATGGGTTGCGACTGCTCCAGTATAGTCATAGGGGGCGAGGTTGCCCAAGAGCGCGAATTTACTGACCGGAAGGTCCGTGGTTCGAACCCGACCTCTCCCTCTTGACTTCCCCTGTCTAGGCTTGGGCAACCTGGCAGTATCCCAGCCCACGTGCAACCTTCGGGTGGTGTGGCAGTTAGGCACCAAAAGGGTGCTACAGCTGAACAATAAAATATAGTCATAGTCATACATATAAGTTGATCCTGTTTGTGTAACATACAGACGAAGAACGATGATGTCCTTATTGCGCATAACGAATGACTGTTGTGTACAAAACTGCGACGAATCACAGCGATTCCGTGATGACCAACAAAAGGAAAGCTTCAAATAACGGATATGCCATTCCAGAATCCACCAGGTTGAGTCCTAATTCGCATGGATGTATGTTCTTCTGCTGAAGCGAGAGCTGTCCGAAAATGGTATTCCAGTTGGTCAGCACCTCTAGCACCTTTGGTGCTACTCAGATACCAGACACCAATGAGACACTGCCCCTGTTGATCCGCTGTCCTGCAGGTTTACCAGCTGCTGTTTGACATCCATAAAATGCTGCATAAGTTGTTGGATGGTAAAACCCCTTCACTACTAATCTGTGTCTGAAAATGCCGACAACTGTGATGCCGACTAATAAGGAAACGCGAGCGGCCTGATATCGACACGGGGAATTTAGAAATCGATCACAGAGCTTGAAATCACTGTAGACTAGGGAGGAACTCAAGTTTTCCACAGAAAGCCACTATTCTGACAAGAAGTCAACAGACTTCCTAAAGTTCATGCGTCGGTGATCTTGGAATGTTTACGTACTAAGTACTAAGACAGTTCCATGTAAAGGACCGCATGTGATGCTGTCTTTCCAAATTGAATTTCAACGATGGTTCGCGTAAGCAAATATGCTTCCTTACTTAAAACTTGGGTTCACTTTTTTCACAAGGAATATGACGCAGATCATTCATTTTCTCCGTGGAAGCAACTATGGAATCAATAGTTTTTTACATTCTGTTTTCCACAGTCCTCAGCGCTGATGTCATTTCCTGTTGTGATGCTTCAGTTCGAAATGTTTTTGAAGCCAGGCACAGGAATCCAATTAGGCAGCAACAACCCTAGCGCCGAAATATTTCTCAGACGTGGCATAACTTTGCTCCAGCCAGTTGCCATGGTAATGATAATTAAATTGGTCTACTTAAACAATCTAACTCAGACGTGAAACTAAGAGTCTTTTCAATGATAAGCAAGAGTGACAATCAAATTTTCACAGTCCTGTCACCAAAATGAAGGTTGTGTTTAGCATTTCTGAATTGTCGTATAAAAAACGATAAGTCTGGGGCTACTACTGTTCACTGTTCAAACGAAAGCTAAAATCTACTATGAAGTTGAATGTTACCTACGGGCTCAAAAAGTGACAAGGTGTGATAAGGTCCCATGTCCCATAATGATGGGGCCGAACAGCTAAGCTATTCAGGATTATTTGCACTGCGTAATCTAGTCAGTATTTGTGTTACAAGGTCAGACCTAAATCATACCACTAGGTTTTCATTACAGATCAGCACCTGTGTACTCAGAGGATCGATAGGTCCATATGATGGGGCTTAGTATGGTCAACAAACCTCACGCTGTTGAGCTATTCGGAACTTGCTACCGCCTATACGTAAATACTCAGCCGGGTTCCGAGATCATACGTTGACATAAAGGACATTCTTACTCAGCCAGGTGATTTGCTTTTGGCCAGACTATCCAGTAATTCAAGAGCCCGTGGGAAAACCGCCTTCTCGTCAACGCCGCTGGTATGAAATCACTGTGATACATGCTTTGAGCAAAGACACCTCCAAAGTTTAAATCCAAGGTTTCGAATTGCTTAGAGAGAGCTAAAAACGGATATATTGCCACACTAATGGTTCCTAACAGCTTCGAATACCAAGATAGGTCTTGCTGCTGTAGTGGTCTGGCTACCCAATAAGTTACTTCACCAGGAGTGTGTGGCAAAGAAATAAAAATAATAACGCTAGGTTGGGTATACAATAATAAAGAGGTCAGATGGAACAGACTCACTAATAATTGTTCTCTTTAAAATAGTTCGTCGTTGGCCCAGGTCAGAGGATAAACAATAATCCAATTATGGTGTTCCAGGAGTTTTCTTCTGAACAGTTCCCACATATAATAGATTCCCAAGATGGTCTGAAATGTTTTGATACCAGAGTTAGCACGTGAGACTCGCTCGCTGCAAGCGCGAACGAAATCAGAAGAGAGAGTCGAAGCATGTGACCACGTTTGTATTGCGTGAAATTTTGTACAAGTGCGCGTTTTTGTAGTTTTTCGTATTCAAACAAAAAAAACGATTATGCAATTGATGAAATACGTAGTGTTATAATGAAAGCAAAACAAAGGTACAAAACGCCAAACTACCTTGACGATAAACGTTGTTCTTAATTCAACGAGGAAGACCCGTATTTCCACAGCATAAAGGGTGAGTTCTGCTTGTGTCTTGCTGGCTACATTTAAACGAAACCTTTCCTTACCGCTGTTACTTTTTGTAATATAAGGAAAACCAAAGTGGGATATAGTAAACAGATTATTATTATTATCTAGTGTATACTATTATCACATATTATCATATATCGTGTTTATTATATATTATCATTTAGTGTGTAATGGGGGGGAATAACATCTGTCCATTCTATGAGGTGCTCCTTCAGTAAGGCCGTCTATTTCCATGAAATTCTGTCAGGTTATTCCAACAGACGCGCTACTGAACTATGTGGAGACAAAAGTTTACAGCCCAATGTTCTCGGGACATATTGGGTGGGTGCAGACTACCCCAAAGGTTTTCTAACATGCCTCCAAAGAACTATAGCTTCTTCGCCGTGTACGTTCTTCCGAAGGTTGAATTGCTAGGTTTCGGATTCTCCATCATCATCATGGACAGCAAAACGAGATGAGAACACCGGTGCTTCACCGCCGTACAGTTGTAGATGTATTCCGATAAAACCTTATAACGGAAAGAAGGAACTGATGGCTAGCCTGCCATTTAAAAAATCTGTGGTATTTTCACCTCCAAAACTCAGTCAGACAGTCTGGACAGAAACTGACAGCTTGCACATTACTGTTATCGGTTAGCCACCATGTCTATCAATGTCTTCAGCGAAGCACAGGGAGGGTCACGTAGGCCCCATTCTGGAAGGAGGACAACACCCAAAACCTTCTGTAACATCCTTCATTCTCTCTAGTTTTGTACACTCCAAGTTAAACACCAGAAAAGCACTCTTCTAGGCAACAGGTAAGTCGGCACCCGCGTAACACACGGCCCGTCCACCACAGACTCCTTCTGCTTGACGAAAACCCCACCTCCTAACCATCTCATCCCATATACGTTGATTCTAGCCGACTACAACCATGGTTTTGAGACATCGGTGGTCAGGCACCTGAAGGTACCTCAGACTCTGCCAAAGTTGGTAAATTTTCACAAACTTACAGACCCAGTGAGATGCTTTTTCGATGCCGAAAGAAGCGCAAACTAGCAAGTTCAAATCTGGCTTCTGAGATTTGTGCATTAAAGTTGTGTCACACTGCCGTCAGAGCTAACGCAACTTCCGCGACACACACATTGTTCCACAGCTTCCGATGCCACTTCTTGAATTTTTGGAGTCGAGACCGTGCGTACCTTGGCAAGACTTTGCAGAGGGTGGGCGAGCCGAAGGATTGGATAACCTCGGTAAACTATTCAAGCTTTTTCAACCCTCCGGACTACGATGAGTTGAATAATACTGTTGAATTTTGTCATGAGAACAAGGCTTGTTTTCTGTGATTGTTCCTCTTGGCTAATACATCACAAATTTATATGGTACCAGAAATCACGTGAAAAAGGCTAAAATTGGGAGTACATACACTTTAGAGAAGTAGAAATCAAAGGAAGGGGATTTGAATGAGGCGTAGGTCAATAGGTCACAGAATCAGGTAAGTGACGTCAATGTCAGGACGGGATTGTGAGACCGGATTTTCCGCAGGCCAGTTCAAGTTCAGAGGTCGCACAAATTCCTTGTGGACGCAAAGTTGTGGATCCGGCAATCGGATTCCAATCACCTCTGCGATCGATAGTAGTCTGGATCGTACCAGTCGTGATCGGTTCACAGGTACCCGGTATATGATAGCGAAGACTTGCTCTTTGCGGATGACGTGACTGGTTTCGGCCAAATGTGACACAATTGCACTTGAGCCTGGTTTCTTCCAACTACCACTCAGAGACACTGGGTTGTGATCTCCCATTCTGTCTGACAAATGCCTCTTCGTACGACCAACGTATGATGCTGGGCACGAGCATACAAATGAGTACACACAAAAGCTGCTGGCAGAACGTGGCGGAAACTGATAGTAGGGCTGGATTTGAAGCTCAAACACAGATTAGCAGCCAAGTAGGTCGTATCAACAGAGTTTCTAAGTCTTCTGATAGTTAGTTCAGTAACCAAGTCACCTTTGAATGGAAGCCTCATGTAGACGGGCTTCTTCCCAGCAGAACGATGTTTAGCCTTGGAACTAACGGATTCCACAGTCTTGAGTAAGAAACTTTCAGGATATCCGCTCTATATGAATGTGCGTCCTCTTCTAAACAGTACGGGGAGCATATTTTCATTGCTCTCTCAGTCAGGCATCTACTTCGACTATGCTGTTGTTGCAACGGAACTAAGCTATCGAACTGATCTTTCCACGTTTGCATTCTGCGGACTTTGCGTTCTATGGTCCCGTCAGTGTCTTCCTGTTAACAGTGATATCGAGGAGACTTAACTGTCCGTTCTGTTCTCACCCAATAGTAACATTGATGTTCGTACGGACTGAATTGAAACTGCTTAACACGTCTGTTTTACTGATAGTTTCGTCGGCAAGTACGAAAATGTCGTCCACGTAGCGACGATCCAACGTAAACCGTGCAATGAGTGCGTCTAATTTTTGAGTCTCCAGTTTGGCCATGAAAAAATCTACCAACACGAGACCTAGAGGAGACCCCATCGGGTAAAATTAAAGTGGATGAAACAATTTCGATTGTCACTTTAACGCAGGCGGTTAATTCATATATTTTTAGGCAAACATTTCAAGAGAACTTAGGATTGAAAAAAACCTTTTCAGAGTTTTAGAAGGGCTTGGTAAACAATCGGTGGGTTTTATTTGGTCAACGTTTCGCTTTTGACACGAAAACTTCATCAGACCAACTGAACAGGTCACCAAGTTGGCCAGGTTATAAGGTAGACGGGGAACCAACCAGTAAGCTCTCTTCAGATTACCACACTAGGTCAGTGATGAGTGTCAATTAACGGCTCTTGTCGGCTAGTGTGGCTGCCACAGTCTTGAATTGATGGGTTGGAGGAGTTTCAAGTTAATTCCGATCGGCTCTTGTTCCTTAATCTTCCAATTGATTGAAAACTTTTTTTTAGAGATTTTGGGGTACATTTTGGATTTTAGATACTACTGAAATTCGACCGGGTGCAGCATCATTTGTAAATTGATGTTGCTATATTTTTGTAATAGTGTTTTGCAGCGTTAAGCACGTGACTTAAGAATTTATATTGCTGGAAACGTTTGGAGGTCACATTTAGGATCGTACTAATCATTAAATTATGGGCTAGAGTAAGTGCGGATAACCTTGGGTCGCTAACTACTAATAAAGTTGGGCCAAGTAGATTGGAATTTGTTCCAAATTTGCTCTTTGTTCTGCTAACTGGCCTACCACGGCCTCTAAGGAAACTAGTTTGTAGAAATCAACATCAAGGTCACGATCCATTCTACTTGTGAGGCGTAATATTGCTTTCTTCATTGGAAGTTTTCGTTCGAAAAACTTGCACTGCTATGGCGAAGGATCCATAAAGGATTTGTGAAACATCGCTTGAGGGGACATTGACCAGCAAGTAGAACTACGGTAAACTGAAAGCGAACACCAAGTTTCCTCTGGTTCAGCTAAAACTTAACTGTGCATTCTTACCGATGGAAACTGGTTAGCCAGTGGACAGGAGGTTATATGTCGGCTAAGCAGTAGAGAGCGTAAATGTTCAAGCGGTCTCTACAACTGGGAACCGCATGTGAGCTCAGTGAAATTCAGAACAAGCAAATTGCAGCCCAGCCTCTTCTACCGCCTCCTGACAGTGGTAAGTAGGGTCCTATCTATCTATCTATCTATCTATCTATCTATCTATCTATCTATCTATCTATCTATCTATCTATCTATCTATCTATCTATCTATCTATCTATCTATCTATCTATCTATCTATCTATCTATCTATCTATCTATCTATCTATCTATCTATCTATCTATCTATCTATCTATCTATCTATCTATCTATCTATCTATCTATCTATCTATCTATCTATCTATCTATCTATCTATCTATCTATCTATCTATCTATCTATCTATCTATCTATCTATCTATCTATCTATCTATCTATCTATCTATCTATCTATCTATCTATCTATCTATCTATATATGTATACAGAAGCACGACAAAATATGTTTTGTATATTGTTGCAAAAGCGGTGTGTCGCCGTTTCTGTCTTCATCAAGAAATCGTTAGCAGTGTAAATCTGACGAAAATTGAGGAATCGGCCGCTCCTGGCTGAACGATCAAGTGCTCATGGGTTCGAAACTTCCTACTAGAGTCTCGTTAGATGATGATTCCTAACAGGGCTGATTCTTGGCTTTTCAGGACAGCCTGTTTTCACTAACTGGGAGAAATCTATATTGCGAGATCGCTCTGATGAATAGTGTCGTTTAACCGAGGCAGAACTATGTTGATCTCTCAAGTGACATTTTGTCAACGCGTAAATCAAATACTCTAAACACGCACACTGTATAGGTTGTGGCACTGAAGTACATGTGCATTCAAGAAATGTCCTTGCCAAATTTATGATAATTTCAATGTTACGGGGACCGAAGGCTGACTGGTTAGATGTGTACCTTGACCATAATATCAGAATGTTTTCAATGAATACACTCATTTGCATATCAATTTGGTTTTTGCGAGAGACTCACCTGGAACCCAGCTAAATCTCCCGTTTGTGGTGTTTTCAGGCAACTGAATGTACTGCACCAGGCCGCCTCATGTTCCAGTTGCTACGATATTCGAGATATCGTGATACATGTATATTCGTAGTGCACTACTCATAAGGTTGCTGAAAACGCTTCGACAGCCCATGACCGGTTTCGCCCTTCTTAGGACGCTGCAGGTTAGAACACACATTTATGTCCGTATTCATAGTGAACATTTTGTTGAAGTTGCCCACTCCGCGCATGGCATAAAATATCCTGTGAATTGAAACGACGTAAAACTTGTGGTCCCAAACACTTTCCAATTGATTGAAAACTTGTGGCTTATTGAAAATACTGTAAACTGAAAAACGCACGTCGTTCACCTGAGGGGTTAAATTCATGTCTCGCCAGGTCAAGTGGATTATTTCGGGTTATTTGAATGTCTCATTCAAGTGTATGGCGTTTGTTCCGATTTGTGAAAACTTCCGGTGTTTCTGAAGACCACGGCAGACGCGGTTATTTCCAGCAACAAAACGAACCTCAAGGAGAATAGCTAGCATCCTATGGTAAAATAGCCCCTCGGACAGATTTTCAAGCAGTAAAGTTGTGTTTTCCTCTTGGAGAGAGTTGTTCATTTGAGCTAAGGTGTAGCAAAAGGTAAATCCAATGTGTGATGGTGCACGAATTGGCGGGCAACTAACTTCAGCCACTTGGAAATTCGGTGGTCGCGCTTTAGACCAAGTTATAGCAAAACTACTAACGCGCGGTATGTTTCTGTTTCACTGAAGTTTGCCGCTGACCCTGGTGTTTTCATTTTTTTTTTGGACAGTATGTTAACAAAAGCTGTTTATAAACTGCGTTAGCCGAAAGCCAAAAATGCAATTTTGTCCGTCTGGTCAAGTGCATTCAAAAACCTTCCCTCTTACTGTGTAGGCTTCTCGTTTTTACCTCATGTATGAGCAAACGTTACAATTTACACTCGACCATGTATTCTATGGACGTATATGTTCAGTTGCTTAGTTTGCATACACCCTGGCACTTGATCGATCGATCCAATCGGTTACAGAACATAAAGAAACAGGCGACAAATTTCTGTCGAATACCTACAAGTGCGATATGATCTTCGACATTTATGGATTTTCGTTTTTTTTCCAGTGCAATTTACTAAGTCGGCAGACAAACGGGCAAGTTGTGGTTGATATCCAGATTGTTTATGAAGTCTGGATGAATTTGTTAGAATGAATTCCGCGATGTCACACAGAAGCAGGTAAACGTTGTATGTGTATTCCTAGTGGTGGGGACCACTCATCACAAATTCTTGTGAAAACGTGCGTTCTACCAATCACACTGTTATTTGCAGTGGGCCCATTTATCATCTCAACTACCGAATTTGTCAGTGCTCCCTTTGAGAACTGTATAATTCCTGGGGTACGTAGAACTATTTTCAGCGGCAGTTGTATTTACTGGTTTATGTTTCGGGGAAAATGTTGAATCTCAAATGTTGAACTGACACGTTTGTGGCCCCATCGTACTTTCAAACGAAACCCTAGCTCAAACAACTTGACACAGGGGACCCACATACATGACTCAACCAGTAATTTATTGATATAGAAAGAATTCCTGGTCGGAAGATGACGCACTTCAGCAGTATTCCAGAACCAGTAGACAAGAGGTGAAAATGGCGACGAGGAACCAAGAGTTTTGTCTCATTCCGGTCATTTCACCCTGAGGAATGTACAAGCTGCCTCGAGAAACAGTGACTGAGTATCAGGATGACGTTTCGTTGGTCGTCGTAGGGTCATTAATGTAGGCAGCTTTGTATACCCAACGGGGTTGTTTGTTTCATGGGTCACCAAGTGAGATCACTTGACATAGAGATCACCTGTCATTGTGTCAACTGGTAGCAATGCGTAGCAATAGTGGCCGTTTCGCTATCCGGATGTAGGCATCAAAGTTCCACACTGACCATTCTTAAAAGGTACCACAAACTATAAACCTATAAACAAAAACAGACTTCTCGGGGAGGGTCATTCTTGTTACACTTTTAGGCCCAGTTACATACTACAAACACCAAGGACGAGCTGGTGGCTGCTTGGGGTGATAGCCTGTACAACAGCGTTGACGGTCGTGTTTCACGAGATTTGGTCGCTTCGCCTCTTTCTAATCGATGTCTTGTATTTCCAGAAGGAGTGTTTCCTCGGCTATTTATCCGCGGTATCCAGCTCCGATGCAACCTGCTCACGACGAGAGTTAGAAGCGCTCGGTTGGGTCATGGTGGCCAGACGATCTTATGTCGTGGAAACTGTGGCCAACCAGAGAGTTTGGTGCATATTTTGCAGTCCTGCTGGATAACACATGACGTCATAATCGGGTTGCAAGGAAACTCGCGAAGCGTCTCCGTCGCCTGGGATACACCGTCTTTGAGGAGTTAGAGCACCTACTTCGACGTTCTTCATCCCGCCTGACCTGATCGCTGTTAGGGAGCGCCGAGCAACTGTGATGGAAGTCTGCATAGTCTCGGATGGGAGCGGAGTGACTGTGTGGAATGTGAAGAGGCAGAAGTATGGTACTGACGAATATTCCCTCGCCATAATCTCAGCCCTACGTGCAATCGGTTGTGATGTCGACTTTTTGGTCCACAAACCGATGATCATCTCTTATCGAAGGATCTGCTTTCCTCAATCCGCCAAAGTTGTTATTGGACTGGGACTTCCTAAGGTCACAGTCAGTGACTTGTGTTTGCTTGCCGTTGTGGTCTGTTTGCGTACGTACGACACTTTTGTGCGTAGCACATGGCGTTGAGTGTACCTTCTTGCCATCGAATCTCACACCAGACCCAGTATGACGGGCACTTTGTGCCTGATGTGCGAACCTTGACTGTGCTATCGCTTACCGCGTCTTGAAGAGCATTCAGCCTTGTTTGTTCTTTCTTCCGCTGTTGGACTTTACACGCGTGTTTCCATACCAAAAACTCTGATGTACGCTGGGATTCATTTTGTCCGACTGGAGCTGTTGATGACATGACTTCAAAATGAGACGTTTCTCTCTTTTATCTCATATTCTCCTGTAACCCTTTTGCATTCATCGCTTACATTCACCTTTTATGTCTGTGACCATGCTCTTCAAAAATAAACGATAGCAGTACTAGCAAATTGAATAAAAAAGGGTACTATCATGATCCAGTGAGAGCTAATCTTGTTGCCCTTCAGCCATACAACATCGAAAGGTTATGTTATGGTTCAACCACTAACCACAACTTTTGAAACTCTGAGTTTCGTGAGATGTGTGCACTAATCATGTCTCCAAATAGAGATGAGACAGTGGTAGAATGTTTTCCGTCTTTTCAGCATAGATTGGTTTCATTTGCAGAATGAAATCTTGACTGATTGAAAATTACAAAATCTCCTCATACTGTGGTCAGTCGAGAACTGTGGTGGTTTTAAGCTAAACCGTGTCTAGACTATGTACGATTTGCCGAGGCAAATTAGCAAATACGCAAATTTCTGACATGTATACTTGGACATTGGATTAGTCGCTTTTAATAGGGGGTTTGAAATTTAAACAAACACATGATAAAAAAGTTATAACCCCACGAGGTCGGCAAAGGTTTTGGACAGGCTAACTTACATTCCCCATGTCGGCTACTTTGAGAATAAGTTGAAGATGTGTGAGAAGGTCGGGATTACTGATTTGCCAAAGTGTATGGGAATAAACCATGTGCGAACGGTAAACCATCGGCGAAAATGTTATCCGCGTTTGAGGCAACGCAACTCAGCCAACGGGTGATTCGCACAAAGACGCTCTCTACGGGGTACTTTTGACAAACCTATTTTCCACATCTATTGTTCTACGTCAGTTTAGGATAAAGATTTCGTATTCCAATCTGGGTTCCAGTCAAAAGTACAAATTGTCATACTGGGGATATTGAGACCGTCAACCCGAAGCGAACCATAATGCTTCGAGAAAACAGCTGTTTGAGGTCCACACCAATAGGGTGCCAGATATTATGTTCACAGAATCCGAGAGAAACAAGGGAAATAATGTTTGACGCATTGACCAAAAACATTCCCTACCAGTCATGTCATTCGAACTTGTTCTTCCACCCGCAACAAACAACCGGCCACACAGTTGCCAGATGACGTGCGAAGCACAGCTGCTTGTTAGGTGCCACCCAGCATGTTTCTTTTCGTTTTTTCTTGGCGGAAGCAACAGCTTCCTGGCCTCCAACCTGCGTGTTACCGCACACACCTACTACT
The DNA here is from genome assembly GCA_003604175.2 of Clonorchis sinensis. Taxonomy (NCBI): domain Eukaryota; kingdom Metazoa; phylum Platyhelminthes; class Trematoda; order Opisthorchiida; family Opisthorchiidae; genus Clonorchis; species Clonorchis sinensis. The sequence goes on along the minus strand of CM030373.1, from coordinate 1,420,909 downwards.
TTTGCAGATGAACGACCGGAGTAGTAAAGGAATGATGGAAACTCTGCCTTACCGTGATAAACAGGAAAGTACAAATAGGTCGATTTTTCCCCGGGCAGCCTGAACGGAGGACGAACGTATGACGTGATAAACTTGCTTGCCCTAATTCCGTCGTGCTTTTGAGGGTGAACGTTAAAAATATAATGTATAATAATAATAATAATTCGGTGCCTAACTGTCATGCCACCCGAAGGTTGCACGAGGACTGGGATACTGCCAGGTTGCCCAAGCCTAGACGGGGGAAGTCGAGAGGCAGATGCCGGGTTCGAACCAAGGACCTTCCGGTTAGTAAATTCGCGTTCGAACCATTTGGGCGATCGCGTCCCACTTTAAAAATATGACATTTTTCAGTTCCTCTACTTTGATACAACCTCAGTGAAAAATCTAAGGCCATGACATGGGGAGACGCCAAGATAATCGACGTCATTTACATGTAAACGACCCGAAGAGTATGCCGAACTCATCCATTGTCCAAGGAGACAGGTATGTTTTAACACAGTGTTATCCCTTTGAGTATTTGCTTCAAGCTACGTCGCTCACGATGTACACGAATTTTGGTTACAATCTCAATGAATTGAACGGCCCTGCATTCGTGGTATACACTTTAATGTCTGATGGGTCTTGGTGGCCATTGTCAATTGTGTGCTTAGATTCCGAATCGACCTACAACTTCTTGGTACGTTTTGTTTGACTGAAAAACAATTTTAGTGGTGTGCGCCCACAGAGTGAGAGGTCTTCTTGGGAATTCCTTCCGGTGTTCACCACTATAAAACAGAATCTCCCTCTACGAAAAATTATGAACGATACGCTGAAAACGAAGTCACAGAATGTGAGCATTATCACAAGATTTTCTCAGTTTTTTTGCGAACAAACTTTCCTGAAACTTGCTTGACAATTTTTAAAAACCAGTAGCGTTTCACGGCTACTGTTACTTTATTGACTGCTATGAATACTGCAGGCTAAAGACTGGAGAAACAACTTTCGGGTTGCATTTAAAGTGGTTTTCCATCACCAACCCAGATAATTATTTGTAACCATTAACAACAAATGATAACTATATATTACTTATCACTGACTAACGGTTCCATGGGTTTGCACTTTCCACTTAATAACGGCTGGACCGATCTAACAAGTAGTAAGGTTTATGGAAGGAAAATTCTCCAAAATTCTGAATGTTGGGAACCGAAATCAGAGACATTTTTTGTCTTGTTTATTGTTGCGGCACATCAGGAATCGGGGCCCGATTTCAAAGTCTTGCTTGCACGTATTGGTATGTAGATCAGGTTTAGCTAGGCAGCACGAAAACAGATGATTACTCCCACGAACACAAGGATTACAAGCACTGAGGGAGAATGCGTACTGCATCAGTATAGGGCAATCTCACACTGTTCACATGGACAAACTCACCAATGTCCTGGCGGTCCAGTGGAATTTGGAACTCTTGCGTCACAGCAACCAAGTCCGAAATACGCAGAGTGCCAACTGAAACCGGAAGCTCTTTGTATTCCCAGACTTCCGGACGTGTGAGAGTATACGGCGAGCTCTCCAAAAGCTTTTGTACACAAAGTGGTGCCCGTCAGGGATGCCCATTCTCTCCATTCCTATTTAACTTTCGTGATCGATGAAATCATGAGACGAACGCTGGAAGGTCTCCAAAACCCCGGTGCTCAAATAGCCTCTGACGAAAACCTTGTCGATCTTGAATATGCAGATGACATCGTTCTTATCTTTGAAGAGGAGGAGAAGGCGCAGGTGTTTTTAGATGAACTGACCAAAGTCATCCCGTCCTTTGGTATGCACTTTGCACCCAAAAAGTGTAAGGTCATGCTCCTGGAAATGCAGTCACTGAACACGCCACTTACAATCCAGGGAGAGGCACTGGAAGTTGTGGAGCGTTTTACATATCTTGGAAGTTGTATTAGTTCTGATTGTAATGTGACAGATGAAGTAAGTGCACAAATCTTCAAGGCTCGGGTCGCGTCTGCTAATTTGAGACACCTATGGCGTCAAAGTGGTGTGTCTCTGAATCTCAAGGGACGTGTGTATCAAGCTACAGTGCGGGCTGTTTTGTTGTATGGCTGTGAGACTTGGCCTGTTCGAGCAGCGGAACTGAGACGTCTTCAGGTGTTCGACAATCGTTGTCTCAGAACCATAGCTCGTGTGGGATGGTGTCGCCGAATCCGTAACGAGGCAGTTAGAAAGCGAGTTTTGGGTTGTGCAACGGGTACTTCCATTGAAGAATGTGTCCAGCACCAGAAGCTGCGTTGGTTGGGACATGTGTTGCGCATGCCTAATCATCGTTTGCCGAAGAGAGTGCTATTTTCCGTGCCCAATTCAGAGTGGCGTAAGCAGAGAGGTGGCCAACCCTTGACCTGGCAGAAGGGTATGAAAGAAATTACGAAACGCTTGGGTGCTGTCGGTGCTACTCGCCTTCCAGGATGGGGACCGCGTGATCCTCACTGCGCCTGGATGGAGACGCTGCAAGATATGGCTGCTAACCGATGTCAGGGGCAATCTTTTTGTCAATTTCTATCCAGATTTTGCCTGAATGGGCGTCCGAAGGTGTAGGTACCTCGGAATGATTGTAGCAAGCCATCACTAAGTCCCTTCTCCATCCAACTTTATTCTTTTCTTCATAATAAGGCTTTCAAATAAATCATGGTTGTGCGGCATCAGTGTTGAACACTGATGATGATGATGACGTAAGTTTTCAGAAGGCCTCTTTGTTGTGAAGTTTTGGACATATGAAAAATACCTTATAAATTCAGAGGGCCGCTAAACACCTAAGCAAGAAAACGCAACGCGCGGTCTTTGAAGCTTTTACGAAGTGTGGTAGGATACAATTTGCAGGATGGCGAAGAAAACGAGAAAGGGAAAACTGGCAGCTTACATAATTTCATTTATAAATGACTGAGAAGTTCCATGTGTTCGAGTCTGTTACTGTTACCAAGGGAGATTGCACGCATTTCAGCGTTGCTACAGTTACTACCTATGTATCTTCGTTAAAGAATTATGCATGTGTAATCTATGAAATGCAAGTTTCTTGTTTCTCAGAAAACGGCATGATGCCGGTCGACAGCCGGTGTTGGGTTTGTCAGTCAGAAATCTCAGCATAAAGTACTTAGTTGTTCACTCACGGTACTTCGCACACCATCCACATATTTTGAGCTCTGTGTAACACAGCAATTGCCGTCTCGGACAGGACTATTCATTACGCACCAACATACGAGAAAAGAATTCTCGTTAATCGAGTCAAGAATTGGAAGTCGGACTGAGTAGGGAATAAACTAGATGGAATTGGTGAGGAATACGCTCCGCGCGCAAAATTTGCTCAGATTGAGATTTCTCCTAAAGCACCAGTTTGATTCCTATCACTGTGAAGTCTAACTGTGAATTTGCCTGCAAATCATTTTGTGCGAAAAATTGTCCACTTAACTAATAAATATTTGTCATGAATATGCACATAAAGGTTGCATTTTTCGTACTATCATGGATGTTTCTTACGGATGAACCTTTCGAAACGTAAGGTAAACTTATCTCTTAAAACTGTTGGTTGACCTTTGCAGATGCCGAACAAAAATGTAGAATTCCACCAAATTGTCGTGTAACAGGCTACAGTAGCTACATGTCCCTCACAGGCTAGGACGGCACAACCAACACCGCTTGGACGTCATCACATTTTTTGACCATTTTTTTACTGAGTTACATGAATGACGTAAAAATCGATATGACCGGCCGTTGGCCACAGGACAGAGGAAAAAGGGGCGTACAAAGAATCCCAAATATTTGAACCGATAAAGGCAGACTGTCAATTAGCATATATATGCGACGTAGAATAAAGCAGGCATATGTACCCAAAGGCTGAGGACGTCATGAGAGCAACCGCTTAGATGAAAAGCGCTCAGGCAAAGTGATTAAAATTTACTGTCTAAATACGAGAGAGTCTTTAATGGCAATTTGTACTATTGATTAAAGGATCTTTTAAGGTAGTCTTCACAATGTGCACCGTATCCGTTTGGCGGCTCACCGAGTTATGACTTATTGCAATTTGTTGGTTTTTTGAAAGAACAAGGTGGACGATAACCTTAGTTGGAGGCATTAGATCAACCCACTCTGCAATTCAACGATGATATTTATTGATAAGCGTAACAGATGATATCTGAAGCCGGTTTAATTTTCCATTGGAGCGTAATATTCTGAGTATTCTGAGTTAACCAGTGGACAGGTGGAATATGTACTTTTGTTGGAAGACACTATAGGTTGAAACGCTGGTTTTGAACCTGTTCTTCGGAAACTAGACTTGTTCTTATGCTGTTGAACGGTGGGTGTTTACAAACTATACGAAAGCATAGTTTGACCATGATCAATCAATCGTGACGTCAACTTAACGTTCGAACAAGCGGATGTAAAACCGAAGCAAGTCGTTCATAAGACGTCTAATACTGCGCATTACCCGCCGGATTTTAGGTACACTTAGATTTTCAACAGACAAAGGTTTAACTTTCTAATTCTCCCAAAATCCCGCGTACCTCTAAAGTCGAATCATCAATGCTGTAAACTGACACCAGCACCCGTGGATACAAGTGGCAACTGGACGTCCCATGTAGGTTTGCGAGAAATAAACATTTTTATGCTAATTAACTTAGAATGACACTTCCCAAATACGTTGACTGACTGGCTGTGATTATTTAATTTATGGAATCTATGGGAGTTTCTAGGTTCTACCTGTAGTTTTCGATGTTCTTGTGGTCGATTTCCCATCACCGATGCCTCAAGCACAGCTGCATCAGTTTCACTCACTCCAGGTGCACGTTGACAGGGGTGAGTGACGGATTCTTGCCCAGCAGTGTTAGGAGTTTTTTCTTACTGGAAACTATGGGGGAAATACGCAGGCAACATTGTATCTAGTAATGTTGCGTGCTATTTCTACATGTGATATGCATTCATACCGCTTATGTCCGGACCACCGATCGGAAGGTTCGAATATCTGAATTTCGTGGGATACACATTGCCGAGTAGTCCCAATAAGGATTAAGCACCTGTACAAACAAGGCTTTTCGGAATGTACTACTCATAGGTTGCTGAACATTCTTTGACAACCCATGACCGGTTACGTTCTTGTTGGGGCTCATCAGGTAGGCGCAATCACAAACGAGAGATTCAGCTCTGTTCTAGGTGGGTGACTCGTAAAACCGAATTTGTTTTCAAATAAGTGTATTTCGCTAATTTCGTGCAATTTGGTTTCAACTAGAACCTCGGGGTCTGCGCCCACCTGATAAGCTTCAAAAAAGGTGAAACCGGTCGTGGGCTGTCGAAGAATTTTCAGCAACCTTATGAGTAGTGCATTACGAATAAGCATGTATCGCGATGCCTAGAATATCGTGGCAAATGAAACATGAGGCGGCCTGGTGCAGCACATTCAGTTGCCTGTAAACATCACAAACGGGAGATTCAGCTGGGCTCCAGGTGAGTCTCTCGCAGAACCAAATTGATTTGCAAATGAGTGTATTTCGCCAAGGCTTTTCAGCTTTTCAGCATGGATTGGCTTCACTAACAAGACGAAACCCTAATTGGAAAGCTCACTTGTGTACGCAGATTTTTCAAGTTCTTTCACCCCTACCCACGAAATTTTCATTGCAACCATTTACTTCAGCTTACATATGTTTGGCCGTGCGTAATCGCAGAATTCAGTTAATCTACGATCACCACATCAGCCAGCAGGCAGCACAACTTCAGCGTAACTTCCGCAAGCAGTCCTAATAATGTTTGAGATCGCCTCAAAACTTTATCCGAGTCTTGCATATCCCCCCTCACTATGTTATCATCAGTCAAGTCTACCAACCCTCGCGGTTCCATAATTCCTGACGTGACCAAGTATCTTGTGCATCTCTGGTTAGCTAAGAAGTCTTCGCGTATTCCACCGTACCGTAGTTATATACAGGAGACCAACTAGACCAGGTTAGTTATTGAACAGTATGATTAGTTTTTATCCTGTGGCAGGTAGTTTTTGTGCTTCAGCTCAAATGATTTCGAGGTCTTTGAGCGGAACACGTTAGTTGCAAATGAGAATCGAGACTCTTATTGGAATGTAAGAGGAAGTTAATGTGACCGGGGCATAGTCATGCAACATGATTCGCGGTTTTTCCAACGTCCTAAAATCCAAAAAAAGGCTGAATTAACTGCTAAAACGTGTCATACAGTGCAACACAGTGTGAATAAAACCAAGTGTTTCAAGCGTGTGTGACGCTACCTAACTAAGAAGTCCTGACTAGCGGGTCAGTCGATCGTCACGATCAAGACAATTACTAGGTCACCGTTCGATGAGTCGGGCGCACCAATCACATCGCTCAAGTGTGAACACGTTCGCCTGTTCAGACTTGAAAGTTCAGATGCGTCCAACGTGCGTTGGTGCTGCGTAGTGGCAACACGCTCGCTTCGCATGTCAGATGTCCGGGGTTCAAATCCCGGCACGGCCACTGGATATGCACTGCTGATGAGCTCTAATAAGAGCGAAACTCGAGTCCAGTGCTTCTCCCCTTTGGTGTGGACTTACCGGAATAGTTACGCCAGGACAGGAGAACGACCATTCAAACGACAGTGGTGTGAATATGAGCAAAAAACCGGGTATCTTTAGCTACTTACCTTATGGGTGAGTTTCTTTGTTAAGTGTGTGGATAGTACCCTAAACCGTAAAACAGGTTAATTAGACATATTAATTAAGTGATTTTATTCGTTGCAGGTGAGATCGTATAAAAGCCATCCAAATCCAAATCGTTCAGCTGTAGCACCCTTTCGGCGCCTAGCTGCCATGCCACCAGAAGGAAGCACTAGGATACTGTCAGGTTGCCCAAGCCTAGAGAGGGAAAGTCAAGAGGCGGAGATCGGGTTCGAACCGCGGACCTTCCGGTCAGTAAATTCGCGCTCTAACCACTGAGTCATCTCGCTGCTATTAGCCGAAGCTGCTAAACAGTGTGGTCAACCTGCACTTAACGCACACTGGCCACTTACGCTTCAATCACGGAAACCACATCACGTGGTCACGGGCTTTCAGCGTGACAAGTTCTGAAACAAAAGGTCCACTCTACGCTTAAATTGTTCTTCTTCTGAATTCTTTATAGTTTAGGGATACTCTGCGTAGGTTTGAAGGACTTTTAATTCGATGTCTACTCAGTTAGTCTCTGTTGATATGTTGTTCGTTGCCGAGGTTAGGAGGTCCCAGCTTCAAATCATTTTGGTCACTGGTGTCACGTGATTCTCAGGGATGCCAGGGCTGTACAGTGTCCCTCGACTCTTCAACATAGCTTGTTCGTATAGAGGTCTTCAACAGCTCATGGTCGCATATCTTTTCTAGGCTTGAGTAACCTGGCAGTAGCCCAGCCGTCGTGCTTCTTTCGGGTGGCATGGCAGCGAGGCACCCAAAGAGTGCTGCAAATGAAAGACATTTATTTATTTATTACGTATTCACATACGGGAAAGTGACAACTGCCCACACACTGGTGGATTTACGTACCAGTAACTCAGTAAATTCTTCTGGGAAAGACTCAAGTTAGCACACCTGACTCTGCATTTGGAAACACAACGAAAACTTTATCATGCATTCAGGATTTTCAAACGAGGCTGTTGGGATTAACAAAACCCTAAACCAACTTCCGAGTTTTTTTCTAACCGTGCACAGTGTCTCTATTCAATGTTCTGGCGTGCAGTAAAGTAGAACCTGCATGGCCCCTCCTCAATATTATGGAGGATCCGATTTCCCGACCTCAGTCAGGCCTGCACCGAAAAAGAACAGGCCAAATGTGTCCGATCTAAACGTCCTTGACTATGTGATAACGAAGAAATAACACCTAATTTCGAAGAAATGGTGTTTTAGTTTCGAGTTGTTGCGTATGAAGGCAAAGCACTATCTACTGAGTATTCCAAAGGAAATGTTGTTCTCAGCACCCTTTGCACAAATTTGCCAGTTAGTTTTCCAAAAAAATCATCATCAGCGTCTATGGCCTCAAAGCTTTGGGGAAACGTTTGTCCGCTTGTGAAAACATCTGCATAATATGGTCGTGTGCAAACATCAGGAAGGCGGCAACTTGGCGCGACCTCACTGTCACAAGGAACCATAGGGAACCACGGTGAATATCCTCCATGCATTACCAAGATGCTGATCTTTTTTCGGGATGCTCTTCCGTTGGATTCATGTTTCATTTTCGATTGGCAGTGTTAGTAGCGTCAAAATTCTTCTCGGCGAAATGAGGAAGACTTGAATCAGTTCCCAACCGATAACTCCCGTACGTAATAATAGTTTGGACGTATTACAGCACCCATAAGATTGCTAAACTTTCTTCGATAGCCCACGACCGGTTTCGTCCTTCTCAGCGCGTAGGCGCAGTCCCCGAGTGACCGTCAACTTTTGATTGTAATTACTTCTAAGTTGTATGGCACCTTCGAAATACACCAGTTTACACCATAACAGGGTTCTAACTAACTGAGGCGGCCTGTGAGCAGCGCGCTTAGTTGAGGAATGTAACAGACGAGAGATTCAGCTGGAATCCACTAATGTGCAGATGAGTGTTTCCGTACATGTTGGATTCAAGTCGAATATAAGGTTGATAGAAACTTCAGGACTGTGCCTATCTGACGAGCCCCAAGAAGGATGAAACCGGGTTGTCGAAGAGTTTGTGAGTAGTGTAAATGCCTACATTTGAGCGGATGGGCATGTCGGTGGTGAAAGCAATGCACATATTGAGTTCTGTTAGTCTCACATAGGCGTGAGGCGGTGGGTCTGCGTGCTGCGGTACTTGTCTGTGTTCGGAGAAGAACTGATGGGATTATTATGGAATGATGATGAAAATATTGTTTATATTACTGATAGGTTTTAAGTAGGAAGTTGTTTGAAGTTTGGCACTATAGAAATTCGGGAGAGAGCATTGATGGTATAGGATTAAGTGTTGACTGTGCGTGTGTTCACAGTTCATCGAAGTGTACTTAACCCCTGGTATATAGGAGTGAACAGGGATGGCAATCTCTGTGTGAAACCACGGCAGGATTTGGACGATGAGGCTTTGTATGGGATAAGGTAATTCTTTGGGAGGATGGATGCAGCTGAAGTGAGATTTGTCACATCGTCGGGGTCATAGATGCAGAAGATAAAGGACTTGGTACAGGAGCTGGCGGATGTTTGTGGATTGGTAGCGGCTGAAAAATAAAAACCCATCGAGGATATTGGGAATGGGAAGTCGGGGTTCATCGACAGCTTAGGGGATAGAGACCGGAATGGCGATATTGTGAAGGTGTGTATTACTTGGATTTCGGTAATGAGACGGAGTAAAGCTTGAGCTCCCCAGCTAGATCATCATCGTCAGAGACAGCTTGATTGTATTTGGAATGGCTACCTTTGTCGTTCATGCACTCGAATAGGGCACGGAGAACAACACTCGTCTCGGTAGATGGTGTTTCGGCATGCGTAGCACATGACCGAGCCATCGTAGTCGGTGGTGCTGGATGATTTCCCCAACTGAAGTACCTGCAGCACAACCAAATACCCGTTTTCTACTCACCTCGTTACTAACACGAGTAAGGAAAACCATGAATAATTCCGGATATGAGGAATAGTCCTCGCTAAACGAAACGAAGTCTTTTGGTCACGTGCTCCACACAGGAGATCGATTGGTGATCCTCCAGCTCAACACTTGCCCTGTTGGATGCAAGGATTACTACGGACACCGAACGAAAAGCGCATCCAAAGAGTCAGGAGGTCGCGGGTTCGAGAGTCTCCGTAGTTTCGTGCGATGCGCACTGCTGATGATTCCCAATAAGGATGAAACAGCTGTCCAGTGCTTTTCGGCTTTTCAGCATAGATTGGATTCATTTACTGGACGAAATCTTCACAAAGAGTCATGTAGTAGTAAAAAGGTTCCCTCGGGATCGCATGGACAGACTCAATCTGACAACCCGTTGATTGTTCCGATTGTCCTTTCTGAGGCTTGTATGGTCATACGGCCATTTTACCAGCGCCTTGCGAGTTAGCGGAACTACTTCAACAATGATTAAGCCGATTACATATCTAATCCACCCTTTCAACACTAACCACGATAATCACACCAATCGGATAATTTAGCTGAGGTGAGTACACATCCGAAATATATCGGTCCACCAGTTGAGTGATTTCTTTTCGGCTTCACAGTGTGCATGTCACATGCTTTCTCGTTTTGTCCTGCCTACCATAGCTACATGAACACTGACGCTTGAAAATTGTTCGGTTGCATGGATTTTACTGCCATGTATTTACCGGTTTTTCGTTCGAATGCTCCCCCCGCCTATTCTCGTGCAACTGTAGTGTGTGTACCACGCTTAAAAGGAAAACATCTTAACATCATCCAAATGGGTTGTAAATGATGGGGACGAATTGGCGAATCATGCGTATTAGCAGTGCAATTGACTTTCCCGTTCACGAAGTGAACATCTATGTTCCTGGAGTGGTCCGTCCTTCTCTTGAAGTGATTGGTAGTGTATCCGAATTTACAGCTCCTTCAGTTGGATTTGAAACGTTATGCTGTTCGACAGGCGATCGTTTGGGAAAACCGATTCATGTGGCTGTTTTCTCCACATCATGATCCATACGCAGGGGTAGTACTCGGTTCGACTGAAACGGAGTCTAGCTAACTTAATATATCGACCAACCCGGGGGAGGGGGTTACGCCGCCTTGCTAATGAATACGTTTCATTTTGGACTAGATTATCTCGTTTTATTCCTCCCGTGAACAACACAGAAGGATTCTTTAATGCCTCAATCCAGTCCCATGTCATAGACAGGTTTTTCTGCTAGATTCTACTACTTACCCTGTCAAAGTCTTATCAGTGTGCAAGTGACAGCCTTCGACGAATGCCTCCCAATTAGGGTTGAAGTGGAACATTTGTAAAGTTGACGGAAACTTGAGAACTGCGCTTACTTGATGAGTCGCGAGAAGAGCGCAAAATGGATCGTGGGTTGTCGACGTTTTCTGCAACCTTAGAAATAATGTGTTGCTTCTAGACGATGACTAAATGTAATTTTGTCAAGATGTGTTCTGAGGGGAAGCATATTACACTAGCTGTAGTCGGATCAAGTTGGAACGTGTAAACGCTAAATATGATATAGGAATTAGATATATGCGTATTGCTTGTAATGCTGTACTTTTAACAATGTTATTTCTTGCTCCCCCCAAGAAATCCCTCATCTTCACATTTTGCGGCCAAAAAGTACTGCTGCATTGGAGAACGTTTAAATCTCTACGGTTTTTGCCGTACGTTTGTGAGGTTATCGTGGGGCTTAGGTCGGTTACTTCACACCTGGTCTACCTGCTAGCACAATTTCATCAGTAGGAACAGCCAACCAGGTAAGAACTCCGCCGAGATTGTACAGTTCTCTTCAATTGGGTAAAACTTTAACCCCAACACGCAATTGACTGGGCTGAACGTCCTACGCCTTTTTACTGCAACCCACGACTGCTCTGACCACTAAGGTGTTTCTGTTAAGTGAAAGTTATACAGTATGCAGGTTCATTTTCTAAAAGGGATGTAGAACGGACCTTCTAAAGCATTCTTACCTGGCCAACCTGGATTGATCTAATATTATAGTAAAAGCAGAGCTATTCCAAGAACCCTATAACACGAGACCGAGGACATAAAATCGGGTGACCGCATGGAAAATGATCCAAGTTAGACGCAGTACACTACTCACAAGGTTGCTGAAAATTCTTCGACAGCCCACGAACGGTTTCGCCCTTCTTGCGGATCATCAGGTAGTCGCAGTCACCGACTTTCCCTCAACCTTATGTTCTACTTGAGCCCAAATTGTACGAACTTAGCGAACTACGCTCATTTACAAACACATTTGATTTTGCGAGCGACTCATCTGGAACACAGCTGAATCCCTGGTTTATGATGTTTTCAAATAACTGATGTGCTGCACCAGGCCGCCTCATGTTTCATTTGGTACAATATTCGAGATATCACGATACTTGTATAGACGTAATACACTAGTCAGGTCTCTCGGACAACCAAATTGATATTCGAGATATCGCGATACATGGGTACAAGTAACACACTAGTCAGGTCTCTCGCACAACCAAATCTGCTTGCAACCGAATACATTTGGCTAATAATCCAGGTTACTTTTGGCCGCGATTAGGTGATACCTGCACTGAATCGTACATCATCCACACAAAGTTTAATAGATGGCAGCAATTTTCTGCTCTTGCATTAGTCCTCAATGCATTAACATTGACCGTGACCCTGGATTTGAAGGATCGAATCGATTCCTGACTAAATGCAGTTCAAATGACCGTTAGCCCCATGGGATAGTAAGTCGTGCAGCGATAATTGCCATGGCACTGTTATACCTGATAATTTAAATAGCCTGAGTCTGTTGGTGACTTACTCGGGGTGGGTTCGACCAAACCGGTCTAGAACTGTCATTTTTACTCCTAACTTTTCAAGGAGTATCTGCTGACCAGTGAGCCTGCGAAACATTGTTCAAATTTGTCCCTTGCAAAAGAAAGGTGAGATTATACGTAACGCACTACTCATAAGGTGAGATTACTCCTAAAAGTAGCACACTCTCTGTATGGCCCTGAGTAGGACATATGCTCTTGGCTGCTCCACTCCAAAACCCACCGAATCTCAGCCTAACTAAACGCATTCTGACTTCATAAATGGCATGCAGGTGTATCTTGCGCACCTTAGGTTGTTGCCGACACATCAAGTTAGGAAGACGCCACAAAACTAGGCTCCTAGTTAGGGTTGCTTGCTACAAAGAGCTAGTAACCAATTCATCTGAACGCTAAGATGCGTAGATCGTCCACTTTTCTGATGCACCGTCTTTAGAGGTGCGTTTGGTGCTTGATTTTCTTGTTTGAAGCTTTGGAACTTTGAACGTTTTCCGGTTGACACACGAAGGTTTGTACTCCTACTTGCTGACGTGTAGATACTCTTAAATGAGCTTTACCGGACTTAAATCTAATGCTACCAAGGTCTTATTGAATTGTACAGCTGGTCGTTTGTCCAGGCAAAAATGCACCTTTTGTCTGTCAGAGACAACGCTGCTTCACTGATAGGTAACTGCTTGATTTCAATCTACGTAGGTTGATTCCATTTACTACGCAATGTTATTTGGTGCCTCCTAATTTTTCCACCTTCAAAATCGTTAGAGCTATGCGATAAAGTGTACATTTGTTCGATTTCCATCGGTCGCTCTATTGAGTTTGCGGTTAAATACCATGTTTCTCTGAATGCCCTTGCTTGTCCCAAGCAATAAACGGAGAGTCGGGCTTGCTTCAGAATGCGGACATTGAAAGCGGCCAGGTAGACAGGGCATCGAGGCTTGAAGATTCATTTGGAAGTGCCTGAAGATGTCGGCGTCATGTGACGAGCAGATGCTGCACGCAAAACCGATGCAAGACGAACGGGGTCATTTGTCTAATGTGCTTGGCCTACAAGAGGAGAGTTATTAATGGGGCGGAGAGAGGGGGAAGAAAAAGTATGTGAAAGAGAAAGCAGGGAGGCGTCAGCAGTAGCCTGTTTTCGCTTACCCGCCCTGCTGTATGCAGCAAGTAAGGCGACCCGGCTGACGGCACCACGCGACGGCCGATGTGGCATGAGTTTATTTGTGTGTGTGCAGTTCATGGTTGTACGTGGGCTGCGATACTGTCAGGGCGCCCACATTCAGACAAGAGGACGATTACAGTCCTCAACCAAAGCCTTTGGCTCAAAAGCCTAACCGCAAGGCAGGGGCGTTGGGCTGGAAATGCAAGTATATTATCATTTATACGAAACAAGTTGCCACATGTTCCAACGCTTAACGTGGAGAGTCAGGAGAATGTTTGTCAGACCTCTAACCATTGACCAACCTGGTATGACAGATTCTGTGAGTGTCGCGGGACACCCTCCGGTATAGCTCAATGGGTCGATGAGGTGCGCAAACCGTCACACCACGGTAAGGTCCAGTCTCTTCATGACGGAAGTTTTTGTTTAGTGCGTTCTCGAAGGATACCCGCAGAAATTCCATTCTTCAAGGGAAGATGCCGGTTTATGTTTATTCCAACTAGGTGAATAAAAACTAGTTCTTTACATTTTTAAGTTTCATAACGGTTATCGCGTGGCTTTTGAGATGACGCGTCTCATTTTCCACTTTACACGTGCGATCATACACACTGATTATGAAGACTCATACACGGAAACTAATCTACTTACTTATACGTAATGCACTACTCATAAGGTTGCTGAAAATTCTTCGACAGCCCACGACCGGTTTCGCCCTTCTTGGTGCTCATCAGGTAGGCGCAGTCACCGAGTTTCTGTCAACCTTATGTTCTACTTGCTCTTATGGTCACTTGCAATTTGCGGAGTGTTCTTTTTGCATTCTGTCCTACAAAACCCTCATTATCTCTCGTCGCCAATAAGTCGGGTCCGCACAATCCTCGACTTTCGTTATGACAATATCCTCATCTTTGTTCACTCGATTGCCTTCGTAATGAACTGGTTTCAGTGACGTTGTTCCTCGCCGGCTGCTCGCCGAACTATCAAACGTGCTAATGCCCACTGGTTGAACACATTCCATGATTCAGTGAAGTGTGCAACCTACCCGATTCAAGAACACCTTTAAATAGCCTTACCTTTACTAAATGAAGAAACTCCACCATTTTTAGCGAAATACACGCATTTGCAAACAAATTTGGTTTGCGGGCGATTCACCTGGAACCCAGCTGAATCGCTCGTTTGTGATGTTTTAAAAACCAAATTTGCTTGCAAATGAGTGTGTTTCGCTCATTTTGTGCAGTTTGGGTTCAAGTAGAACATGAGGTTGACGGAAACTCGAGGACTGCGCCTACTTGATGAGCCCCAAGAAGGGCGAAACCGGTCGTGGGCTGTCAAAGAATTCCCATCGTTTTTACTTCACTTGATCATAGAGTTGGGACAGCATACCATAGCTCTGAGTAGATTTCTTTGCATCCAATGATATTATTCCAAGCACGTGATGATTTCATAATGCATTCAAGCTTTGTTTCAGATGACTGTTCCTTTCAAACCTACTTGATAAGGCTTACGTGCAAAAATTTCGTAAATCTGTCTCCAAAATTCCCTGTGTTTCTGTAAGAAATTTCAGCCACTCCGGCGCCACTAATGTCCTGCAGATAATTTCACAAAGAAAGCTTGCTTAGTAGTCATTTAACAAGATGTTTCTCGTGCAGCTGTTTATCTCTCAGTAGTGCGCTATCGAGCAAAGGCTTGTTGGACTGCAACTCAACAGACGGAGAGCACCCCGTGACCAAGTTGTTGCTTTGCGCTTGTGTGATGCCATTGAATTCCGGGCCGGTTGTTACCCAGCATTCCTAAACTTTCGCTCAATCATTTTACATTGCTTTTTACGTTTAATGTACTATGTCGTATGACATTTTGAATGGTTGTTTTCTCATAATTTTTCCTAATTTCCCTAATTACCTTTAGGTCACGTGCAAACTTGTATCCTGTCGGATTTGGGAGGCTTGTTAGCCCCGGCCCCCTGATTTATAACAGTCCAGACTGTGTAAACCATGTGGTCTGCCCACTTTACTGGTATATTATATTCCATTTCGTATTACTTTGTATTGTATTATCTCTGCGCCTGAAATGAAGTGTAATCCCGAAAATTACTGGGCTGTCTCGTCAAACTCATTTAAGATCGTAGGTTTTACGTGGGATAATGTATTTAAATTCTACGGCTAAAAGTTGCTTCCTCTTTCGTGCGTCTCAAACGACTAAGAAATCAGAAGCAGCACGCTTGCAAATAGTAAACTTTTACGGTCGTGAATTCGCTTACTGACAGATACAACAATAAATAACGAACTGGAAGTCTTCTTCCGTGACTAGACGTCCAGGTTTGACGTTGGTAAATGGTTTGCGGAGCTGCACCCGCTGTGTTTGTTGGAGACCTGTTGGAGACCTGGCGCAAAAGCTAACCCGAGCGATTTAAATGTCCCAAGAGCAAAGTTATGACCTACTTCCACGGCAAGCACAAACGCTTTTTCAACACGCAAAACACTCCAGATGACGCAAACCCCTAATGTCGTTCTTCTTTTGTGTTGCAGCCTATACACAGGCGATTCCTCCTTTTTGAATTCGTCTTTATCTTCTTGGTTCTGCGGGATGCCTCGCATCCTGAGTTGTTTGTTTGTCTTGTCTTCAAGGTACAACATCTTGACAACATCCTTTCTTGCCTTTCTTAGTACTTTTGGTGTTGTAAAAAGTACATTTATTTGCCTATGATTTTCACGTATAATATTGGCGATTTTCATGGATTTACAAGTCTCGAGACTTCAACTATACTCATAACTGATTTGGATACGACACTGCGTATACGGATAGTTGAGCACCGCTTTAGCCGTTCTTGGAGATCACTACCAGATATGCTCACAAAAGTTCCAGAATTTCCTATTTTATCATCCAGTTGATCTAACTCAGAACCCATCTGCCAACTTAGATGGTGCCAGCGGTAAACTCAGCAGAATATCCCATCTGCAACATTTTTCATTTGAATACTGTCACGAAAGAATATGCTCGTTCATTTTAGACTATTCAGCAGCTTGAGCAGCACACTTCCTTGAAGTATTTTCTGGAAAACTTGAGGCTCCTGCCAATAATATCTTAGCTGTCCAACACAACTTCGTTGCCGTAGGGTTGGGGTTTTGCTCTGTAAATCGGTTATGACATGGGTTACAGACCATCCCCTCAATTACCCAATATGTCAAAAGACCGGCTAAATTACGTAGACCATGTGGATTAATTGAGCCGTTCCTCGGACACAAGACTGAAAAAATCCGTTGAGTAAATGTCAACTGACTTGAACACCATTTTGGTGAGTTTTTCTTATTCCTTGTTTGCTTCCGCCCTGAAAAAATGTTTGGTTTTATAAGAATCAAACGTATGCATCGACTACATCGCTTACCTGTGCACCTGATACCATCGGGAATGAACTATTTTCTGTGACATACCCTGCATGGTGGGGATAGTTTACTTTCGTTTCCTATAAATACTTAGAGAATCTTTTGCATGGTACCACCCTTTTTCAGTTTATGGCTTTCCAAAACGGCATGAAAGGGTGCTGCCGTAATCTTATCACTCCCAATAATAAAAGGTCCTTCAACGTGAGCGCGAATTGCGCGGATTCCGACCCTACACCGCCACTGTAGACGGAAAGGAAATCAACTATACTACGTTTATAAAAACGCGAACTTGGAGAGTGTTTTAAGCACCCATATGAGTGGCTTCAAAAATGATATAGCAGTGGAGGACATCAGTAGGATGACTGAAACAAGGGTCAACACAAATATATTAATGTATATTATTAATATAGGTTATTATTATCGATTATTATAGATGATTACCCATGGAGTACAAAGTGACTTCTAGTGTTTCATTTATTAGCTAACAAGTAAAGGACACAAGTAATAACTCTATCTCTAACTTGGCTACACACGATCAGCCTCTATTTGCCGAGTTCTTCACTAAATTCTGCGGTATACTGGTTGTTCCATATGTGGTTAAGCACCACTGGTTTACTTAGTCACTGATGAATCTTTCTGAAGATACATTATGCTGGTGCTGCAAACGCGTACCGAAATGCACATAAATATATCACGGAAACTATTCCTAGCCCGACTGTCTGCTTGCCTCCAACACCCAACACAAGCTATTCCACTGAATCAGTCGTTTGTGGCTTCTGTGCAGATACCCAAAAGTGATCTGTGTGACGCGCACACCTATGAATACGTATATACAAAGCCGTAGGATTGCTAGAAACAAGGGACCTAACACATGTTGGGTAGACAACTGTCCCCGACGGAAGATCGATATGAGTGTGTGCCAATTGGCTGCATGCCGGAGCGGCGCCGGACAAGGAACAGCTGAAGTTTCCTGGCTTAGGTCAAACAAAAGGGCAAGTAAACGGAGTTGAATAGGTCCAACTATTCACACCCCAACGCGTGCCATTATGGCGCACTTTTCTTTTCAGGCGCCGGCTACATTATCCGTAGTGAAACCGCCTATTTTAGCCTGTTTTATAGGAGGATGACCCATCCGAATTTGCTCAAATTTTTGCAACGCACTGTTTCAAAGATGTACTTAAATAACTAGTAAAATCCACGTCAGTAACAGTCGGGTAAGTTTTAGCCCCATCCTGCTCACAAGTTAAAAAACTACCGGTTTTACACTCATTTGCAAATAAATTTGGTTTTGCGAGATACTCACCTGGAACCCAGCTGAATCTCCCGTTTGCGATGTTTTCAGGCAACTGAATGTGCTGCACCAGGCCGCCTCATGTTCCAGTTGCTACGATATTCGAGATATCGCGATACTTCTATATAGACGTAATACACTGGTCAGGTCTCTGGCAAAACCAAATTGATTTGCAAATGAGTGTGTTTATTGAAATCAGTCCAACCTGGGTTCAAGAAGAACATAAGGTTGACGGAAACTCTGAGACTGCGCCTACCTGATGAGCCCCAAGAAGGGCGAAACCGTTCGTGGGCTGTCGAAGAGTTTTCAGCAACCTTGTGAGTAGTGCATTACGTATACAAATGTGACTCCTGTTTTTTTCTAGAAAAAAACGAGGGGTCTGAGCAGGGAAACGTGCTTACACTGGCAACTTTGTTCCCAACGGAATTCATGAGATTCACAGGGCCATCCACCGGAATATTTGATGGGGACGGTGATTCCTAAACTTTGAAATATCTCCTAGTTTTTGGATTGTTAGGCTTTTGCAGTGTCCACCACAGAATCATCAGGTCGGTAGCCAGTATACATGGGTCACGGCTTTGTGTCCCAAGTGTTGACCTGGCCAATTTGTAATTTAATCAGTTTTGGGGCTTACTATCAAATCAAGGCTATTTGGCTTTTGGTTAGCCGTAAGTTTTGCCATCCTAATGTTGAGAGATCCAGAGTCTTTTTCGACATTTTGAAAGTAAGTCAACTCATACTCTTGCAAAATTAATCCACACGTAGTCCGGAGGAAGAAACGTATCATCAGACGTGCGAAACTGCCCCATAAGAGGCTGTCACTCCAGGAGCCAGTCAGTCAAGGAGTGATCAAATAATGTTAAATCTGTGAGTGGATAATGAGCGGTCTTTTCTAAATGAGAGTGAATGAAACAGCTGATCAGCCACACGAAGCCGAACGGTTAGGTTTTTCTCAACCTTCCAGCAGAGTGGTTGGGGGTTTGAAACGTTCTATCTGAGATACGCATTGCTGACGATTTCCAATAAGGCTGAATTAGCCTTTCGGCTTTCTAGCACACGTTGACTTCACTTGCAAGATGAAATCTCAGCTAAAAACGTGCAAAATCAACCAGGTTTGCTCAAAGTTTTCTGAATCAGTACGGTAACGAAACATCTCAGCTAAAAACGTGCAAAATCAACCAGTTTTGCTCAAAGTTTTCTGAATCAGTATGGTAACGAAACGCTGAGATATTGGCCCAAGCTTTAAAGTGCTGTACAGCCACAGGAGCGCGTTGCGAATCTACTCTGTAACAGTTCCATCGGTTTTATCAGGTCTAACCGCAAAGAAATTGATTGAGAATGCATTTGTGGGGCTGTAACTTTAGACAAAATCTTCGTCCTCCACGCATGAATCCATTTAACGTATGTCAGTGTAGGTGCGATCTAGGACGGTGCTGGTTTTATGCATCCAAGTTTAGTCTAATCCCGTTTTCGAGGTTACTGATCTTTGAATGCCAGGTAAGGAGTGCGTTGTCTGAAGAAACACTACTGCAAATGACAGCAAAAAAAGAGATCTGTCCTGATGCTATCGCTTAGTAAGACAGTGAAGCTAAATTTCAGACAACACTTTATTATTCCTGCTTTTTCCATGGATGGTTTTTTCACTGAATTTGCGGCTCGATATAATTTTATGGTCCTTTTAAAGGATGAAGGCATACAATAATTCTTGGCTAAATGAAAACAGTCCATGAAACCGATTCCGTTCCAAAGAAACTCGTTTTTTCTGTATTTACACCAAGCTGCCTGCTTTGTCGCAAAACCGAATGAAATCACATGTAAATACCGTATGTATGTACAAATAACTAGATGTTTGTAAAACGTTTTTTATCTAGTAGCATGTATTCACAGGCCTCAGTTAATTTTACGCCATGTTTGGATGTAAAGCTGTGGTTAAGTGACGGAAAGATTCAAGATTTCAAATTTAAAATGTAGATGCAATAATGTATCATCTTTGGGTTATGAAAACGATCGCGTTCGAGGGTCATCAGCTTGGAAATCAATGTCTCGGTGCAACATTACTCTAAGATGCTCCCTAGGTTTAGTGAATCCTGCTCACAAAAAAGTTACGTACATTTTACAGAAGAGTGTCGATGTGGCCGCCAATCGGTTAATATTTTAGGTTGGATGTCTCCTTGGTAAGTCACGTGCAGCTGTTCAGCACTGAATCGAACCTTACCTGTAAATAAGATATTTTATGTCGCACATCCCCGTGCTCGGCAAATGTTGTACCGGGGGTCACCGAGTGTAGTTTATCTATCAACATGTTTGCTTCTCCCAGGCATCCCTCCTAAGTAGAATCTAATTTCCCTTGATGGGAGGTTTCAGAGTTAAACATCGAAATTTGCTTTTCATAGATACTACTTTTTGCAGACTCATTACCTAATGGTCTGATTTGCTAATCACATAGTAAATATCAATGTGGTTTGAACATTTAGGAAACAACAGACTGATGATCCAATGAACGGGTGCTGGATATACTTTCCAAGGTATTCGTCAGAACAATGTATACACAACAGTACAACGAGTACAAACAAACTGAAAAAAGATACTAATAACCAAAATTCTAATATTTGTGGGCATCAAAACACCTTAAAAGATTTCGACTGTTTAGTTTGAAAAACCATCTCAGGACAAACTTGTGGTATTTTTCTGTGGTGAGACGAAAGAATATTCGAGATAATGTTTACAAATGTCGCACTGTTTAATTTACTTGCCTTCCTCCTGTGTCGAAAAAAACATTTCGGTTGCAGGGTTCCCCAAAGTACGCCTAAATTTTTCACTAAACACTTAAAAACTATGGCGAATCAACGCCGTTGCACCATCTTGCGAAATTCGCTGAATTTTTCTGGAAAGATTTAGCCCAATCGGTGGTATCGCATAGGACCTTCCTAAAACTTTTATGTTGCGATATTGGTCGATGTTAGCACTCGGCAGTGTTTGATGCATCAGCATTTAGGGGTTCTTCAGGTGAATCTGTCTAAATTTTACAAAACCGATTCTCGGAATTTCAAAATTCAACTTGAAAAAAAACTCAAATCTGTGACCATTTATTTTGATGTAACGGTTTGTTTATGCTCCAGCTGCTCAGCAGTGAAACCTGCTTTCTCGTTATACCTTGCGCGGACAACTGAAACACACCACTCACGTGGTATACAGATGTGAGCCCGTACATAACCCTCACCGGAAGAAAGTACCCACCGAATTACAATAATAAATTAACTATTGACTGACGATTAATCATGCTCTTGTAAAGAACGGAAAGATGGAGTAGGCTTCGTGGGACGCGGTTAGGTTTTTTAAAAATGCAATGTTGTAAACAGGCCTAATCACGTGGTGTTGTTATGGATGATTACGATAAAGATGCTAGTAAACTGAAAACTAAAGCGACTTGTCCAAAAGTTCAGCCATCAGACCGATATCCGAAACTTTCGGATGAATATTCCGGTAGTTTGCAGTGCATTTGATGCCAGCATGTTGGTTTTTGTCATAACAGATTACGTCAATTTGCGCTATTTCACTAGTCTGCGTCTTACTTGATGGGCTATGTATGTCACCTGTCACAGTAACTGACAGTTATGGAAAAAAGACGCTGTCGCACTGCACATATGTGCGGTTGCACGTCTCAAGTATATTTTTCAGATTACTCAGTTGGATTATGTAATTAGAATTAGAATAGTCAGACCTTAGGTTGATCATGTAGATTTTATTCCATTGGTCTACGTACTACACTACTCATAAGGTTGCTGAGAATTCTTCGACAGCTTACGATCGGTTTCGCACTTTTTGGGGCTCATCAGATAGGCGCAGTTCACGAGTTTCCGTTTTAAGTAGAACATAAGGTTGACAGAAACTCGGGGACTGCGTGTTTATTATGAGTAGTGTACTACGTCTATACATGTATCGCTATACTTCGAATATCGTAGCAACTGAAACATGAAGCAGTCTGGTGCAGCACATTCAGTTGCCTGAAAACATCACAAACGAGGGATTCAGCTGTGTTCCAGGTGAGTCTCTCGCAAACCAACTTTCCAAATGAGTGACGCAATGTGGTAAATATGAATTTGTTTATGTACTACACTACTCATAAGGTTGCTGAAATTCTTTCGACAGCTTACGACCGGTTTTGCCCTTATTGGGGCTCATCAGATAGGCGCATTACGTAGTGCATCACGAATATGAATGTATCGCGATATCTCGACTATCGTAGCAACTGCTGAAACATGAGGCGGCCTGGTGCAGCACATTCAGTTGCCTAGAATCATCACAAACGGGGGGTTCAGCTGGGTTTCAGGTGAGTCTCTCGCAAAACCAAATTTATTTGCAAATTAGTGTGTTTCGATCAACTGGTTTATTTTGCCGACAAAATCATCTTGTCTCTCAGGGAGACTTGATTGTAAAAATTCCCCAATACCTGCAAATTTTGTATGATACACTCCGAGTAATTTGGTGCAAGCAAACCTCTTAGTGAATGTGTTTTTGTCTTTCCACCGTACTCTACAAAATTGATCAGAAGGCGTTGCGTCTCTGCTACTTGGGTTAGTATGGATTCTTAGCGGAATAAGCCAGCAGCTGAAACGGCAAACAGGCTGGACAGGTTGTGATTGGCTTATCATTTTATGCCAGGGTACTGTGTTTTGAAATCGGCCTGTTTGTGAAGCCCAAGGATTGTTTCTTATTCTAAATGCAATTTAAAGCAGTCAAATGTTACTGTCTGAAATAAAACGACGTTTGACACCCCCTTCAAATGTGACTGGATATGTGTGCATCATAGTGACGTGAACGTTTATCTGTCGTCCGAGCATAGTTTATGTTAACCGAAATGCAAAAAAATATGGACAAGGCGGATTCGGGTTATGACGGATTGAGGAAATATTTAAAGGGGCTATAATAAACGATTAGGTGGAAAAACACCTTTCGGTCTTGCTGTTTGGTTGTTCACTGGTCCGCAGTTGTCCTAAGAAACTGTCCCAAGAAATTGAGTGAACGAGTTTTACGAATATCTTATTCATTGTAACAGTTTTTTGCCTTCTGGTTCGTAGAAAAACTGTCTGGAGCTGAACCGTTTACTAGTTGCAACCTATTTGCATCACACTCTCGGTCGCTTAGTTCTTCAGTTTGTAGTGGAATTTCTGGAAGCCTTTTGAAAATTCTTCAAAGTCACCTTATACCTATTCAAGGTTATTTTTGAGCCTATTTTGTTTGGGAAGCTTTAGGCGTATGATAAGGACGACATTGCCAGTTTATAGACAGTAGAATTGATTTCCACCTTCTGTATGAATTCCTAACTACTTGACTTTAAGATAAGCTTAAAGTGCTGACTCGTTTTTATACCGAATCGCAGATTGCGAGCAATACTTTACATGGTTTTGTGCAAAAAGTGAGTGCCTGATTGCTTACCACTCATTGCGTTCTTTTCAACAACCTTATGAGTAGTATATCACGTCTATAAAACCTTTAAAACTTTGACAGTTTCAGTGAACAATGTCGAGGTGTGAATCTTGTGGAAACTCAAGTAAAATCTTTAGACCCTCGCCAATTTTAAATGAATATGAGTAGTATATCACTGTCGAATGTTTTTGTAGTTATTCACCTACTCGAGACTGGTAAAGTTGCGCTAATGACAAGTTTTTGAAGCCTCTGTGTCAAAATTACGCCATTTTTTTCGGTAAAACGCTATGTGCCATGTGTTGTTCAAAAGCGGATTACCACTAAACACAATGTAAACATCTTTGTGTACGCTGATGAACGAGTATGATATGCCCGATTGAAATAACACCGGCTCCCACGGTTAGGCACGCAACTAAGAATGATTTCTGCGTTAGAACTACTCCGGTTTGATCCGGTAACTTGTAGTTGTGTTCTTTACATTGCGGTTTCGTTCTTCGCAAACCGAGGAGTACGCACCGATCCCGATTAGTTAGCATAGGCGGAGGTTTCTTGTACAGAGTCGGTTGAATTACACGTTTTTGAATGTTCCTAACAGCTTGTGTCAGTTTGCTATCGGGTATCTCAATTATTTCGGAGTGTATGCAGAACGTGTTCAGCACCCTTGCTTTTATGCGGTCCAAGAATATTAGTGTGACGGGGTGAACACGAAAACCGTTCACCTTGTTAGGAAACAAATGGTTTATCTGCGGTCCAACCTTGGTCGAATTACACCCATGGAACATAGTGTACCCTAATGTATCAAACAACGACTGTCAATTGTTTTGACGTCGACAAACTTGAACGTTTTCGTACTGCTTCACTACGTTGTTTCTAAATTTCATGCAACACACGTAGCTGCACTCCGAGACGACGTGCGTTCGTGGATGTAACTGACCTGTGTAAATGCACCTGGTAGCTGGATGAAGAGGCAAGCTTTGGGGAAATTTGGTGACTGAGATCTGGTTGGCAAGAACTAGCCATTATGTCTTCACACGCGTTTTCTCAACAGGCCTGGAGTTTTACAAAAACGTTTGAGTTATGTGATACAAATGCTGACTGGAGTACGATTTCAGACAGGTCTCCAATGTGGACAGTCTGCATTTGACACTTTGGCTGGATTTAGAAAGACCTAGCTTTTTTAGTTTACGGACTTCCGGAACTACCTCAAGTACTCAGCAACCCCTTGCTCACTCGGTTTGGAACGAAGCAGTCAGATAGCTTGTTGATTGTTAAAGTTTCAGAAAACAGCATTAAGTGAATTGTTGCAGTGACTTCTTATGTATGTATGACTTCGTACTGTTATTCTTCATTAAAATGGTACTTTCACTGCAACCCGGTAATTCTTTAAAATTATGCACCGCTGGCTGTCAATACGTTTTTTGAGTGTGTTATGGAAGCCGACATCTGCTATCCCTCGTTTCCGACTGCATCTGGCTGTATGCAGTTTTGCCCGGAAAGTTGGTTTGGTTTTCACAGGTGCTATGTGAAGATCAGACCAGTTCAGTTTTGGTTCATTTGAATTGCCGTACAAAACTATCGCAGTTTAGGTCACTGTGACCTTGATGTCGAATTTGGCACGGTACCGTTTGCATTGGTTATACAGTGAAAGCTATTAACTTTATTTCATATCGACGGTATTCTGACACTTTTATTTGCGGGTCAGTGTGCCACGCACTCCTGATGTATAGGAGTCAAATGAGAGTTGGTCCTCTATACAATGTCACCCAGTACTTTTCAGTTAAACTGGCGGTCAGCTAAGCTGACAGCTAATAATAATAATAATAATAATATCCATCACTAGGTCTAATCCAAACGTTGGCGGCTTTGAAGCGGACAAGTTTCTAATCTGTATGCTCGTAGCAAAACAGACTTAAGTGTGGTTCATAGTCTCTATTGCGAACAAAACTAACTACACATCAGTGACAATAAGAACAGTGATAATTGTGGCCAGAATGTAACCCTGTTGTAGATGACATGCTTTATGGCTGAATGGTTTAGTTTAACTACGCGTCAGTGTTCTCCACTGTTGTAAACTAGGAGACTATAGATTGATGGAAAACTGTAACCTGTTTGACGGACAATCTGCTGAGACAGGACAGAAGAAAAACTCCTCTTTGCAGTGTCCTTCCTTTGTCCTGATTGTCATTTGTGATTAGCGGCCCCTTTCAGTGGCTGATTATGTCCCTATAGAGCTTTAGAACGTCAAAAACTGCAAACTGGTGGTCGTAATTCTGCGTCAAGCCCCTTCTGTAGCACATGGATCGCTACAACCACATATGTTTTTGTAGTTCTCATAGATACGTGATTCAAATAAAACTCACTTTTTGGGACATTTCCTTGACCTCAACGTTTGAACATTTTACCCAACGTGAACACGACCTTCCAGGTGTTTCCTGTTTAAAACTTCCCCATCTACTGATTGACTTTTGCTACTCTTGTGGCCACGAACATCAACATTTAGTGCATGTTTCTGCGCCTGACCTGAAGTTGCATCTTGGTTGTTTACCATGCACACTAAACGTTTGCTTAAACATAGTGGCGTTTGAACCAAACAACCAGCGGTCCATCTCAAATAGTATAGAGAGCAATATGATCCGACTCGATAGATACACTCATTTGCAAACCGATTTGGTTTTGCGAGAGTCTCACCTGGAATACAGCTGAATCCCGTTTGTGATGTATCCAGGCAACTGAATGTGCTGTACCAGGCCGCCACATGTTTTAGTTGATGCGATATTAGAGATATCGCGATATATTTATATACGTAATGCACCACGTAATGCGCCTATCTGATGAGCCCCAATAAGGGCAAAACCGGTCGAAGAATTTTCAGCAACCTTATGAGTAGTGCGTTATGTATAATCCGACCTGTTTTTCTTCATTTAAGTCACCGTGAATAGGACATCGTTGAGATACCGATAACGAAATTCAGGTGACCGATTTTCTCATGTTTTGTGTTGCGCAGCTACTGTCGAAACAAGCTTGTTTGTTTAACCTGAAGCTGCCACCAACTTATGCTTCAAAAACACGAAATGTCATCACAACATGCCCAAGTTCCCAAGCAATCCTGCTTGGCGATCAGATGGAATCCTGCCATTTATTACATGTTCATACCATGCAGAAGACTTTAGACCCACTAATCGCCGGCCGCCTTCCATTTTTTGATGGTTCCATGAGCAGGATATATGCAGTGAAACCGCTCCAGCAGGTTCCCGAAGTGATCCCACAGGATTCTAGTGCGGCACTTATAGAGTGAAGACATTGCTAAATCAAACCAAAAACAACATAAATTTCAAAAATTAACATTCCCGTGGAAAGATCGCGGAGCGTGAAATGAGTAAGCTGTAGAATCTTCTTACTGGTTGTGATTATAATATCTGATCTCCAAAAAAAGACTGCTGAGGAATAGTTTATCGTGTATTATCTTTAAAGTTTTGTTTGCACAAGTAGGACACAATCGACGAACAAGTACGGTTGCTCCACTTAACAAAATGACAAGGTTGGCAGTGCGTCGGAGCATTGGTAGCTTGGGCGTAGTCATCGGCTGTTGATCAAGTGGCTGTTGATCTGGTCTGTTCACGGGGCCTGAGAGTTGGATGAAACGTTTCATTGCCAACGGAGACGTTATCATGCAACCGTAGACTGAAAACGTCTTCTCCTTTGGTAACGAAACGTTTGGGGTTTAAGTGTCGAACCAGACGAACAAACCGACGACCACCTGTTTCTGAGGAAGCCTCATTTCGGTGCAATTCAAACGGTTCAAACTCCGGTCCAGTTGCGATGTCCCGATCATTGTATTCAAGATGATTTTATTTTGAGCTAGACCATCGACAACTATGAAGACTGTTAATGCATTATTTGTCGAGGAGAAATAGCTCATGTCACACCTGTATACACAGCTGAATGACATGAAATAAAACGGACAATAAATTCACGGGGACGTTTCTTGTGTAGCATGAACAAAAATTATAACCAAACTTGAAAAGAATTTACAGTTGGTCTTAATCCATAACACCATCCGAATTGTTTTTTGTGGACTACATTTTACGGCAGAGGGCAGTTTTTAGGGTGCCCGCTTTTTTGACGCATAAGGTGACCAACTAGCAGCAATCTTGGCTGTTTCTATTGCCTTCTGATGTAGGGTCACTGAACTACTTTCCGATCAGTCAATCCAAATGTCTTACGGGATTAGGGCGAGATGGCTCAGGGGTTACAGCAAGAATTTACTGATCAAACTGTCCGTGGTTCGAAACCGACCTCTGCCTCACGACTTCCCCTGTCTAAGCTTGGGCAACCTGGCAGTATTCCAGCCCTCGTGCTTCCTTCTGGTGGCATGACAGTTAGGCACCGAAAGCGTGCCACGACTGACCGAACGTAAACGAACTTACGGGATTAATTTCGTGATCAGAGCAAACCATATGACGAGCGACCATGCAGGTCACTCACCTGCAGTCACTTGGCAGTCACTTGATACTCGACTTAGGAGAAGGACCTCTGTCAGATACGCTGCAAGGTCTGCATTTCCTGTGGTTTGCTGGAAACTAGCAACGGAATGAAGAAGCACGGCTCGGGGAGTATATCCATGAAGTCAGTATTAAATAGTCGACCACGAGTGCATTCTGTCAGCTTTGCCGCACTAAGATGGCACCTTTCTGGAGACCCAATCGGAAAAAAATTCGTATGTAGTAAAACAATTTTGTGCAAATGTGTGCATCCTCGATTTTGCGCCATATTCTGCAAGATAAAATGTCAAAGTGAAGAAATGCAATTCCGGTGGTGAAACACTATAACTGGATTAGTGAATACTGACCACAGTCATCTGCTTATTGGCTCTGACAAAAGGGGGACCAGGCTTAACGAGCACCTAAGAACTACTCACAATTTTATGAGTAGAGGGCAAAATCTCTTCACAGGGAGAAGCCCACACGATAAAAAAATATTCGGTAATTTCCTTATTTTGAATTCTGCTAACAAGTATCCTAACTGATTACACCTATTATTCTCCCTCATCGATAAACCGCATGACATCTCCCGACGGGCTTGAATTTCAGGCTAAAAACGCTTTGTCCCAGATATCCCGCAAAGTAGTCATAAACTGTGCTTTCAGAATTCTTGGCATCTATTAAACAGTTGGTTGTAGATAGGCCCCAATCATCTCCAGTCAAAACTGTCCTCTAAGTTAGCCATCTGAATTTACGCCCTTTGAAATTTACAGAGGTATTTTCACCGTATTCCGAACTTCCTTGCAACAGTGCCACCCAAAAAAACATTTTACCTGTAAGTAAATTTGGGTTCGTTATCTTTATAAATAAACTCGTTCTATACTTTGGAGAAACCAGGAGCAACCCTACTCCGATTCAGCTTGGATTTGGCAAACTTGGTTGGGAAGACAACACTTGTTGGCCTACAGGCAACATTCGTCGGTCTAAGGGGATGAGCTATTAGACAGCGTTCATCGCTGTTTTCTGAGGTTCATTTGTCCATAGCGTCTGGCTGCACTAAGGCTCAGCCTATCACGTTTCGAATCAAGCGCACCCACGCATTCTCGTTATGAAGCTATAGGCGCTTTTTGAACATTGTGCGTGACCAATGACTTATCGAGTCCCGTGATAGGCAGCCTATAGTGGCACTTGGTGAAGGCCAATCTGTCGAGCAGAGGCTAACGGTCAAATGCTGTGTAATTCGACGCCGAACTCTGTCCGATTGGTGGCTGTTGAAGCAGCGACATACATTTGGATAAAATGTTGACCAAAGCTAAGAATAACACTGATTTATCAAACGAGATAATGCTTTTGTGACAAAAAGTATTCTCCTTCCTCACAAAACGTACATTGCTTCGTCCCAAACTTGGATTATTCAACGTTCGAAGCGTCATGAAAAGAGAAGAGGAAGCATCCAAAGCTACTGGAAATTACCAGGGTGAGCTATTGTATTTCATTCGTTGAGGTAACCGCTTTAAGACGAAAATACCTTTCAATAACGAAAAAATCGGTCCTCAACAGAATAATGAGTGTTTTTAAAGCGTCCACTTTACTACGTACGGTGAACGTGAATTTAAGGTTTTTTTGGTCCAGTCATCTTTGAGTTTAATTTTACAGGAGATCATGCAGCAGTTTCCAGAATTTTTGGATTACGGGTTTACTGGTGTTTTTTTTTCGGATGCTCTAGTTGCCGATATTAGATGCTGCATTCCGATAACAATGATCCTGACAGATGTGACCATGTCACTCAGCAGTCCCGTAGCAAAGCTATCGCCTTCACAGACTCCGCGCCATAACAGATAGTTAGAACGCAAACGACTATGTCACGGGCAGTCTTCTTATAGTAAATTAACTAGTATGATCTTGGTTGTATAACATCGATTAGTAAAACATATCATTTCCGGTATGCTGTTGGCAGTTGTCGATCGATAAGTTCAAACAAGGTGTTTTTCTCTAGTTGTATGCTAGATAGGGAGCTGTTCCGTGGCGCTCTTAGATTGGAATAACAGTAGTCTTTTGATAGTTTGTTAAAAGTTTACTACATGTGGTGCGAATCTGAAGTTCACAGGATTGAATAGTTTGGATGGGATAAAAAAAACCTTTTAAAGGCTCATTTATGTCTAAAAATTACGTATGCAAATGTTTACATATATTCAATGCCCAATGTTACTAACGACTGAGTTTTCTGATTAAAAGTATTCCCAGAAAGATTGTCTGCGGTGTTTTCGGGGATGTCGTTGGAACCATGGTGCACCTTGTTTCTCCAGGCTTTATTAACAAGAGAACCTCTTAAAAAAACGCGCTCGTTAGATTGTCGAGGCCAGAAAAGACAACTATGTCACAAAATCGATTGGGTGCACTCACTGTGACATACTTCACGTGATGGTTGATTTACTTGTTGGACTGTTTAGACAACACCCGAACAAATGCTTTCAGGTGTAGTGCTTGAATTCATGTGACCCAGAAGTCAATAAATATTTATGAAGGTATACTTAACAATAGAACAGTTTGACAGGAAGGTGGTTTTATTGTACTTCAATTTCGTAGATGATTATTCACTTAGCACCTGGCAGTCCGAAACGATGAAAGGACACATTCCATCTGGTTATGATTCCGTAAGCAGGTGATCAGACACTGTCTAATCGGTGGAATCGACTCTACTCGTTTGAGAACGGTATAACTACAAACAAGCCTTCTTTGAAGCTATACACCTGCAAAGTCGTAGTAGTCTAATTATATATACATAATAATAATATATAATATAATTCGGGCAGAAAGGAAAATTCAAACACAGTCAGTGGAGTAAGATGTCAGAATCGGACTTTTCTTCAAGGTTTTTAAGGAGCATTTCCTGAACTAGGTTGTATCTGACAGTTGATTCCACTACGCTGTGTTTTCACCTTAAACTCTCCAGAACGATCTGCTCATTGTTGGGTTCGTCTGTTTTTCCTTTGTATTACGAGTAGGACTGCTCGCCTTCCGTTCACCCACGATCGGAGTGATTACATAAGCTAGTTAGGACTGAGAAAGAGTTTTCTGACTAGGCCAGCACGTAGGAGATGTTTTTTGAGATACCTATCCAGTAGTTTTCGAAAACTGTTCATGTGTTGTTAGACGGGTTTTTTGATGCACTGCCCACTCTCAAAGTGCCAAGACATTGGTCCTAAACTATGCAATTTCTTAGGAAGTGCGCATAAATCACACAACACTTGTTGACGCTTGAAGGATGGCATGCATGGCGATTCAAAACGTTATCTGCTTCCCTCCATCCCGACACCAAAATGCACTTGTACTCTCGTGATACCAGACATGTGATCGGAATTGGAACAGGTCGGGTACCCTTTGTGTTGCGATCAGTCATCAGGCAAGAGAAATCGTTCAACAGGCTGAAATGAAGTTTGTAGTACATTTGTCAAGTTAGATCATTTACGAAGTTATGAGAACTTTGGGTGGAGGAAAGTTACCAACTTTTCACCGCAGCACCGTGCCTTCGAGAATACTTTAGCAGTTTCAAATTACAATATCGATTAGGTTAGAGCTAAGCTGAGTGGTTCTCACACTCCAGCTTTACAATTTCTTAACTTACAATTTACAACGATATTTTGCACCCATTTGTTTGGAATACATAAACAGTAAGTAAACACCAAGATTTTGTTTTGCCTTCGAACGAATATCACCGAAAATAGAATTAGTCGGCTTCAGAAATGTCCCTGGTCTATTCAACCCGATCAGATGACAGACCTGCAATGAGACTCCTCAAAAGGAACACTCCGCCACTGCGCTAAAACGTCCACCGCCGAGTTCCAGGGTGGACACGTCGTGGAGGTTTGTGCGACCACCTCCAATGCGCAGCGATCTACCTCACCTTCTCAAACCATCGGTGAACGAAACTGTGACAGCCATAAATACGGTATGGCAGAGACATGGAGCTGATGATGATGATGATGATGACGATGATAATCCAATCATGCTAATAAAATTGATGTGAATATTTTTGGAACTTAAAGAGCTGTAGCTTGTCAAGGAAATTCCTGACTGTCCTTCCAACTGAAGCATTAGGCGGCGCAGCACACACTCAGATGATATTCATATGTGCCCCCCCCCGATAGACAAAGTTAATTTGAGAACCACTGTGTTGTACTTCAGTGCTTTTGAAGAACAATGAAGCAGAGGTCGTCGATTTTGGGGTTTCAAATAAAACTGCTAAATTTTTTTTGTAGAAAAAAAACGATTTAAAAATCTGATCGGGCTTGTAATGTGTTCATGACATTAAGGTGCCGTTGAGTAGAGATCTCAGTTCGCACGTTTGCACAGCGGCTTTCAGATGCACGAAAAAATCCAGGAATATTTGCTTGACGTGTTTTTGTTCATTCAGGTATGCAACTGATGAAGCTGTTCGTATAGTCACAGATGGAGAATGTACCATGCTGATAGAAAAACTGAGACGCTCACAATGTAATCTCAGACAAAAATCTTGCGTACACAATTGTTTGCAATTATCCGTGATGATGGCTAGTTCTGTTGTTAGACCGTTACGATACCTGAATGTGTTACAAAACGAATACCCTTGTCGGATGATTTTATGTGATTCCGTCATCCATAACACAAGTGAATGAATCTAAAAGCACTTGCTCCGTTTGTGTGTAAGCGAAGTTTACAACTGGATGGACAATCGGTGACTCTCTACACACCGCCGTTACGCTCGCCATACAATCCGCATCATGCTCAGAGCGACATGGGAAGCGAGTTTGCGTGACATTTTTTCGGGTGCATTAGGTAAGTGTGTTCTTTGAGCTTTCGTCAACCCTGTATTCTATATGAACCCAAATTGTCCTAAAAACACAAAATAGACTAAGTTGTGCCTTGTGTAGTAAATAGCTTTTTGTGCGCATCTCTCGCTTGTGCGGCGCCTGGTAATGAGGCAGGTAATAAAAGCGTGCAGCTCAATGCTTGGTGTGAACGAACTGCGTGTCACGTTTAAAAAAGACCCACGAACTACAACAGGAGTGCGAATAATTGCACGTATGGTTTGTTCTGGTCTGACTGCAAACGATCAACCGGTGACCAGTGAACAACCCAGAATCGTGATGAGACAGATTCAAGATCCTTGTTAAGAATTGTTTCCTTATCGGAAGCGCGCTCATCAAAATGACTGCGACCTTGAAAATGATTGGTTTTCAAGTATTTCGGTTAGGCGGGCTTGAGGCTTGCCGTCCGGTTGGAGACGCTGCGACATATGGCTGCTAATCGATAGCAATGGCATTCTCGTTGTCGGCTTCTATTCATACTGTCTGAATGAGTGTCTGGAGGTGTGGGCACCTCAGAATGATAGCAGTAAGCTAGCGCAGGGGGTCCCTTCTCCGTCCACTTTAATTCTTTTCTTTACAATAAGGCTTTCAAATACATCATGGTTGCGCGACACCGAAGCATCAGTGTTGAACACTGATGTCATGCTGTCGATGATGCTGAGGATGGTGATGATGAAGATAGATAGATGATAGATAGGTAGATATCTTTAATTGTAGCTGTTCAATTTTTGCGTCGAAATGTGGTTATCTGTTTGTAGTAGAGCAACAATGAAATAATCTGAGGATCCTGGTGAACATCAACATCGCTAAAAGTACAAGCTGGACGTCAAATCGGTAATGTGTCGAAATGGTGGTAGCTCGGATGTCGATCAGCAGTAACCTATATGGTCGTCAGGCTAGGAAGGTTCTAGAAGCTTCTCTACTGAGATAGCCATTTGAAGATTTTTTCTCACGGAACCTGTAGGTTTTAGTGCACCTGGTTGAGCGCTATTGACGCTAGTTTGAATAGTTCGACATTCAATATGCATACTGAAACAGTGTGGATGAACACTGCGAATTGGACGTGAGGACGCGCGTGTACAGCCTTTGGGCACATTTAAGACGTTTCGAGCCTGTTCATCTTAGATGATTGAGCACCCTAACATACCTCCAGTGGGATTTAAATATCTGTTTTGAGGGATCCACAAAGTAACGCATAGTGTTCTGGTACACAAGGAATTCGAAACAGTTGTGTTGCCTTTGCACACAGATGCCATTACACACACGCTCGCTAAAACGTTTCTGTTAAGAGGTGGAATTACTGATCGGAGGGTTCGAACCCAACCTCAGCATCTCGACTGCCCTTGTCTAGGCTCGGAAAGTCTGACAATATATTAACCCTCGTGCTTCCTTCGGGTGGCATTGCAGCTAAACGCTCCCTGCCCGCTGGGGAATCTAGGAGAAACGGCTGCCCGAAGTATAAATTTCTTCCTGACAGATTTGGTCGCACGCAGAAAGTTGTGTACACAAACAAAAACTTCCCAAATTGGCACGTATCCATCCCGCACAATGCAGAGATCTTGAAAGTTAAGATAAATGCCAAAATCTTTCATTTCAAATATGATATATATCTTACTATGTAGAACAGTGTTTC
Organism: Clonorchis sinensis; assembly: GCA_003604175.2. NCBI lineage: Eukaryota > Metazoa > Platyhelminthes > Trematoda > Opisthorchiida > Opisthorchiidae > Clonorchis > Clonorchis sinensis. The sequence continues at coordinate 1,386,242 of CM030373.1, read as the reverse complement.
CACTTTTTACGATGTGGAACCCGAAAAAGGGATTTCAAAATCCATTGTCTCTTTTCTAGGGCAGTTTTTCCCGTCACACTATGTTTTATAAATGAATTATGCATAAATTATCGGCGTGAGCCAGTCAGACATCTCTTCGCTCTAGATAGATAGTAGTATATTTCATCTGTTCATCGAGAGGTGTCTGCAGTATTTTCTACGTGGGTGATCTCTTCACAATACGTTCCATCAGGATGGTCCGGGCCTCCATCAGTTGTCCATTCCTTGGAACAGCTTTTTTTTAATTTGTAACTATTTATTAAGTTCACTATAGTGTCGTCTGCTTCACACGCTGACCATGTTTTTCGTGTTAAAGTGTATCGGTTGAGTCTGAATTTGGTGTGGCCTCAAATTGCAGTTAGTTTTTGAGTCTTCGGGCACGATTCTACAAGCTGACCGCAGAGGGCCAATGTAGAAACATCGCTGTTTTTGCTGACAGGAATAATAAACGGGGCACAAGTGTCCAAGATTCCTCGTCGAAGATTAGTGCAACCTCATTTACGAAAGAAACTCTTCCTAAAGTTCCAAAAAAATCTTCGACAGCTGACAACCGGTTCCACCCTTCCTGGAGCTAAGTCCCCGATTTTCTCCCGAAATTATGTTCTGCTTGAATTCAAATTGCACGAACTTCGACAAATGCACTTTTTTCATTTGCCTACCGTCTGCATTTCACGGTGGATTCACCTGAATGTCGGCTGAAGCTGTCGTCACAACCCTGGTCAACACAGGCTGCCTTATGTTTCAGCTTGTACGATATTCGATACAATACCATCGTATATTTTCACAAAGGAAGCTACGCCCAAGTTTGCCGAAAGCTCTCCAATGGCTAGGGACCGGTTTCCACTTCTTTGTGGCTGGTCAGGTATGTGTCATTCCCGAGTTTTCGTCAACACATAGCGCATAACGTCAACGCACATTATAAACACGGACTGTTGGCCATCTTTTAATAAAAGATAACTAACTATTCTCTGATTTTTTTAGTTTAGTAACATAAACCGGGTACACCTACGTCCCAGCGTCCCAGATTCTTAATTGGAATAAGGATGTGATCGGTACTTCAACGGTGTTTGTTCTACATACTTAGTACGATCAATCTCCCTTTATCGAAATACACTTATCCGTGGGTATAACACTTCTGACGAGGAGAACCTGTTCATCTTCGGGAAGTACACAGTTTAACGGATCGAAGGAATGTCTCACCACTAACCACGGCTAACTAACAATCACCAGCAATGAATAAGTCCCGACAAACTCAAGGTATTCATACCATACCTGTTCAGAATCTTTGTAACATTGGGCCAATGAACAATCATTTGTGCCATGTAAGGAAAAACATTTGTTTCGTTATTTCCTATCTGAAACAATCCGGATGTCCGTCTCCAAACCAGAACTGCATGCTATAGACGTCGGTGGACTTCAAACCTAAGGCATTCAGCATGAACCCGCAAGTGAATCTCAGGTCAAGTAATACTCCTGTTTGCGGACTGGTTGGAAAATTTCGTCAGCAGATTTGACCCAAAACAAGAGTAGTGAAAATTTGCGCACCTGACATGTCCGAAGTAGGGAGGTGTAGCCTCGGTACGGTCAAGGACATTCAGTGCTGATGACCTCTAATAAGAGCGAAACTCGAGCCCCGTTTTCTTCCCTCTGGTGTAGACTTGCCAGAATTAAAAAAAAATAATCGTTCAGCTGTAACACCCTTCCGGTGCCTAGCTGCCATGCCACCCGAGGGAAGCACGAGGGCTGGGATACTGCCAGGTTGTCGAAGCCTAGACAGGGAAGTCGACAGGCAGAGGTCGGGTTCGAACTACGGACGTTCCGGTCAGTAAACTCGCGCTCCAACCACTTGCGCCATCTCGCCCCCGGACTTGCCAGAATAATTCTACCAGGACTGAAGAAGGTCTATTCAAAGCAAAAAGCAATGTGAGACTATTTTTGTGGATGGTTTTTTGTCCCGGTCTTCTCATTTCAAACATGTGGCGCTCCGGAGGGTACACTAATCTCGGTTATTTGCCATTAAATAATGAGAATTCATTGCACATGGGCATTCTGATGTAGCGGTATAATAAAAAATATCATTAATTCGGTCTTGTACAATTAGTTGCTTTTAAATGCGATAGAACAGTTATTCGTGTCAAAGTTATTTCTCCATTCTTCAACCGTTATTTCAAACTGAACCTTACCAAAGTTGATAACCACTTTAGTCTCCTTGATTCGTACACAAGATTTACTTTTTTACTGATAGCCTTGACTCGGAAACACTCATAATGTTTCCATCTGTTGCTTAGTTAGAGCTCTGGAACAAGACAAATCGAAGCAGGTCGAAATTCTAAGTGGTTTACTTTCTGGTCAACGTAAGATTGCCCATCGCTTTCGAATACAGTCACGGCTACTGAATGAACAAGATTACTGAAGTTCGTCCTCAATTTGAACGAACCAAGAGATGAGTAGTGCTTCTAAGTAATTGCGCAAACGGTCGATTGTTTCACACTTACGTCTGTTTCTACAGATGATTGAACTGGACGCTGTATCTGGCGACGTTTTGCGAGAATTATGCCCTTCATAAATGACTGATTTCGGCGAGAGTTAAACACTTAACTGGATCAGTCATCAGTCCATAAGTAACAAAAACAGAAGTGAAGATCAGCCCAAGCTGATGGTTGTTGCCCACATCGCGGATTGATTTAGATGCACAGAACGTACTCTCCCCCTTGTTTCGTGTTTCATGTTTCATGGACAGGTCACTAATGGAACTCCCATACGTTTTTTATTTGGTTGTTATATCCCTCTACGAGTGTTATTCTATACACGAAAAGTGGCTTTCGCTAGACTGCCAGAGGATTCGGTTAGCATGGGAGAGTTGTACTGCAGAAAGGCCACCATCTTTAAAAAAACGGGGCACTTATCTAGTATAGGTTCCTTGTAACGGGTTAGTACTTCCTCCACAGTGTGAAAAATGGGACATGTCAGCATCGTTTCCAACTTCGAGTAGTTTCGCAGATCGAAGTTCCGTATGAAACCAGAGGTCTTCTGATTCATTTGCTCAATTACGATTGTCTTAAAAGGTTGTAAATATTTTGCAATTTGACATTACGATTTGTTTCTTGTAAACAATAGAACCACCTGGACCATCCAAATATCACTTAAATGTGTCGAGCGGAAGTTGAACTGGGCGGACTACATCAAACGATTCCCAGTCCAACCACACAGCATATGTTGTTGCTTTGGTTGGCCAAGATTTTATAGAACAGATACGCACATTGTGTTTTCCGCTTCCGAAAGCAAATAGTCGTTTTATTTTACTTGGTGACTCAGCTCCGACTTTGCTCGATTGCAGGGTTGTAATCGTTTTCAAAACACGCTCTGCCAAAATAGTCGACTTTTATGTCAGTCTGATTGTTTTTTAATTGAAATGGAATCTGGGGACAATTCGGATGTATTCATTCTGCCGCTTAGTTTTGAATGTAGCTCATATTCCCCGGAGATTTTACAATCTAATTTAACTTTGGAAATTTTCAGCCGCCAGCTTTTTTTACGCATATCCACCTCGCGGCACAATGCGCATTCAGAGCGGTTACCACATATGTTGGTCTTGTTAGTTTTGTATGCGAGCTGGTACGCATGATTTTGTGAACAGGAGCGTCACTAGCTAGAGTTTTTCAGGTGAATCCTCGAATAAAATCATCTGGAAATGAACTCCATACTTAGTTCAAGTGCACTCAATGTACTGTATCCTTTTAAATGGCCATTCATCGCAGAGTGTTCTACTCTAAATTAAAAAAAAAACTTCAAAGACAATCACTAGAAGTTAAAAGATCATTTTTCAGACATGGTGATATCTCAATTACTCAGCCACTCTTTCCAGTAGAGCAAGACCCATCTCGAATCGTTACTGAACGATTTCAGTCACTTGTGTCAGTCACTTATGACCTTAGTGAGCAATTCTTCAACTATCGGGTTTCTAAATTACCTCATGTGTAAAGCGCCAGTCAAGGATATGTCACCAGGAACGAGTCTTGAAACGCGTTTACTTAGAACTAGACTGCCTGAGTTCACTTGATAGCACCGATAAGCCTGAAAGGGCCTGCGTGGTCATTGTTTTGCTTTGTGGTAAACTGACCCCAAGGTGTTCCATGTTTATGCGGCGATGCAAACCTCAGTATTCAGGAATGGTGTCAACACAATCATAAAAATTTGTATTTCATTGACCCAACTGTATCAACAAATAACATTGATTCAAAGACATTAACGGAACCATCGGAAAATTTCTTCTGGGTTGATCAGCACTCGTTGAAAACAACATTAAACTGGACCGTTTATTTGTCTTGAGGTGACACAGCTTCAAGTAGACGACCTGGCTAAAACTTGTTAGCATTATTCGCTTCTGAGCGCCACAAGGTCATTTTTGTTTACCATTCACGTTTCTGTAGATTCAGTCTTGTGTTTTCCATAGTTAGCTTATGGTTTTCGGTCCTGGTTGTCAGATCTTAAAAACTGCGAATTTCAGTCACTCTAGTGATTATGCAAATTTGGTGGGAGTGTCGTGCTAGTAATGTGTTGAAATATTGGTGAGTTTAGTGGTTTTTGATCAGGTGGCTGTTGATCTGTTCGCCGAGCTTGGCATTGCAAACGTATGACCAAGATACGAGGAGACATCATCAGTGCGCAGTTGGGTGGGTATTTCTTCCTCGCCTGCGTGCGTTTATATAGAAGTTGAAGACTATCTGTTATCCTCTACATGGGGTGACAATTTGGTGCTTTGGTGCACTAAAGTAACCGGCGGACGCATGGACACTAACCGTTACAGCGGAGAAAATAGGGCGGTGTAATCAACCAATCAAGCTCGAGAACGTCAGACCACAACGCAAGAGAGATAGCAAACGGACCAATAGATTCACAAAACTCGTCACCCCCAAGTAACCAATCACGTTAGAAGATAACAGATAGTCTTCAAAAGCTATATAAACACACGCAGGCAAGGAAGAAGTACCCACCCAACTGCGCATTGATGATGTCCCATCGTATGGTGACGAAACGTTTGCAAAACCAATTGCCAGGCTCGCCGAACAGATCAACAGCCAAAGGACCAACAAACAATAGTGTCGCGCTACTTTTTATACGAATAAATAATTCGCAGAGTATTACGCAAGCTCTCTATGTCCAATAGAATTCATGAAAATATGATATCATTCTAGCAGAGTTCGGCACTAAAGTACTTATTTTGACACTATACATAAGAATGCTGTCACCAAAACAAGCTTATGAGCAACTGAACTGTATTATACTAATGATAACAGCGAATTAACTGGGGCTAAAGCCGTCTTTTGACCCAATTTGGGTTGCTACTAGTCTCTAAGTTTTCGTAGAAGACTTTCAGAGCGTTAATCTATAAGTGCTGGTTCGTCGGCCTATCATTGTATCACCGATTTCCCTTAAAGAGAATTTTGGCCGCCCATGTCGCTGGCTTGTGCGCGGATTGAGTTGCAAACGTTTCATCATCGATTGAGTTTACATCGTCAGTACGTCGCTGAGAAGGTTAGAGGTGCGTTGTAGCATGGGAGTGCTGAATGGTTGCATGGAGTACGACGGGGCCGATGTCACAGCTGCCCGAGTGTTCATCAATAGAAGCCGAAGATCTGGCAGACGTGAGCCAATCAGAATGCAACCTAACAAACCAATCATAAGTGATGGTCGGGTCCAAACTGCATTTCTTATATGACTCAGAGCACTTTCGCTGGCGCACCAAACCACTTGCTTTCAAGGCATACTGACAAGGTTACCTCAGTGGTGATGGAAACTTTTGCCTCTTGTTGTTGTCCGTGTGTAGCGCAAATTTCCTGAATGAGCACGATTACGGGGTAAGTGAGAGATATAGAGATTCAAAGACCCCTTGGACATCATGAGATGTTTGTTTGCGTTAAATTCCTTAAAGTATTGTACAGCTGCGGGGGTTACAGAACAAATGTAGCTGTCCACCTTCCTCACAGGCAGTGCACTAACTTCATGCAAGATTCCAACCGTAATGCGTTTCAAGGACAAACGTCCTCGTGGAAGTATTTTGGGTTGCTTCATTCGTACACGGGTCATCTTGAGCATGACATTTCCATCGATTCCTCAAAGTTTTCTTTCAACCTGGGGTCGTGTAAATGCATTCGGCTCTTTTATAGGACTCAAACGTCTAAGTTGCATGACAGCTTTGTGGAAATGGCGCCAGACTTTCTGTGGCTCATTGTTACGGTTGAGTTTTAGAAAACTGTTTTTCAAACTGGACGTTTTAGCTATGCAAAGCGGGTGATAGTTTAGGCCTTGAGTAAGGCTTTCAGCATATGCACTTTCCAGTAACACAATGAAGAATTTTCCGAAAAAATATTTTCGCTAAGGCTTCTCATTGGTGCAAAGCTCCTGTGCAACCCGAGGGAAGTTCAAGGGATGTCGTATCACCAGGTTTACATTAGTTTAAAACTTCTCTTGGCCTCCTTGATTGCATCAAGGATTGATTGATTGATTGATTGCTTGATTGATTGCATCATTGTACCAAATGACCACCTATTATGTCGTGCGTAAAGTTTCACAAATGAAAAACAGCTTTTCTCGTAAGAAAACGATCGCTTTTCCACCTCTAAGCTGGTTTTATCTGAGAATATAGGCAAAATGTTTACAACTTTGAGATTGTGTTTCTCATGAGAGAATAAATGGTGAAAAATGACCTTCAGTGAAAACTGCTAATGCATTAGACCTCCAAGAAATCCAGATGAGTGTCAACATTCATCCCCTCCAGATTTTTTCGAAAAGTAGCCATGACCTTAAAAATATATACTAATTGAGGGAAACACGAACCCCCACCCAAATGTGTAGATGAATTCCACCACATTAACTTCTGATACAACCTGAATTCATCCTAAACAACAGGAATATTATAAACATCATCTTCGATATTTTCGTTCTGCGAACTTTTTAGTGGCCAATCACAGAAGGTAAACTTTGATTGAAAAATTTCAATTTTCCGAATTGGGCAAACATCTGAGCAATTTTCGTGTTCATATCAAATCGCTATTCAACAGTGCGGTTTTCTCATTCAACAGTTACATGAAAGGTCAGGTCGTCTTCTTTTAGCCAGTGATTTTATTTCTTTTGGTTAGACAGAAAGCTACGTATTCGACTGAACTGCGGACACATGTCTGTTTATAAAGTCGATTTCATTCCGGGTTATCGCCGGATACCAGTTCACATAGGCTCTTCGGAAACGCTTCCAACAGCTACAACGGAAGTCCCATCCAACCGATAATCTGCAAGGATCCCCGGACCGTAGTTGTGCAACAAACCTCTCCTAATGTTGTTTGCGGTAGAACCGTTGGTAATAAGTGTCGAAGATGATCGGTCGATAACAATGACTACTTCGAGCGTTGTTAAATCCCAACTGTTGTTCCAGGATTCCAGCTCCCTCGTTGACAGTCACTTCGTCAGAAAAAAGTGCCTCTTCTAGGCCGACATACTTGACACAGCTAGCACAAGCAGATGTTCACACCACACTGTGACACTGAAGTTCAGTTCATAAATTTCTGAGCAGCCGTATGCCTCGTCTGTTTGCTCGAGTAAGATACCAGCTCGTCAGAGTACCATGCTGGGCATCACAACTCGACTGATTATAGAATTCCTTGAAAGTGGTTGCCCATGGCAACCGAAACATCGGATGATAACATATTATTGCATTACACCGTGTTTTGACTTCAAACGTTACCATAGCATCCATTCTGCTCAGTAATACGTAGCAGGATAGCGGCTTGTGTAAGCATTTCCCCGCTGCCGTTCTACTGAGTTTGAATCGGCGTTTCCCAGCCTCCGAACAGGCTAGATTCCATTGAACCGCACCTCTTGTTCAACGCCAGAAACACTTATAAGTAATCACACGAAACACTTCGGTAGACGTCGTGGTGCGGAATACCGAGAGTCTGAACTTCTCTCTATACGTTTTTCTCTCGCATCTGGCCTGGAAGCATTCCCATCTTACGAAATGAAGAAATTAGCAACAGTAATCGTCTTTGGACAAGAAGAGGCAAAGCTTCATGTCTTTGTCGACGTCAAAAGCTTGCCTCTGTTTCATTTTATTATGTTTATCTTGCAACCGAGTGAGGTTCCCCAGCATATCGATCGTAAACACTGCCGACGCCCCCAACGACGCCAACACGAAATAAGGGGTTACATCATGTCGAACATGTTGGTGTAAAAGTCTCAATTTCACAGTCTTTGAATATTCTCAAGCATTCTTTTGAAGTTAGCTGAACAGTCCTCAAATATTAAGAAATAATGCAAGGCACTACAAATCGATTTCATAAATTCCGTACTGACCTTCCATCAGGACCGGAGAATGAATTTGGACACCCCATTAGTCGGTAGTCTCATATCTCATCAGTAGTATTCACCGTTACACCAACTATACAGAAGTAAAATACAAATGTGTAAAGTTTTAGTGCAAACTGGGTGAACTTCGTTCGTTTAGACCGCAAAAAATAGGTACACAACAATTCTGCGGCGCTAAATCTCCACTTTCCCATGTTCTTATGCAAGCTACTCAAACGTACACTCACTTAAATCCTGGAATCGCTTTCCAGCAACATGTGTTACGTACTGGATGTATGTCATTCTTTCTTTCGAGGAATGTACCACCTTTTGGGAAAGGAGGTGGCCCTTCATTTGGCGATGTTTATTCTCTAATCTAGGAGCCCCTCGATCCTAAAAAGCTAAAAAAAAAACTGTTTGCCTAAACCGACTCCATGAGTAGACCTTAGGCTTTCAGTGTGAGGTTTCCATGACCGGTGTTGAACTGCGTACATCCACGAGTGGCAATTTATGGGAAGTGTCAGCCTAATTGAAACGCTGGTATCCGAATCGGATTTGATGTTCAATAGTGACCAAGTTACTTGACACCTACACGTAGCAACAACCCATGGACTATTTGCGCGCAGCCGATTGTGATGCTGAGCGAAAGTGCAGAGGTCTTTTGCTAAATAGCTCCCCACCGTCTTGTGTGTCGCAGAGCGTCCGGGATGAACATCTAAACCATTATGCCACTGTGCCCTGCAAGAGCCACCTGAACAACTCCAGAATTATCTCAGCCGCACTAGATAACATGCCGACGGTCACGGTTGGCTCTTGGTTTCAGAGGTTGATCATCCCTAACCCGTCCTTCCTCGGGAAAGGCAGCGTCGATGCTTCTACAAGTACGGAAAGCCTGGCCGCTTGGGAGGAACGCTTCACTGCCAACACTGAAGCGTGATCAACACACCAAGGTGACAGCTTTAGGTTTAGCGGCGCCTTATTACAATATGTTAGAATCCATATTCGTTCAAATCACACTTTCCATGGGTTTAATGCCATCCCACTGTGAAACCTTAATTCAAACAATATCGAATTTACAGGTATAGCTTTATTGATTGTTTTAGAAATGTAAGACACCTGGTGATACAACTTGCAACAGGTGGATGCATGGGCGATAAATTCGCAAGAATATTCAACCATCAATCGTTGCAGGTTCTTCCCAAACGTCCAGATATGTAGTATGCAGTGGTGTCGAAGTGTCTTAAACTGACCGTCTGATCTTGTTGGAATGACGAGCGGAAACAACCCGATGGAGCGATGTGTAAATTAACCGATAGCCCAGAATGTCGTAGAAAAACTCTGGGGCCCGTCTTAAAACCAATAGCTTAATAGCTGCTGATATTCGTTGCAATCAGGGTACATGTCAGAGGTTTGGTTTCGTCTGGGCATTTGGTTTAAAAAGCACATCCTTAGAAGATGTATAAGAAGGGGAAGGCCTGCTTCACTCGTCAACTACCACGCCGATCTTTTGATGCGCCCCTGGAGAGGATGTTGCTTACTCGGCCTACTTAGGTAGATGCTTCTCTGCTGTCTGCAGCCAGATTACATTACTGAGCTCAACAAACTGAACCATGGCTAACCAGAGACGTCATTAACATTGTGTGAAAAAAAACTATCCCACCGCATCAACAAACACCGCTGGATCGAGCTTCGCTCGTATTGAAGAATCAGCAAGAAACGGTGACATGTCGAACTGTAGAGCTGAAATGCAGCCTTGTGGCAAACTACCTCGTTCTTCGAGAAATACACTCATTTGCACATCAATTTGGTTTTTGCGAGATACTCACCTGGAACCCAGCTGAATCTCCCGTTTGCGATGTTTTCAGGCAACTGAATGTGCTGCACCCGGCCGCCTCATGTTTCAGTTGCTACGATATTCCAGATATCGCGATACATGTATATTCGTAATGGACTACTCATGAGGTTGCTGAAAACTCTTCGACAGCCCACGACCGGTTTCGCCCTTCTTGGGGCTAGCTCATCAGGTAGGCGCAGTCCCCGAGTTTCCGTCAACCTTATGTTCTACTTGCACCCAAATTGCACTGTTTTCGAGAAATACACTCATTTCCATATCAATTTGGTTTTTGCGAGAGCCTCCCCTGGAACCCAGCTGAATCTCCCGTTTGCGATGTTCTTGTTCACATTTAGATAGCTGACTCTCTTTGTAACGATCGGACAGGTACGGTAGGGTACCAACCTGACACAGGTGTATTGAACACATCTAATACACAAGCTACCGAAATTTAACAGTATTTAGAAAGACGATGTGCTGTTTTCCAGTGTATGCCCACAACCAGTAACAAAAGAAATTCTCCACCTTAAACTTAAAGACAAATGACGCGGTTCTTATTGGTTACCCCCTTGAGTTCAGTTGAGTTCGTTCAGCTGTAGCACCCTTTCGGTGCCCAACTGCCTTGCCACCCGAAGGTTACACGAGGGCTGGAATTTTGCCAGGTTGCTCAAGCCTAGACAAGGGAAGCCGAGAGGCAGAGGTCGGGTTGGAACCAGTAAATTCGCGCTCTAACCACTTGGGCTATCTCGCCCCCCAGCTATCCCCTTAGGAGGGGATCAACTCCATTCAGGAGATTGTTTTGTATTCTCCGAAAGAGTGGAATGCTGTGTGAAGCTAACGCACTAAGAAGCACGCATGTGTCGCATGAAAAACCTAAAAACTTCAAGCGATTGTGAGAGGCTGGAATTCCGCGCTGATCCACAACTTTACTAGACACGTATGAACTTACGTAAGGTTTGACTAGGATACTAGGCCAGTCAACAGCTCTACCAACAAAAGGTTCTTCTAGTCAGGTTAATTCATAGCTTTCAGTTTACTAGGGCACCTAAGATTATCCCAAGTGGAAGTCGGAAGGGAAGTGAACAACAACTATAGGACTGGACGCGACATTACCACAGAACAACCCTGATGACTAGGCGTAACATGCTACTCATAAGGTTGCTGAAATTTCTTCGACAGCCCACGACCGGTTGACGGAAACTCGGGGACTGCGCCTACCTGATGAGCCCCAACAAAGAAAAAACCGTCCTTGTCGTCTTACAGGTATCGCGATATCTCGAATATCGTACCAAATGAAACAGGAGGCGGATACCTCTATTCAGGTGGAACTAAGGGGTTGTAGCCAGTCAACACCAGACTACGTACCACGAATCCGTTTTAACACAAACTGCAGCTGGTCTTTAGTCTGTTTAGAAAGCTGCGAGCTGGAATTTCTCTCGAGGATCGTAATTTGTGCGCGGCTAAAGATATCTTTTCCTTCAATGAAGTTGACTAACGTTTGCCAAAATTCAGAACTATCACGACCAGGCCAGGCAGGTGGGTGGAGTTAACTTCTCCGAGCTTGACAGTTAGATTGTTAAATACTTCAAAATACTTGCTCAATCAAGAACAAAACTAGAGCAGGGACTTGCTGAGGCGTGCTAATTCCACACAGTAACCGAGCAATAAACATAGCGACATTTATTTGGCTCGTCAGCTGCCACGGACAAAAATTGCACAACTGCAAGTCGTTAACCGTGTGGGAAATGAAAAAGACCTAACACCATCCGACAGACTATTTGGACCAAAGAAACCATCAAGAATAAAAGAGTATCTGATCAACTAATCAGGAAGAACACAACCAAACCGCAATACAAGCATAAAAACTGCCCATGCACAACGGAGAAACAGAACGTTTTGATTGAAGGCATTCGAAAAAATAACAATCAGACACAAGGACGTGAGACTGCAACGTAACTCACATTCCAGACTAGCCAGTTAAATTGCACCGTGACCGACCAATCAACTCAGTGCTACCAGATATTGTTTAGAAATCAAATAGGCGCAGGTAAACCTGGAAGAATTCACCCAATCAACCCTGCACCATTGAATTCACATAAGTGGGTGATGAAACGTTGCAATCCAGCTGCCAAACTTGGCGAACAGATCAACAATCAAGCAACGCGCCAAAGCTACCCGTATTCCGCAACATTGTCAGAGTTAACTTTATAGGCAATCATCCAAGCAATACAATTTACAGTGATCCACTCACAAGGGAAGAGAGCACGGACCATCTGGAACGTGTCGCGCGCATGTGTAACCCCCACAACGAAGGCCAAACTGTGTAATGACTAGAGTGTCCACCATTCAAGAATATTACTTTACTGTCATGTGTGCAGTTCACTTGCTCTCCTGCATGTACTGTTCACGCAATGACCTCATTGACTGAGTAGTTTTTTACGCGTTGTTGTCACTCAATACGACCTATCCCCACAAATTATAGACGGAATAGCGGCTGAAAATATTTCCTTCGATGTAGACTTTGCTGGTTTTCATCGAAGACTACGCTAACCAGCCTTTTCTCCAGAACCAGTAGTGAGTCCAAAGAACGATGGGGACAACAGGATACACGTGCTCGTTTTGCACACATGTCTACTGAATATGCGGATCAAGGTATTCGCATCAAGAGCCTGCATCGTTTCCTAATGAACAATACTGTCCTCGCCTCGATCACATTCCAAAAGGTTTTGAGAATCTCTCTCGGTCAGCCATTCAATATATATATATATATATATGTTGTAGCTTTGTGGATAGGTCATGTTAATTGACTGTTTTGGTGTGGTTGGTAACAAGAACGTTTGACTTTACCGGGTTACGATATTTGAACAAATATAAAAACTCGAAAAAAATGTAAGACAAGATGAATTTAGATAAATGAAATGAGACGTTTCGCGATTTAGCCGGTGAATCTCACCAGACAGGACAGGCAGTAAATCCGTAATTTATGGTATGATTATTCATTCAAACATACTTTGGTCCAGCTTCAATGTTCCGTACCACAGGTGGGTGTCTTGCATTTGTATATGCCACAGAAAAGTAATTTCCTGCTTCCTTCTTCCCGAAAATAAAGTGAGGAACCAAAACACCAATATATTTTAAATAGGAAGCAGAGTTTTAGAAGAGCTTGGTAAACAATCGGTAGTTTTTATTTGGGCAACGTTTCGCTTTTGACACAAAGCTTTATCAGGCCAAGTGAACAGGTCACCAAGTTGGCCAGGTTATAAGGCAGACGGGGCACCAATCAGGAAGTCCTCTTCAGATTATCACAATCGGTCAGTGATGAGTGTCAATTAATGGCTCTTGTCGGCTATTGTGGTTGCCGAAATCTTGAATTGATGGGTTGGAGGGGCTTAAAATTAGTTCCGATCAGTTCTTGTTCCTTAATCTTCCACTTCAGGGTGCTCCAGTTGATTATTCACCTCGGGTGCAACTGGTAGATTTTCCTTGGTCTTCGTGGGCTTGTGAGTGCTGCGACAATTTAGTTGGGGGTGTGAGGTCAAGTGGAATTTAGATGATGACTACTCCTCCTTCTGATGACCGCACACCAACACGTGTCAGCTCGACTGATCCAAAACTGTTCTCCACACTCTTGCCAGTTCCACGCCTTCTATTCTATTAACACTAGGATGCTTGGCGATTTCTACCGCCTCAGCCATCAGTCTCTGTGATGTGGACCGTAGTCCTCGCCTCAAAACCTCAACATTTTCTAAATCTATTTTGTACCCCGTATCCAGTGCATGTTCTGCAATTGCCGAGTCTTTTAATAACGCTCGATATTCATCTGCGTTTCTCGGAGGCTTGCTTATTTTCCTCTTATGCTCTCCGATTCTAGTGTGAAGTGCCCTGGCCATCTGTCCTATATAGACCTTAATGTAATCGCTACACTTGATTTTGTAGACACAGTCCCTAGTTCTGTTTGCCGGGAGGCAATCCTTCAATTGCACCAGTGCAGAGCGCAGAGTGTTTCCCTCTGGAAACCTACTCTTATGTTGGCCGTGTTTAGAATCTTTCGAATGGTCTCCGATGTCCCTGGTTTATATGGTTTATATGTGTCAAAAGCGAAACGTTGCCCAAATAAAAACTAAAGTTACCAATTATCAAGCTCTTCTGAAACGATGACTTCGGTTCCAAACTTTTTCCAATTGGTAGGAAGCAGAGTTGTTTGTGAACAGGTGTTACTCACCTAAGAGCATGAATCAGTCTTTACCACGACCGATTTTTACATGAAAATTGCTTAAAACTCTTCAAGTACGAAGGTATTCATTATATATGCAGAGATATCATACACTATTTGTTCTGGGGATGCAAGCGATAACAAATTATCTTGCGCTAACAGGATAGTGTACCCAAAAGGTTTAACAACAAGGTAGCCACTGGTGATCCCGAGAAAAAGCGATTGTCATAGTGTTGTATCCTGGTGCTGGTGTGTCAAGTCATTTTGTCTGAGATGTTTTTTACTTCGCAGTTAGAACACAATCGCTTGACTCTGTCTAAGGCGTCACAAACAAAACTATTTGCAAATATATCCTGTCCTTATTGTGAAAGTTGATTGTCGCAAGTGAGATCCAATATGCTCATCACATATTGATCCACTCCGATTTATTTGGATTGAAATTGATCGTGGCACTTTTCAAAGAAAATCCTAGACGCAGTGTACGGCTTTTTCAGCCTTCTTAGGAGTCATCAGTGTTGCGCATCTCATGAAATCCAGTTTTTCGAACCCGTGATTTTCCCGCCAGCAGTGTTCAGTCTTGAGTGGCTAAGCAACAGTGTGATTAGTTCTCACAGGACAGGGCAGAATAGACATGGCGCCATCCATCCTTCAATCACAGAAACCATATCACTTGTTTACAGATTGACTGGCCACTTGAGTGACGACGACTCAGATGAAAGTTTTATTCATGTTGTCATGTTATTCTTCGTCCGAGCCACAGTCAATACATGAACACGTGATGAGGCTTTTGCGGTTGATGGATGAGTGGAGCTTTATGCTGTCTGAGTGAGATCTAATCACATTTCGGTTCAGACACTCAGACTCAGACCGGTTAATTAGAATTGTTTCCTTGCAGCTAAAGACTTCAATTTGTTCTATCTCCCGACTAAAGGACATAGATTTTGAATTCCAGACCACTATGAGAGTAAAATTTGCTTAAACAGTCAACATGTTTAGTCGGTTGTTCAACACCCTTTTTGAAAAATCCACAGTAACAGGCGCGAAACTTCTACAGTTGGATGCCAGTTCCTCCAAGAGGCACGTCCGGCAGAACGTTTAACTCGTCTATCATAAGGGTACGCTCATGGATATACATCCGTCTTTTTGAATGTATCCGCTTAATCATCACAGTTCGTCAATTATCTTCATCATCACAGTTCGTCAATTATTTTTACGGTGCAATCTGAAGAGGCAATTGTTCGCCACTGTTTTTTCTAGGCCTGCATTTTTGGAGCTTATTTAAGCGTAAGACATTTTGTGAATTCTGTTTATTACTCATCGACCACTGATGATAAACAACAGTGATTAAGAAAGTCCTAACTCCACTTATCGTTAGAACAAACTATCCAGCAAAAACGTTCCTGTATTCGAGAAACATTTACTGTTTTTAAGAGGTTACGTAATGCACTACTCATAAGGTTGCTGAAAATTCTTCGACAGCCCACGACCGGTTTCGCCCTTCTTGGGGCTCATCAGGTAGGCGCAGTTACAATGCTGATCCACGACCGGATGCCTTCAAAGAGAGGTGCCTCTAGGGAAGAAAATAACTTATTCTGTCACAAACAAACCCCTGTTATAGGCAATGGACGTTTAAGTATCTCTCTGAAGAAACGATGTGGTCCCCTAGAATTTACTGTTTCTGTTTTCCTAGGAAATTTGCAGTTTGTTTGTCATTCCTCAACATGGAGATGACGGGTCATCACAGAATCACAAAATGTTTAGCGTGAATCGGTTAGTGTGCGCGCTTGCAGGCCCAATATTTGCATAGTTTTTCCTAACCTGGAGGTTCACGCCTTCCACATCAAAGTGTCTTAAAGACATTGCGGCAGGGAAATGACAACCTACGCCTAGTGTATTGTGATCACTCACAGGCTTTTCAACAGTATCGTTTGGCTGATGGGTGGCTCGAACAAACCTCGGCTTGACTTCCGACCGTATTTTGTAATTCACCATTGAACTCACAACTGACGACTGTGTGTTGACCAAAGGTGCGCTCAATGGCTTTAGTTTGTGGTGTACTAAGTACTTTAAGCCTAAGTTCCTTGGACCTGACAAAGTAATCTGTTGCGGGCACAGTGCTGCTTAGGACTCTAGAGAGAGAGGTTTGATCGGTTATCGTACATGCTTGAGGATTACACAGCTGAACCGATTTCCAACCGTATTTGTACTCAGATAAATTCGTATTGTGAAATCTGACCACTTGACGCTCTTCTTACCATGAAAACCCTGTAGATTAGACATACCGGAATCGATTACGTGAAACTGATCTGATCCAACGGCGATAGAAAAAGATCCCGCCCCAATTAGGATGGCTTTTTACGTAGTGTGCAAAACGGGAAAACATACGAGTGTCACAGAATATGTGAATGGTTGATGACTTATTTTCTTTTACCTTACTTGTTAAATAAGGTACAAACACTACGTCCAGTTGTAGAATCACGTGGCGGTCAACTAAAAATCGATAAAACCAACTTGATATGAGATGTAAGCCCAAAAGAGAGGTCAGTGCCATCATCATTTGCCTGCCACCGAGACAGCTACAGAGTTGGTTGTCCTCGGTTCGACGAAGGAGCCTAACTGTTACTTCAAGTCTATATGGTTACTGGACAGTTTGATCGCAAAAGTTTCATCACCAATCGGGATGACATCATCAATGTGCTGTTAGGAAGCACAGTGGAGCGTAGTGTTGGTTGTGCATCAGCTAGTAGTGTGTGTACGTGTGTGTTATTATATGTGCTGCTTGCTGAAGCTGACCCTCGATCGCGATTGGTTGTTGAGTCGAGTGGTTCCATTGGTTGGTTTGTTATTCTGTGACCTGATTATTCGATGACCACGTGATCTTTGAGCTTGGCCTCCTCTGCTCTTCTACTCTGGTCGTTGCTGGACTGATTTCTGTCCCTGACCTCTCCGGGTTCCAGTTTTCTTTACTTATGTTGATCTGACTCCAGGGATTTTCTCGTTTCTTGGGTGGGTAACACGATTTTCGGCTCTCTTTGAGTATCCCAGTTGAGACATTGTTCTTTTGTACGTAGCGCTGATAAAACGTTTGGAATCAAGCTGGTTAGCTCATAGAACAGACCAACGACTATCTACGGCACTTGAGGTACCAACAATGTCCTCTACAGCAATTTAAGTATGTCGCTAGTAGTATGTATGTGCTAGAATCTCCATGCACCATTAATTCTGACAAATTTGTCGATTATGTGGGTCATGTCAGACCGTCAATAGGGAATGCTGCTAGACTACTAGTACCTTAACTGGGTAACTTTTGGTCAGCAGACTTTTAGGAATTCAGTTTAATGCGAACGTTCTGTTAATGCATTCTAACCAGTTCCTTTAGCGGACCCTAATGTTATCTACTTAGAAATGGCAAACTAGGACTTTTGGTTGGTGGCCCTGAAGATGAAAGAGCCGGGGGCCCACTGGGGGAGACCTCTTAAGGACCTCTTGGGGCCTCCTAGTTCAGGCACATATCTCAGAATTCTGATGCTTCACTGCCGTACAACCATAAAGTTCGTCTAATTTCCTATAAATATGTATATATATATTAAAAGCCCTGAAGTGAAAAGAAGAGAAAAATAGTGGATGAGGGAGGGGACCTAGTGCTGGCCTATGTCAAGCATTCTGGGGTGCCAACCGCTCAATCAGACAACCTGGAAAGAAACTGACAGCATGAACGCCACTGACATCTGTCAGCCGCCATTTCTTGCAACGTCTCCAGCCAAGCACAGGTGGGGTCACGGGACCCCATCCTGGAAGGCGTACAGCACCAACAACACCCAAACTCTTCGTGATCTCTTTCACGCCTTTCTGCCAAGTCATGCGCTGTCCACCTTGCGGTTTGCGCGATTCTGAGGGAGGCATGGAGAACAACACTCGTCTCGGTAGACGGTGCTTCGGCTGCCGTTAACAGTGTGTATCTGCTGTACTAAGGCTAAGCTAAACAACGTATTAACTGACGGAATATACAGTAGTTTCCCCTTGCCTACCATTTGTCAATTGTTTTGTAACCCCCGGCTCTATCAGTGTGATTGTAAAAACCACCAGAGTGGTAAATAGCTTAAGGCGTGTCTCGAATTCTTACTGATTACAAACAACACACACAAGAGCCGTCGATCAGTCTATTCTGTTCTGAAGTGCGCCACAACTCTACTGGATCGATAATACAAGACCTTAATTAAGGTCACGGGTCAATGTGAGTGTGTTAGGGTTTTATTACTGTTGGTGGCAGTCAATAAATTTGACCCAGAACGTAATCATCGTATGATGTCCTGATTTGAAAATGAGTGTGATTGACTGAGAACATTTCAATAGGATAATGAGAACCCTGTGAGCTGTGCCATCTTGGCAGTATCGATTACAGTGTACATAATTCTAACCTAGTTGGTTGTCAAACACAAAACTTGTGAGGGATAGGCAATGGTTATCTGTCGTTTAAAATGAAAGCAAGCAGCTTAGGCATGTTGATATAAGCAAGTCCTCATGGAGATTTCTGTGGTCCCGTAAATACACCAGTGATTTGTCAATAATCGATGCTCATGAAAGCGGATCGAGGTCGGTTTGTTCGCGTTAATACTATGCTTATCTTATCAAAGATTCGTCTTCTACGGAACCATGGGTCTCAACAGACAATATCGACTCTTTCTTGCCTGATATCCAACAACCATGCAGAACAAGCCATAAAACAAACAAAGTAATACAACGCCATCTTTCGTGATGTGAACTCAGAACTGATCAACCAATCAGTTGTCCGTAAACTGCCAAAACGTACTAACTTCCTGTTGTACGGTTTCTTTGAAGGTAGTAAGATGAATCGTATAAATAGCCAGTTGATCCAAAAGAAACCGTCCCAAAAGCATCCGACTATTGACTGTCTGAAAATGGGGCAGACATTCTAAGTGAGATCTTGTGAAACATTAGATGTATTAATGGTCACTACATAAGTTAACAAGAACTGTTGACTGAGAGGCGTTAATCCGATCCCAGAGGGCTTCGGAATGCAGCATTCAAGGACAAAACGTACCGCCAATAAAGAGGTAATGTGATCCACCCTCTGGAAGGACCAGCTCAAGGAGACCGACCAAAAGTAGCCTCTCTGTCAAGCTGGGCTCTACTAGGACCCGCAAAAAATACTGGTGAAAGTAACGCAGTAGGGATATTCCCTTTTGGATGAAACTTTTCTAGAAGAAAACCTTGTATAGCAGTGCTTGAACGATACCGAGAGTAAGCGGTGAACATCATACATTGAGGCTTTCCGGAAATCCAAATCTTGTCGCTATTAAAAGGTCATCACGAACAATTGAATAGGCAAAACAAAGGCTAAAAGATGATTGTAAAAAGCTATAGAGCCCAGCTAGTATGCATTTGTATGCCGGTATATTGATCTACACGTTAGTTTACATATCAACAATGTTTCCCACTGATATAAATTCACATAAAACCATATAATATTTGACATTATACAATTAAAACAAAGTCCTTACCTCTAGTACGTTGCTATCCGCACCTACGTTTCCAGATCGTCGGCGAACGAAACTGGGGCACACATTACCACTGTACAACAGGTACACGTTTTACAGCTGAAGGTGATGTTGATGATGGCATGACATTAACGTCTGTGGTAGATATTGTACACTTACTTTACATGCGTCTCCCACCACTGAGATCTACCCGTAAAAGGAAGAAGGCCTTCGCTGCAGAGTTGTCTATTTGAGAGCGCCAACTTAACAGTTACAGACTATGGGACAGGGGAGCAAAACTCTCATATGCATCTCGTTTACAAAACTGAATATCCACCTTCTCCTTGAACGCGTCTTCCTGAACTTTTCCGGATATTCATTGACTGTTACTCAGATGCAAGCAAATGCTACAAAGAGACTCCACAAATTCCGTAAGAGATCTCACTTTTCGAGAGACGCAAAGCGGATTTACGAGGAGACGTGCTACTCACATGCCTCATCAGTAGTATCCACCGTTACACCGGTAGATACATCCAGAATGCACGCCTTGTATGACTAGAATCGGTGTGCCAAACAAGTGTGTGAGTGGTGGACAGTAACTATATGAAAACAGTTTTCAATAATCTCAGACCTTTTGAACTCTGACTGCAGTTCTAAAAGCAAGACTTTTGTGCGCCAGCAGCTCCCTTTTGATAAACCAGTCAGTAACCCATGGTAGGTGAACTCAGAGGCAAAGTGCTCGAGGGTTCAAAAACGCTGCTTTTGAAACAAGCTATTACATGTGTTCGATTACTAACCGAGTTGTTAATCGTGTGTTTCCTAAGTCGTGACTGAATTTACCTAGGTGCACCTTATGGGAGACTCCATGGCATCAACCAGTTTTAGTCCTCGTTGAAAAGTGTCTTGGTCAGCTACGTTGGGCTCTCTCCCAGCATCACTTCAAGAATTCGCGATGTATTCTTGTAAACTGTTTTTCGGTTGACATATGTGAATTACGTGGAATTAGAGGATATCGCGTTCAGCCGCATTTAACCTACTAGTAACCAACCCAAACTAAAAAGCACTGCATGTTCGACTTCCTAACACGGAAATGGAATTGACGGCGAGAAAGCTGGGCGTGAACGGTAGCATCTGCTTTTGCGGATTTCGTTCTGTAAGTGAAAGCCGAGACGCATTGTACGGCTTTTTCGTATTTAGCGGGAATAAGCAGCAGTACGCATCTTTAATGAAACTGCAGGGAGTCTCGAATCCGTGACCTCCCGACTGGTAGTTTGAGTGGCGCTCTCTCTTGTCCAAGTGGGAGTTCGTCACACCACTGTTCAGCCGCTTGTGTTCAAAGAGAGTTAAGTGTTCAGCCACTGGCGGAGTCTCGCAAGCCCAAAAATCCTTGATTGTAGTGAGGTGCGCAACCCGGTGATTCCCAGGAAGTATGAAACATATATACAATACTTCCCGACTTTTAACCATCGACTGACTTTACTTACCGTTCGAAACCTCAATTAAAAATTCTCAAATTTCCTCATACTACTAACGAAAATAGATGTGTTCACCAGGGAAAGGGGCATGGGTGGGAGAGTAATTTGTATCCGGCGATTCTGCCTTGACCAAGATGGGTCTAGCGGAAGTACCATTCCTTTCTAGACACACCGATCAAATTTCGGTGGTTTAGTGCATGACTCAATCAATACATCTTAGTTAGCGAATCAATCGAATGATTGGCACCTGACATCCCAGCACCGTTGCTAATAATGCATGGTTTAACGCGTAGAGAAAGAGTTGATCCGGAAAACCGGCTTTTTGATTGTGGGTGATGATAGAGTATACAGTCCGTCAAGTCAGCTTCAAGGTCTCTAGCACATTTCATACACCGATTGGTTCTGTTCGACTTGCCGTTCACTCTGAGTGCCATTCATAGGAACAGACTCAACTGTCGAACTTTCTGAAGCACGCATCGCACACGCACTTCCTTTCAGACGATCTTTGTTCTGCCTCTTTCGCAAAATGTCTCACGAAACATATTAACAGTTGGTATAGGTTTTCTGAAAGGGCTTTTGAAAATGAGGCTACTGGACAGTCTTCAAATTATGATTGTCAGGCCGTCACGTTCTCCAAATACCAATGCGGTAATAAACGCCCCCCTATGCCAGACGACCGACTTCCCCGAACAGCACACAACCGCGCGAGGGTTATTTACGAGACTTGGGATGCCAACCAAAGTTTGTGAGTGGGAAAATCTGTAAGCCATTACCAGCAAACGCGGCAGCGCTGGTCATTGTATCTTCGTGGATGGGAATCCCGAGACAGGACACATTACTTGTAAGAGACATCGCTCTGTGGCTTGCTCAATGGCATGCGTGTATCTAAGCTGTTGCCTTCAGTGTATGGCTTCCCTCGATCCCGAAAAGTTCACTTACACCTCGGTAGTCACGCATCAGTTATATCAGCCTCCGCCTCAAATGCGTAGCTATCTGCCCTATCTCCCCAGATTACCCACTATAACCACTGTTCAACAGGTCCGCGGTTTTTACAGTTAGTGATATTCATGTCAGCTTGTTTTCCCAAGTAGTACGTTTAGATCTGGTAGACATTCCATTTGTCATCAACATAGCTTCTATACGACCAGCACTTTTGTTCTCCCGATAATGTCTCTATTCGAATAGGACCTTGGGGACCGCCTGTAATTTACGATATCTATCTTTTCGCTGTCTGCCTTCTCCATTAAACGAAAAGCGAACAACACACACAACTACACACTTCCGTAACATTCTTGGAAAACGGCAGAAGGTAGGGGCTTGTTATCGTAATTGAGTGAGCAGGTGTGAAACGTGATGGGACATGCGACAAAGCTATTTGGCCAACCTATTTGAAGCTGATCTTCAGGCTGTAGCATAAAATATAGGCCATCATAGACTCAGTAATATCCATAAGCCAGATTGCAAAAGCATGTTACGATGGAAAGTACGAGGGAATACAAGTCTTATTCAACTTGGGCTCTCCGTACTGGTTTGGGCTTTCAAGTGGTTTGGTTACGTTCCAAATGCGATTTTTTTCCTTTTAACTGAGCCCATTTATTGGAAATGATGTCCATTTTTTCGAAGGAAGTCTTCTTCTGCCAGTTGTCCAGTATCATATCCTTCGTCACGACAGGAAATTATCCGCTCGTTGTCAGCTTGCAACCTCTCAAAATGTTTCTTGGGCAACAACCACTGTTGGCGGATTCGTGGTACTGAAATTCTAAATCCGCCAATTTTAATTTAAATCAAGGTCAAATGCCCTTGGATGGTAGTTTGAACTGCTTCACGTGACTGTACGCGTGTTCCAAATGCTTTCCCAATGTGATGGCATCCACATTGCGTTTTGGGATACAATGTCGAATTCACCTTCGCAAAAAATCGGGAAATCTATTTGGGTCGTCAAGCCAATAGCAATGGAGTAACTTATCGAAATGCACTTTCATTCCGCACTCGCTGCAGTTCACATGCGAACACAGTCAATTTTGACCTACGTATGTGGTTGAATTCATTCATTAACTTCGAAGAGAAAATACTTGAGTCAAACAGGGTTTAGACGGAGGATATTCCAAAGCTTTTTATGAGCCCAAGTTGGTCGTTTTAGGTTTCGAAAGGCAGGGCCGAATCCTATACAAGGAAGTGGCAGAGCTGGAAACAGTTTTGAACTGATTGCGCACATGTGAGACGCAAAAACTCATCGGGACCGGTGATTAGGTCGCAAGGTAGTTGCACTATCAAAACGTCTTTTCCTGTTGATAACTCCGATGCAGCAAGCAAAGGTGTGTTTGTTTGGCGTTTACTTGGACCAGATATATTGATCATTCAAGCACACTGAGCGACATTTCTTCACACACAACTACTTGGTCGCCAAAAATGTTGCATATAATAAACAACCTTTTGGAATCCGCGCCAATTATGTGGCGTCATAGTTCGTCATTTCTGCAAACGATTCATTGAACACTGGGTGCTTATGAACCACGACCAAACACCCGAAACGTCGCCGGCTACAGCTGACCTTTTCTCAGTCGCCGCATCTCACTAAGATGTTCAATCGCTCCCTGTAACCGAGACAAACAAACGTTCTACCATTTGGTACCATTGCTAAAGAATTTGGGAAACCAGGAAGATAAGCTTCGCATCTACATGTTATCTTCTGAATTTCATTTTGGAATAGATGAGCTCCGTTGGCGGTTGAAACACAACTATCAATGTAGGATAGTTTCTCATGTCATCCGTCCATGCTTCGCAAAGAGATGCAAATGGAAAATTACTTTGTTTCGAGTTCAGAATCCCTGTGACTTTCGAATCGGCTACAGACACCTGTTCTATTGTGTCAGGCTCATTCTAAGACAGAGCTGTCACACGAATACTCTCTGTCTGCCATGATTTAGTTTGAAATCCTCCCTTCTGACGAAATAACTCCGTCTAAAGAGACAAAACGTATTGCCATCTGGCGAATGAGCATAACAATAGTTTGAGAACCGACAAGGTACTCAACTTCGAGAGATTTATTGATTTTCAGAATAAATCCGTCATTTCTGGAACGTAGATTTTGTCGTACTAATTTGGATTTCAGAGGTTACCTGTTCACACTGATTGTATTCCACATGGTCAGATCACGTGATGTTTCAAGACTTCGAACAGAAAGTCTTAGTGAGTGCAAAATCAATGTCTGTACATACATTAGAAAGAAGCAGAGTGTCTGAGCTGAAGTAGTTATCACGTGATCAATAGTACTAGTACAAATACGAAGGCCAATTTGCTCAATATTACTATAAAATGTGCGCTGGAGTATCCGACAGAGGAACTCAACATCGATTTGTATTTTATGCTACAGAGAAACCCGAAAAACAGAAACTCTCAGAACGTGTTGGATGACCTGTCACCAATTGGAGTTATTCACCTTTGAGCTAAAACATGTTCTTCACAGTTTATAAAACAGTTCCTTCGAACGTTTTGTTACTATTTGGCACGGTTTGTATGGCTTGATGACAGCAGATTGAGTTGGGTTGATGTGGTGGTGAAAACAACCATGACAGTAGCAGGTTGACTGGTATCGATCGATGTGCGTTTAGCGTTCCGGAGACTGATTGGTCAAGGTGTGCTAATCACATTTTCGTCGCTCAAACCTGAGGTCACGCTCTTGTTTTGGGTGCTGACCACGCAGGGGATATAGATTGGTTATCATATCAATCGATGCAGGAAAGTTCTGTGAATTGCTAAGGCCTCTGCACAGCATTGTTCTGTTTTGTCAGCTGCTACTGATTGGCTGGACCTGGTTTCCCATCGATGCAGGCAAAGCAGGCTGTTTTTCTCTAGTTTTTTTTTCAAATTGGGAGGGGTTTTGGGGTGGAAAACGTGCATTCTACAACACGCAATTGACTTGAATTAGCGGTCTCTCCAGTGTAGTTAGCAATATAGTCCGAGCAGTTAGTTTGATCACTTGGATTGGTGGGTCCTTAGAGTGGATCATGTACCTGCTAACGTGGTTGTCGGTTTCGAACACGACGTTCATTTTAATTTCCAACGAACAGTACAGCGGCAGTAGGGGGATCTGATCTGTTGAGAGGTTGTGACTTTCTTCTAGGATTCCTGCTGTGTACGACTGATAGAGCACTCTAGTAAAGAAAGATACCGGAAAGTTTTACCGCTACAGCACATCCATGATGTTACTAACCTTGGTGGCTTTGAAGACCTCGGAAAACCTACCATCTCAGCTCTGTTAATTTTTGAGCACACAATGAGTCGTTTCATGTTCAAGAGAAGGCATGGAAACGAACCCATATTTGGTCCAGAATGATACAAACCTTCTACTGTTCATCTAACAGGACAGTCCAGAAAGTTGAAAGAATAGTCCACACTTTCAAGTTCACAAGTAAGGCTTAAAACTTGACGGACAGCTGCTCATAACGTTGCCAAGATCTCTTCGAAAGCCAAGGACAGGTTTCCTCGATCTTGGGACCTAGCAAGTAGACAGAGCCCCCCAGTTTCTGTCAAACTCGTGTTCCACTTGAATACGGTTTGCAAAACGTACTCGTTTCCACACTCATTTGGTTTTAACGAGAAACTCAGCTGGAAAGTTCTCATCAAACTTGTGTTTTGTGTGCTTCGTCACGAAAGTATGCTGCCATATCTCGAATATCCTACCGTCTGAACCATCAGGCGACGTTTTCGTAGCGAATTCCTAGATCAGATATGAAATGGGGTTTCAGTTAAAAATTTCCAATGAAGGCCGAATTAGTTTTCAACTAAGTGCACTTGATCTATGGCAAAAGGAATTCAGGAAATGTACCAAGCCACTTGAAAATTCGTGTTACATGATCAAAAAAGCATCAGCACCATAAATCCAGGATGTAGGAACTGAATGTTTCTTTTGAAAATGCCGATAACACTTTTGGAAGACCACACTACCTCGGTTTTCTGTCTATACCACGTCTGTTTGGATGTGAACGAAGTAGGGCATAGGCAAAGGGCTCGATTCCCGGTACTATTTCGGGTGTTTTCAGTGAGAGTTAAGCCGGTCCACAGAGATGGTTTATCAAAACTGAGAAATGTTTCATTGTTATATGGGGTTTTTTTGCTTGGGTTTGCTGACAAGATTAAAGGACTGTCTGACGTTTCTTCTGGCATCATTCTGAGGTGTGTGGATAACCAGGTTTAGGACGTTAGGGAAATCGATGTGGCCTGATTGGCCCCTCGATGCTTGGTTGCTCTTAAGAAGAGGACCATGAAACAAACCACCTGTAAAATGTCCATTCCTGAAAATTCCTGGAAAGTCCTTGCCCTTTATCTATTATGAAACAGTGGCATCCCCTATCGGTGTGCCTAAATTTGGTTTTTTATTACAATCTAGTTATTTGACCGAAAGAAATGGTGATCCGGGGCACGAAAACCGCTTACGACATTATTTGCTTACTGCAACACCTCGCCGGAGAACCTGGGTCTAGCTGGCAGGAATGCCTGCTTCCTCGAGGCGATAAGAAAGCTTTGCACAGGAAAATCCGCCGTAATTCTGAACGTGTATTCGCAAGGAGGGAAGCGCTTTCATGATAAGCGATTACTGCACCATACTATAAATACAAGTCTTCTAGTGTTGCTGTCAACGACGACAATATTGATGTTGACGATGATAAACCGGGCTTTTGCTGACCGCATCATAGAGGGAGGAAGTTGAATGACACGGACCAACTTTCATGTTGCCAAGTTAAAAAAAACCTAAAAAACCAAACGTTGGCTCTCGAGTTAGTTTATTTTCATTTCATATAATTGTAATTCATCCTCACAGAACAGTCATCATCATCAGCAGCAGCTGTAAGAACCGCGTACTTGTCGTACAGTAGTTTTAGCTGCCACAGTTTCGTCCGCCGATGATTTGGGGAGGTGAGGGAGGTAGCTGCGCATTGGAGGCGCGAGCTGCGTAAATACACCACTGTCAATGGGCTGTTACGTCGGGGAATTGGGAAGGGGGCTATGCATTGAAGGCAATAGCTTGGATGCATGAGCGCCATTGAGGGCGCGATTGGGCCATGTCTGACAATGTCTCTAACCATTGATGTGGCCCGTCTCGGGGTCCCCATCCAGGAAGACGGCAGTGACCAGCGCAGCTGAGTTTGCTTGTAATGGCTTTTATACTTCGCTGCCAAGTCATTGTTTGACCGCCTCTGGCTCTCTTCCACCCTTCACGTGGTTGTGCGAAAAGAACCCTTCGAGGAAGTCGGTCGACTGGCATGCGCAGCACGTGGCCAAGCCAGCGCAACCTATGCAGTGTGATCAGTTCATCTATCGAGGGTGAGTTATTCCTCCCGAATACCATTCGACGTACTTCAGCATTGCTGATCCGGTGTTCCCACCAGATTCGGGCAATGCTCCGGAGACATCGGTGGTCAAACACTGAAAGTCGTTTGACGTCCTCGGCGCGCAGCGGCCAGGTTTCTGATCCGTATAGTAATACGGAGCGCACCGCAGCATTATAAACTCGACCCTTGACGGATAAGCTGATGTCACGCCTACGCCACAGGTGACGCAGGTTCACAAAAGCTGCTCGGGCCTTCCCAATTCGGATGGAAATATCATCTTTCGCGAGACCACCGGGACTAATACAGCTGCCCAGGTAGACAAATTTGTCTACTACCTCAATCGGTTCACCCGCAAGCACTAGGCTAGGGTTCGGGCCCACCCAGTCTTGCACTAGCACTTTACACTTTGCAGGTGTGAAGCGCATGCCGAACCGTGAGGCGGAATTAGTTAGATTATTTAATATTCTTTGCATTACCACGGCGTCAGATCCAAGAAGAGCTATGTCGTCTGCATACTCGATATCTGTGAGCGGACGCCCCGGGAGCACTTCGACCCCACAGGCAGTAGAGGCTGATAATGAGTCTTCCATGATCGTATCAATGACGAAATTGAAGAGGAAAGGTGAAAGAGGACAGCCCTGTCTGACACCACTTGATGTGGTGAACTCAGGCGAGAGCTTCCCGTAGACCTTCACACGGCCGCGGGAGTTGGCGTACAGCGCCTTAAGAAGGGTCAAGAATTTAAGGGGGACACCTTTGCTCCACAGACACTGCCATAGTGCCTGGCGGTCTACAGAGTCAAAGGCAGCCTTCAGATCGAGGAACACAACCATTGTTGGTTGCTAGAAGCAGTGTCGCTGCTCGAGAATCTGTCGGAGGGTGAAGATATGATCGATGCATCCTCTTGCAGGACGGAACCCAGCTTGGTTTTCACGGATTTGTCTCTCCCTGTGTTCAGTCAACCTTCGAAGGATAAGACCAGAGAGCACCTTCGATGCCACAGCTAACAGGCTGATGCCACGGTGGTTTTCGCACAGGGTTCGCGTACCCGTTTTGGAAACAGGGATAACTGTCGACAGAACAGTCTTATTGAATTCAACCGGTTTAGCTCTATTATCTTTGAAATTCTCGTTGGTGAATTCAAACGACATTGTATGGATTGTTTTTTTTGTAGTGCCGAAATACTTCACACTGTTAAGCGCGCGACAATTGAATCTCACCCATTTTCTACCGTAATAGTTCGACGTCGCTGCATGGCGTCAGAGAGGAACTGATACAACCTACAGCTAGTTGGTAAGAAGACTATTCGTTGATATAGTATGAAAAAGACCATTTCACCTACGGGGATAAAATGTAGGTAACGTAAATCTTAGTATACACCACGTAGTACACGTAAGCTCAAACGAGCTGCTGTCGTCTGCATCCTGAACAAGACTAAAAGGTCACTCACCTAGGAAACTTCTCACAAGGTTGCTGAAAACTTTTCAACAGCCCACGACCGGTTTCACCCTTCTTGGGGCTCATCAGGTAGAGGCAGTTCGCGGTTTTCCGTCAACCTTATGTTCCAGTTGAAACCAAGTTGCACGAAATTAGCGAAATACACTCATTTGCATACAGATTTGGTTTGCGAGAGACTCATCTGGAACCCAGAAACCGTCCTTGTCGTCTTACAGGTATCGCGATATCTCGAATATCGTACCAAATGAAACAGGAGGCGGATACCTCTATTCAGGTGGAACTAAGGGGTTGTAGCCAGTCAACACCAGACTACGTACCACGAATCCGTTTTAACACAAACTGCAGCTGGTCTTTAGTCTGTTTAGAAAGCTGCGAGCTGGAATTTCTCTCGAGGATCGTAATTTGTGCGCGGCTAAAGATATCTTTTCCTTCAATGAAGTTGACTAACGTTTGCCAAAATTCAGAACTATCACG
Source organism: Clonorchis sinensis (assembly GCA_003604175.2). Taxonomy (NCBI): domain Eukaryota; kingdom Metazoa; phylum Platyhelminthes; class Trematoda; order Opisthorchiida; family Opisthorchiidae; genus Clonorchis; species Clonorchis sinensis. The sequence goes on along the minus strand of CM030373.1, from coordinate 1,356,585 downwards.
ACCAGGCCAGGCAGGTGGGTGGAGTTAACTTCTCCGAGCTTGACAGTTAGATTGTTAAATACTTCAAAATACTTGCTCAATCAAGAACAAAACTAGAGCAGGGACTTGCTGAGGCGTGCTAATTCCACACAGTAACCGAGCAATAAACATAGCGACATTTATTTGGCTCGTCAGCTGCCACGGACAAAAATTGCACAACTGCAAGTCGTTAACCGTGTGGGAAATGAAAAAGACCTAACACCATCCGACAGACTATTTGGACCAAAGAAACCATCAAGAATAAAAGAGTATCTGATCAACTAATCAGGAAGAACACAACCAAACCGCAATACAAGCATAAAAACTGCCCATGCACAACGGAGAAACAGAACGTTTTGATTGAAGGCATTCGAAAAAATAACAATCAGACACAAGGACGTGAGACTGCAACGTAACTCACATTCCAGACTAGCCAGTTAAATTGCACCGTGACCGACCAATCAACTCAGTGCTACCAGATATTGTTTAGAAATCAAATAGGCGCAGGTAAACCTGGAAGAATTCACCCAATCAACCCTGCACCATTGAATTCACATAAGTGGGTGATGAAACGTTGCAATCCAGCTGCCAAACTTGGCGAACAGATCAACGATATACTTGTATGTAAAAGTTTGTGCACAAATTCCACGAAAAATTTCCTCTCCCTATCAAAACAAACACTAGATCCTACGTGAACCCAATGAAACTTAGTGATTTCAGTGTGATTTCTGGGTAACACGACATGTTCCGTTTGCCAGTGATGTGTAAATCAATCGGACCGCAAAGAATTACCGTAAGGTGACAGGGATTTTCGCAATCCTAACGATAATACGTAATCACTGAGTTTTATTCTTCCACGTTAACACGTATATCCGTTCGAAAATTCTGATCAGTTCTCGGAAATACGAGAATGAGAATGCTTCCCCGTCTCTTCAAAGAACGGAATTTCAAATAGGATTGAAACCGCTGGTCTTCTTCAGTGAGCATGCTTTTGAAATCCTTTTGCGGTTTTTTGGCTTTTGTTTATGGGGCATAGCATTAAAGCGGATTAATTGTACCTATCCTATACTAATTAGCAGAAGCGACCGAATTTTTGCATGGGACGATTTCTTCTTTTTGAAAAAACACACTGAGTGACAAGAGTTGTATTCAATCAGCAAAAATCATTTACTTTGTGCAGAGGATGTCATAGCCTGATAGAGCGGTCGTATATGGCCTTGATAGTTTGCACTTTTTTTACCGAGAAGCAAAACTTCACGTTAAAACTAGAATTGTGAGTACGGTCTACATTATGGGCTCTTCCCGTTACCAAACTTACTAAGACATCCATAGTATGTTCTTTGTCCATTAATAAAACTGTTTTTGTTGGTGGAACATACTACTCACAAGGTTGCTGAAAGACCTTCGACAGCCCACGAGCGGTTTCATTCTTGGGGCCGAGCAGGTAGGCATGGGCCCTGAGTTTCCTACCTGAACCCAAACTGCGCACCACCGCGAAATACACTCAATTGCACACTGAATCCAGCTGAATATCATAAACGAGACGTTTAGTTATATTCATTTGAGTTTCCTGTTTAAACCAAATTAGTCTGAAAATAAATGTACGACCATTGTTGTTGGCAAATGTATTGTGCTGTCGTAAACAAAATAACGCCATCTTTCCCTGATGATCGTTGGCAGACAAACCGGACGGTCTTGATTTAGCCATCTTATTTTCACATAAGAAGACACTGCCAGGAAGAGAATGGACCTTACCGCGGTGTAACGACTTGTTCACCGCTCTAGTAGGGGTTATGCTGGGTAGTGTACATGTGGAAATCATACAGCCTATCAAATCAGGTTGATCAATGGGCATAGGTGTGGATAACACAATCTCCTAAAATTCCAGGTAGAGGGCTGGAACAGGTGGCGACAGGTGTGGCGACATGCTCCTTAAAAATACGGACTGCTCTGACTGTATTATGCCAACTACCGCTGTCTTTCGACTAGCCTTTTGAGTTAACGGCTTATCCTAGTCGTCCTCCTGTCTAGGTCTAAACAGATCACCGAAAAAAAAACTAGAGCCCTTTTGCGTAAAGCAAACTGGTGGCCTATTAACAAACCAAGAAAACGTCCAAAAAAGTTTGAAATGCATCCGGAAAACAGAAAAGTGATATTTCTTCTGATAATGTGTTCAGGGGAGTGGTAATCTACTGTACTTTTGCTAGGCCAGCAATGGCACCTTGAAGGATTCGTTCCTAATTCCCCAAACTGTTCTTGGTTTAGATATCGCTTGTAAAGTTGACAGAAGGCACAATGAGAAGGGTAGACGACCGTGGTAGATCTGTCTGTTTTGCGTCGGAGATGATAATACACTGATGACAAGCAAAATTTAAGCAAAATACGGGGACGACATGTCTTTACGAATCCATGTGCCAATAGGTATTTCTCCGGCCTTTGTTTCCACCGATCGATTTCGCATAAAACAAGAATTGAGTTGGCTAGGACCACGTGATCCACTGTTGCGCGCGTCACAGGATTGGACCAAATGTCTGTTGTTCCGATGAGTGTTCAACTGTTCTCATACAAAACCAAAAAGTTAAGCATCGAGACCAAAAGCACAAAGACTCCATGCCTGAAAAAAATGACTGCAACCAAGTCGGAAATATTTTCTCAATGCAGCCTACGCACTTTCAGTATACACTTATTCATTTGGCCTAATCGGCGTAAAGACCCGTAAAAGTTTGACTACTTTCCCCATATCAGTCATTGATTCCGATACAGCAATCACCACATACTAAGACAATTTAACCCATGTTAATTAGGACTGATGTCGTCCCCCCCCCCAAACCCTCAGTGGAGTGCATTCAGCGCATTAGACATAGACTATGCGGTCATTTACCAGCTGGTAGACAGCTGTTCCCGTCTGACCTGAGCAATACGTCACAATCGACTGAAGTTGTCTAACTGAGCGGTAGGATTTATGTGGTTGACCCGGGGCTATTAAGTTGCTCAGGAAATCGATGAATCATAAAACTGCATGGCGTTTTCCGGATCGATCCTCATGTAAGATGGGATAATTTTTTAACCTTTGGCTTTAAAATAAAATGGGGTGAAAATACAACTGGTAAAATCGTTTCTCCCCAACAGTTTTGAAACACTAGCAGCAAACAGTAGTGACACAGCGGGGTCAATCAAACTATCCTTCTGTTGGCCTTGTGTGTTGCTATGGCCTGAACAACGTATTTTTTGCTCCCTTACAGCCCCCTAATGTAGCAACTGCTTCGTTGGGCTTACCTGGAACTTGTCACGCCATCTTAGAAATAATAATAATAATAATAATAATAATAATAATAATAATAATAATAATAATAATAATAATAATAATAATAATAATAATAATAATAATAATAATAATAATAATAATAATAATAATAATAATAATAATAATAATAATAATAATAATAATAATAATAATAATAATAATAATAATAATAATAATAATAATAATAATAATAATAATAATAATAATAATAATAATAATAATAATAATAATAATAATAATAATAATAATAATAATAATAATAATAATAATAATAATAATAATAATAATAATAATAATAATAATAATAATAATAATAATAATAATAATAATAATAATAATAATAATAATAATAATAATAATAATAATAATAATAATAATAATAATAATAATAATAATAATAATAATAATAATAATAATAATAATAATAATAATAATAATAATAATAATAATAATAATAATAATAATAATAATAATAATAATAATAATAATAATAATAATAATATTGGCTGAAGTAGGGAATCATCTTCTGTTTGGTCTTATCCTTCGAAGGTTGACTGAACACAGGGAGAGACAAATCCGTGAAAACCAAGCTGGGTTCCGTCCTGCAAGAGGATGCATCGATCATATCTTCACCCTCCGACAGATTCTTGAACAGCGACACTGCTTCCAGCAACCAACAATGGTTGTGTTTCTCGATCTGAAGGCTGCCTTTGACTCTGTAGACCGCCAGGCACTATGGCAGTGTCTGTGGAGCAAAGGTGTCCTTAAATTCTTGACCCTTCTTAAGGCGCTGTACGCCAACTCCGCGGCCGTGTGAAGGTCTACGGGAAGCTCTCTTCTGAGTTCACCACATCAAGTGGTGTCAGACAGGGCTGTCCTCTTTCACCTTTCCTCTTCAACTTCGTCATTGATGCGATCATGGAAGACTCACTATCAGCCTCTAATGCCTGTGGAGTCGAAGTGCTCCCGGGGCGTCCGCTCACAGATATCGAGTATGCAGACGACATAGCTCTTCTTGGATCTGACGCCGTGGTAATGCAAAGAATATTAAATAATCTAACTAATTCCGCCTCACGGTTCGGCATGCGCTTCACACCTGCAAAGTGTAAAGTGCTAGTGCAAGACTGGGTGGGCCCGAACCCTAGCCTCTTGCTTGCGGGTGAACCGATTGAGGTAGTAGACAAATTTGTTTACCTGGGCAGCTGTATTAGTCCCGGTGGTCTCGCGAAAGATGATATTTCCATCCGAATTGGGAAGGCCCGAGCAGCTTTTGTGAACCTGCGTCACCTGTGGCGTAGGCGTGACATCAGCTTATCCGTCAAGGTCGAGTTTACAATGCTGCGGTGCGCTCCGTATTACTATACGGATCAGAAACCTGGCCGCTGCGCGCCGAGGACGTCAAACGACTTTCAGTGTTTGACCATCGATGTCTTCGGAGCATTGCCCGAATCTGGTGGGAACACCGGATCAGCAATGCTGAAGTACGTCGAATGGTATTCGGGAGAAATAACTCACCCTCGATAGATGAACTGATCACACTGCATAGGTTGCGCTGGCTTGGCCACGTGCTGCGCATGCCAGTCGACCGACTTCCTCGAAGGGTTCTTTTCGCACAACCACGTGAAGGGTGGAAACGAGCCAGAGGCGGTCAAACAATGACTTGGCAGCGAAGTATAAAAGCCATTACCAGCAAACTCAGCTGCGCTGGTCACTGCCGTCTTCCTGGATGGGGACCCCGAGACGGGCCACATCAATGGTTAGAGACATTGTCAGACATGGCCCGATCGCGCCCTCAATGGCGCTCATGCATCCAAGCTATTGCCTTCAATGCATAGCTCCCTTCCCAATCCCCCACTTAACAGTCCATTGACAGTGGTGTATTTACAGCTCGCGTCCCCAATGCGCAGCTACCTACCTCACCTCCCCAAATCATCGGCGAGCGAAACTGTGGCAGCTACAACCACTGTACGACAAGTACACGGTTTCTTACAGCTGTGATGATGATGATGATGATGATGATGATGATGATGATGATGATGATGATGATGATGATGCTGTTTGGTTCTAAAGGTTCTGGAGGGATCTGCTACCAAAGTGATAGTCTGTCGATGACGTGAGAAGATTTGATCAGTTTCAGTAGAAATTTCATCCTGTCTATGAAGCCAATCAATGCTGAAACGTCAAGAAGCACTTTACAGCTGTTTCACCGTTTTTGAGTATCATCCGCAATGCGCAGAAGAGCAGCTTCTGAACCCGCAACGTTCCGGCCAATGTTTGAACGTTTACCAGTTTGGCCACACATGGCTGATCAGCAATGTGATTAGCACTCACTTGGACAGGATATAGCCTAGCTCAGCTTCCCATCGCAGAAACCACATCACGTGTTCATGTATTGACTGGATCCTCGAGTGATCATTTATCAGAAGGAAACTTCACTCATCTTTTGGAATTGATCCTTCTTTGAGCTAATTATGGTAATGGTTGTTTTCCGTCTAGATAACCCATGCCTTGAAAGGGATCACATCGTTTTATTGGGTTGCGCTTTAGTTGTAAACTTCCCTTTTGATAGGAAAAGCCTTTGTTGATCTACTGAAGCGCTTTTTATAGTAACCCCAGCTGAGAAGACTACCTTTTAGCTGTTTTTAGGTAGACTGTCCGAAGTGGGAAAAATTTGTAGAGTAACTAGCTTCACTTCTATTGCTCAGGTGCCTGATTACTTATTTGACGCATCCGCAGGTTTTCTCCAAACGTTTACCATGCCTGATAAACTGATAAATACCATAACGTTAGCCTGAACATTTTATTGTTCGTAAGCTGCCAGTATCCGGACGAACCTCTGACGGTCTATCCGCACGCGCTTTTCATTCCTACGTGAACTCGATGTACACAAGTGTAGTCTGAGCTCGAATCAGCTCATGTGTTAAGGGGCAAATTTACTATCCAGAAGAGCCGAGTTTTGAACCCACTCCTGTCATCTCGACTGCTCCTGAGCATTTGTGCTTCATTTCTGTGGCATGACACCGAAAGGGTGTTACAACCAAAAGACTACCATTATTTATTCGGTCTTGGAAACTCAATTTGTAGGAGACTAGAACAGTAAGGTGTGGGAAAAATTACTAAATTTTTTTCTGCAGTACACAAACAAAATCTGTCTGTAATGCCTCCTCAAAAATGTCACTTCCCTACAGCGACTCCACTTTCTGGGTTTTATAGAGTTTTCATTGTACTGTTTCCAGAACGCTCACTTAGGAGGGAGCCAGACTTTTACCTCTCAGCTTTAATAGATGGACGTGGTGTTAATTACTCCTTTGCAGTGTGATTTGGGATTAACAAAAGACTCACCTGGATGTCATCCGAATCTCTCGATTATCATACTGTATACTAGTTTGTATGCCAAAATGTACGATTTGGTGATGAATCTCAAAATGGTACTGGTGAAAATTAGGGATCAAGATCTCCAGGTGAGCCACAAACAAGGCGCAATCAGCAGCTGACCTTCAAGGGTTTTCGAAAAAGGGGCTCGTAGTGAGTGTGGTAACCACAGGGGGATCAGCCTGACCCCGGTTGTAACGAGACTGTTGACGTCAGTTGTGCTTCGTCGCCTTATGGTGGCTAGTGGGCCAGTGACTCAAGAGCAGCAAGCGGGGTTTCGGTCTGCTAGAGGTTGTGTTGGCCAAATCTTCAGAATAGGAATGCCCCTGAAGGTTGTGAACATAATCTGTTCTTTTTACTTTCAGTCTTTCGGGCTTGTGGGAGTATACAGAGAGCTCTCCAAAAGCTCCCTTGCACAAAACAGTATCACTCAGATGTGCCCACTCTCTCCATTCTTATTTAATTTTGTGATAGATGGGATAATGGACGAACGCTGGAAGGTCTCTAAAACCTCGGTGTTCAACTAGCCTGTAACGAAAATCTTGTCGATCTGAAATATGCAGAAGATATCGTTTTCATCTTCGAAGAGGAGAAGGGGCAAGTGTTTTTGGATGAACTGACTAAAGTCCTCCCGTCCTTTCGTAAGCACTTTGCACCCAAAAGGTGTAATGTCATGCTCGTGGACGTGCAGCCACTAAACACGTCACTTACAATCCAGGGGAGAAACTCGAAGTTGTGGATCGTTCTACGTACCTTGGAAGTTGCTTTAGTTCTGACTGTATCACGACAGATGAGGTCAATGCACGGATATTGAAGGCCCAGATCGCTTTGCTAATTTGAGACACCTATAGCGTGGTACATCCCTGAAGCTCAAGGGACGTGTGTAGCAGTCTACGGTTCGGGCTGTTTAGTTGTATGGCTCTAAGACTTGACCTGTTCGAGCGGCGGAACTGAGACATCTTCAAGTGTTCGACAATCGTTGTCTCAGGACCATATCTCGTGTGGGTTCGTGTCGGCAAATCCGTAAGGAGGCAGTTAGAAAGCGGGTTTTCGGTTGTGCAACGGGTACTTCCATTAAAGAATGCGTCCAGTACCAGAAGCTGCGTTGGTTGGGAAATGTGCTGCGTATGCTTACCCATCGTTTGCCGAAGAGAGTGCTGTTTTCATGCCCAATTCAGAGTGGTGTAAGCAGAGAGGTGACCTGGCAGAGGGGTATAAGGGAGATTACGAAACGCTTGGGTGCTGTCGGTGCTACTCGCCTTCCAGGATGTGGATCGCGATATCCCCCTGCGACCGTTCGGACACGCTGCTCATTGATGTCATTCGCGTTCTTGTTATCAGTTTCTATCGAGATAACCTAGATGGGTGTCTGGAGGTGTAGGTACCTTGGAATAATTGTGGTGATAGGCTAGCAGGAATTCCCTTCCCTGTCCACCTTTATTCTTTTCTTTACAAGAAAACTTTCAAGTTAATCATGGTTGTATGTATCCGACAGGTGAATAAAAAAAAACCACCCCTGGTTCGCTTATCTCTTGAATGCGTCTAAGAACAATCGCCAACCGCTTCCAAGGGTTACAATGTTCAGCCATCTGAGACAGGCAGCGAAACACAATTCATGGATTTTTGCCAAAGTGCACTGTTCCACTGTTAGCATCACGTGTGCATGGGCAACTTTGTGTCGATCGTTTTCACGAACTAAGAAGTGTCTGCAGACTGTGTTAATTGGTGTGACAAAACGCCAATGTCTATGTTGCTGGCTGTTAATCTGACCAAGTTCAGTAGGTGCCTACCTGGTGCAGGTGTCCTTCAAAGCCTTGATGAAAAAATCCTCTGTGAGGGCAATGACCAGGTGTATAGAAACGCTGAAGATTGGGCAGATTGACACAGACTGGTTAAACAGAACAAAACACACCGGTCCAATTAAATTACCAGCTGTCCATAAGGGAAGCGCGGTTATGAGAGCAATGGTTTGTAGCTGTTGGACAAGAATGCATGTGACCACTGCCATACAAACCATTAAATGAGTCCTAATAAACAGGAAATGCAGCCCGTGGCCAAGGTTGCTGAAACTCGATCACATCTTAAGCGTACCGTAGGTCTTTTTCAATGACAGTATGAGAGGAAACATCACAAATGGGAGATTCAGCTGGGTTCCAGGTGAGTCTCCCGCAAAAATCAAATCGATTTGCGAATGAGTGTATTTATCGAAATCAGTCCAGTTAGGGTTCAAGTAGAACATAAGGTTGACGGAACCTCGGGGACTGAGCCTGCCTGATGAGCCCCAAGAAGGGCGAAACCGGTCGTGGGCTGTCGAAGAATTTTCAGCAACCTTATGAGTAGTACATTACGTATATACATGTATCGCGATATCTGGAATATCGTAGCAACTGAAACAAGAGGTGGCCTGGTTTAGCACATTCAGTTGCCTAGAAACATCACAAACGAGAGATTCACCTGGGTTCCAGGTGGGTCCCTCGCAAAACCAAATTGTCATTGGTGCTGTTACATTTCTTTTGAATTTTTAGTTTGGTAAATTTCTTCAAACACTCTCTCAGGTGACATCACAAGGTTCATAAGGGTAATGTTCTACTGAAACGGTTGACCAGTGGCCTTTCAAAATGTCATTGACACGGAAAATGCATCGCATTCCAAGGTTCGACATTTGATTCTAATTTACGAACAACTTCGTCACTGCATACCTTTTTTCACAAGAAGTTGGCACACCTACTACCGATTGGGTTATACACCGCCCCTCATCCTCTTGTGTTTGCTGTCTGCTTCGCCTTGCGTACATTCCACTCCTTCAAAGGGGAACATAGTTTGGCGCCTTCACGTGCTTGCCAGTGGCACATGTCTGGTAATGCTGCAAAATTCGGATGTTCGGAGCTACAGCCTAATAGACTGGAATCACTTGTGAAAATCAGTAAACGAGTAGGCATAGTTTCAACATATAATCAGCTCGGGTATGCTATCGGGTTACTGGTTTGCTCGCCCAGTTTGGCAGAGCCTAAAACCAAAGATATATGAACACAAATTATCTAAACTATAAAACAAACGGTTAAAAATCTGGCCCTCCTTCTTCTGTGGAAATCTAAAAAGCTTAACACAGTAACCTTCCTTCCTCCTTGTTGAGGACGTACGGCAGCGCGCAGGTCGTGGATTTGGGGTCATTTTAACCCCCAGAAATGCTGACGAGACTGAAAATACTGGTTCTGTTTACGGGTTGCAGATCAGGGTAACTCACATGATTATGACGTCCGTCGATACCTACTCGTCCTGTTGTCTGGTATTGACCGAGTCAGAAACTGGAGTATTCTTCAGTAAGTGACCTATGAAGCGTTCTTCTACTTGACCAACTTACTGAAGAGAACTAGACTAGCTCAGTAAAACTGGGTTGACATCCCACTGCATAGACGTAGGATTCACGTCTGATACCTTCTTAACGCAGAAATCCTACCATCCTGATCCACACTGTCTTCGCCTAAACCAAGCACCGTGGGTGGGTTATACTTCTCCGCTGGAAAAAAGTTCATTTTCATGTATGGTTTCCACACCGTTCAGTGGCAAACCAGTTTGAGCGGGCCAAACAGAGTTAAAATCCAAATTTGTCTGTATAAAAGTAGAATTTTATCAGGAAGGTTAATCCGTACCTATTGTTTCTAGGTGTACCGTTTGCCTGATGTCTGTGGTATTGAAGATGCTTTCTGGTTTTATCCCTCGCTGGCTGACTGAGCACTGTGAGAAACAGACCAATGAAAATCAAGCCCTGGGTTTCGACTTGAATGATAGGCACAGAAAAACCGCCGATAGATTACGGAACAGCAATACCACTTTAAGCGGCAAGAAATTGGGTGTATTTCTTTGATGTACAGACTGTCTTTGATCCTGACAGTGGAAGAGTTATCTCTTGTGTATTCTTGATCCTTCGTAAAACATCACACCCTTGCTCTCATGGGCACATGAGCTGTACTCAGAGGCTCTTCTCTACGTTTAGTACTCCCAGGGGTTGTCCGACAAGGCTTTCAGCATTTGGCATATATGGGATTGAAATGTTCCCAGGTCGTTTGCAGTCGACACAGCTCTTTTTGGATCCGACCCTGTCGAAAAAACTCAAGAAAGCAGTCCAACTCATTATTCATCACGGTTCGGTTTGTGCTACACACCTACAAATTGTAAGTTACTCCGGAAACTCACGTTTGGAGATGAGCAAACTTGGATAGCAGACAAATTTCCCTAGCTATCTCACCCCCAGCAAGCCTAACAGAAGGCGATGTCGTCATCAGAGCCGGTTTCTTCTCCAACTGCAACGTCTGGGGCGTAGATATTACCTCGGCTTGTCTCTCAGAAGTCGAATATATAGTGCAGCACTCCATACTGATTTGAAACCTGAACAGGGATGGTAAAGTCAGTTCTTGACCATCGTTGTCTCTGGAGCATCGTCCGAGTCTGCCGACGACATCAAACAAGTATCACTCAAGCAGTGATACCGAATAATCTTTGGAACAACCCAATTAGTGCAACCATGTGGAGGATGGGAGCGAGCTTATAGTTAGGTTGTCTCTTCTGACATCCTCATTGCTGAAACACACTTTCGGCACCACCCTCAGAAGGCACACGGTTTGGGATACTGTACGTTTTCCCAACGGAGACAGGGACAGACGAATGCGGAATTTCAGTTCGAACCGCGTACTTTTTGGTCAGTAAGTGCTCTCCTTAAACAATGAGCCACCTCTAGCTTTTATCTCAGAACTAGTGTTCTTCAACCAGCCACGAAGCTCGAAGAATGCCTCAAAGTTTATGTGGGTTGATATTCAGGATATCAGGGTGTCTAAGGCAACATGGGTCTAAAAAGTCGTTCAGCTGTGGCTCTCTTTCGGTGTCTAACTTCCATGCCACCGAGGGAGGCACGAGGGCTAGGATAATGCCAGGTTGCCCAAGCCTAGACAGGTGAATTCGAGAGGCAGAGGTCGGGTTCGAACCACAGACCTTCCGGTTAGTAATTTCGAAGTCTAACCACTGAGCTATCCCGACCTCATAGGTCTACTGGAAAGTAAATCTGATGCAGAGAATCTAATTTACCGAGAAATATCTAGAACTCTCGTCCTCAATGCTCTTCACAGGTTGATTACTATGGAAACACAAGTTTCTTCGTTCAACTACTGAAACACTGACTCCTAACACTTGGAGATTCCTACCTTTTCGTTTCGCCTTGGCAACGGTATAAACCACGTGAATCATCTACTTTTACCTAGTACTACTAACTAGTAGTAAACCACACTGTTTTTCGATAAAAAGATGGCAATAAGCCCGGTGTAGGGAACCGATATCGCAGTGCCATTTTCAAATGTCATTTGGTCGGGTAGGCCTCTCTCGACGGCTTACCTGTCAACAGTAGTTGCACTGCTGGACACCTGTACATGCTCATCATTCATAGACAATCTGGTTATGAAATGAATAAAAATAAACAAATGAAAATGAGTGCTGATAAATAGAAAATAGATGTCAGTTGATGTAACTCCGACTGATTGGATAAAAAGTCACAGTTCTCAGTCCAAAGACCTCAGTTTTGCAAACTGCTCATAAAGATCACGGTTTCAAAGGCAACGAATTCAAGGGTCACCTGACAGCACCACCATAATGAGTCCCAAAGCCACTGACAGACTCTATGGGTCGAAGATTTTAGTGGCCAGTTGATTTTTTCCGGACAATTCAAAGACTTCTTCGCATAAAGAACACTTTGTTTTTAATCAGAAGATACCTGGAGGCTTGTAAAGAGTATTCAAATTCACTACACTTGCCGCTTTCAGAAAAGATTGCTCGTAATTTGGTATCAATTTGGTCCCAGATTCGTTCGGCCTTTTGAGGTGACTTCTCGTTACCTTTTTTCAATTGACGGTTGTGACAGGTGCTGGGTAAAACAAGCACAAATTTCATCATCGCCTTGAATTTGTTACAGTAATTCTAAACTAAAAAACGCGTCGCTGTAGTTTATGCATGTTGAAGGATGTGAAAACATGTTTACGTGCAGCTCCGTCTCATTTTATAAACGGTATTCTGAAAAGTTGAATGAGGGATATGAGCAAGCTCAAACATGCCCATCGAAATCTGGTCACGAGAATGTGAAAATATCATCGTCATCATCATCAATAGCGGAGGAAAACACTGGTGCTTCACTGTCTTATTCGTGACTTGACCTGAGCTGGGATACTGCCAGAGCGCGCAGACCTAGACAGGAAGATGAATAGGGTCCTCAACCAAAACCTTTCACTAAAAAGACTAACTGCAAAACAGCAACGTTCGGCGTAATGGCCGTCAGAGTAGCCTACATATTTAAGGAGCAAATCTCCACGCTCGTTCCAATTCCACACCTGGCGAGTTGTGAAACTGGACCTAAAACTAGAAAGCACTATTTCGGTCACCTGGAAGGTTATGTTTTGAGACTCACGACAATTAAAAATAGTATGTATGGTTTGCTGTGGTTTATCAAGGATACTTCCCTGGTTGTGGCCTGCGAAATTCAAGGGGGTCCAGAATGGACAAGCAAAACTGTCAATCTCTCGAAATCATTCGAGACGCTGTTGCGTAATGACTTATGTTTTGTTCATCTGGGCGACCAAGTGCGATGAGAAGGGTGAATGTATGATGAGCGTCTGGATTCAGGTTGAGCCTAGTGCTGACGAGTCACGTGGTTTGTCATTTGGCTTCAAGTCCCTGGTTGGACGCTCGGAACTGTGAATCTCTCTAGAGGTTCGAAACAATGTTGAGTTGTTTTCATGAAACAAACTACTCACAAGGTTGCTGAAACCGGTTTCGCCCTTCTTCATCATGTAGGCGCAGTCCCCGAGTTTCCGTCAACCTTTTGTTCTATTTGAACCTAAATTGGACTGATTTCGAGAAATACACTAATTTGAAAATCAATTTGGTTTTTCGAGAGACTCACCTGGAACCAAGCTGAATCTCTCGTTTGTGATGTTTCCAGGCAACTGAATGTGCTGCATCAGGCCGCCTCATGTTCCAGTTGCTACGATATTCCAGATATCGCGATACATGTATATACGTAATGCACTACTCATAAGGTTGCTAAAAATTCCTCGACAGCCCACGACCGGTTTGGCCCTTTTTGGGGCTCATCAGGTTGGCGCAGTCCCCGGGTTTCCGTCAACCCGATGTTCTGCTTGAACCCAAATTGGACTGATTGCGACAAATACACTCATTTGCAGATCAATTTGGTTTTCGTTTTTGTTGATTTCAAGCTAGGACACAATTGCGTGCTACCTACTTATGGGTTAAACCTGGCCAAAAACCGCCAGATTCACGAAACGACGCTACTTAGCTAGTGTATACAAATCTAGTGTATACATAGAGCGTAAGTGCTTACTAAGACCACTCAATTGTAAGTAGCATCTCCATGCTTATTCCAGTAGCCTAAAATGAAGTTTGTTCGTTTTGCTTTCTTGTGGTTTTTCTTCATCTGTTTCAACTAGGCTACTGAATATTCAGTCCGGCTTAGTGTCTCTTCCCGCTTGAAGCCCAAGTAAGCAGCACGCTTAACCGGGGGTCGCTTGTTCGTTGAAGATGACGTTTTCTCCTGGGTTGCCTTGCTTAGAAAAATAAGGGTTCTTTCATGGACTGGTGAATTACTTTGCCGACCTCGATGAACACCAGGTTGATGGGGTGACATCGAAAAACCATCTAATGCGTGTCACTTTACGGTTACTTACATCTTATATGGCCGGTAGCTAATGATTTTTTTTGCCATCTTGGTAGCAAGGGTAGGATTACTCATTGCCTATACCGATATCCCCCACTGTCAAAGAATGGAATGATTCTATTTCCCAAGGAACTTAAGTTTGTTTGAATCCTCTATGTTGGAGCATTGTCTGTGGCACGAATTTGTCTGGAATAGACATATTGGTAGGTTTATTTTTACCAGTTACAGTTTAGCATGCTTTTCTTTACCTGCCAACCAATATCTGTGGGATATTTTCGGAAACGTGATCATATTATCACTCTTCATCGATTGGTTAACTAGTCACACTCGAAGGTTTACGCTGGTTAGGTTATGTTGGTTTCAGCCTAGAGAACTGTTTGACTCAACTTTGTATCGGAGAGAGAAGGCCGAGAGGCGGTCACCAGTCCATGAGTTGGCAATGAACCGTGAAAGCTCCTCACCAGTCAATCCAGTTGCGTTTGTAACTGCCGTCCCCCAGAAGGGGACCAGTCAAGGGTTAGTGACCGTGACAGATACGGCAGGTTCACGTGACCAAATGGGCTCTTGCATCAAAGCTACCGCGTCTACTGGGTAGCCTGCACTTACTGTCATACTGTCTTCAGTGCAAAAGTGGAATATCGCGTGGCTTTCACTTCCGCATTCTTATCCTCGGTGTACGAAGCCGTAGTGACTGGAACCATCACACTCCGTGCACGGTTTTCGAGTGGAAAAACAGAACTGAACTGATCAATGCCGAATTGCGTACTAGTTGTGCACAGTACGCAGTTGGAATTTGTGCCAGATGCCAATAACTAATGGAGCCATAACTCTGCAGAACAATAACGTTTCAGGTATGATTCCATGAATGTCTTTTTTGTAAAAAAACCTTGTGACATACAGTAATGTCGCTTTTCCGACTTTTTTTTATTGTTCAGAATTGAAAAAAAGCAACGAGCGCCCCAGCGCCGGGAGTGAAACTGCCATGACGTTATCAAATCCAACAGAACCCGCTCCTGTAGAAGCTGGAAGCGGACTTGAAGCGGAAGAAGAGGTCGTGACTCAGTCCATGCCACCCACCGAGGTTGTAAATACTGTGGTCACTGTAACCACCAACCCAGATGGTAGTTTGAAACGGACGACCAGAAAGACGACACGCACAATGGTTACGACCACAAGAGTTCGGCGGATTGCAACGAAATCTTCTGCGGTAGGAGATGGATCCGCCGAGGAACCAACAATTCCATTACCCACCGAATGCACGGAGACGACTACCCAGCCCCAGGTTATCACGTTGATTGGTGCACCACAAGATGAAGGAGACGATCGAGTATCTCAAGCTACTTTCACGTTTATGAGACCGACCACCAGGACGGAAGTGCTGGTAACCGAAGAAGAACACGACATTGATCAACTGGACGCTGAAGTGGCCAAATATTTGGGGTCACTTTCGGACTCTAGTTCGCCTGAAAAGTCGCCCGGAGAACAGAAATCACACACCAAAACTACTGTCCGCAAAACGGTTACTGCGTCTGCGGCTACGGCCACCTTTGTTTCGAAAGGACCCTCAAAGACTGGCATTCTTCCACGCATTTTTGACCCAAACAAGTAAGGGTTGTACCATCGTTTCTTTGATGTTCGGGTTATGATTGATTCTTGTAACGACTGTGTTGATCGGTTTTGGTTTTACAGTACTTTCGGCAGGTAATGTGATCGCGTAGGATCCGACCGTTTCTAGGCTAGTTTCTTCTGAGTAGGGCTCCCAATCGTTTGGTAACGTGATCTCGATGGAGTGATATTGCTTGACAACATCTCGCAGTAAGAATGGGCAGTAGATTGCCAAAGCAGCTGTCTGCAAGTTTATTCCTCAGTCCGTACCATAACGTAAGGTATGAGTGTTCTTCTCGAAGACTCGCTGTTCCACACGAATCGTAGGTACACACAGTGTCAGATTGTGATCTGCGGCAGTGTCGGAGATCGCGCCTGCGTCAAAGCAAGCAAACCATCATAATCATCATCCTCATCTTCGCCTGCACAAATCAAGTGCTTGCTGCGCAGTGGTTTCGGTTGTGACAGTTTCATTCGCCGATGACCTTGAGAGATGGGGGTAAATAGCTACACATTGGATTCTACAAACTGATGCGTGAATACAAGGGCGTAGGTGAACTTTTCACTGGGAGATCGGTGAGGTAAGTCATACATCGAAAGCAACACTTTGGGTGGGTATACATACGCCACTGAGCGTGCGACTTGGTCATGCCTTAACCATTGATGTGTCCTGTCCGCATCCAGGAGAAGGCAATAAGCAGCAAAGCTGAGTTTGCTGGGTTGACAAGTCATTGGTCTACTCCCCATAGCTCGGCTGGAGCCTTCGAGTGGTTGCACGAAAAGACCTGTTCGAGAATTCCGATCAGAGGACACGTGACCAAGCTAGCGAATGATATGAACCCATGTTCACTTTCACTCACGCAACTGATGCGTTCATTGTTGCCTTGGGTTTCCTCACAACTGCTAGTACGACGTTTGATTTGATCGGTAGTTCATAGCTCATTGATATCAGCTTACTTACTCTCAGTATATTTCGACAGATATTAGCACTTCGGGGCTTCCGCCATTCTATCTCATAACAGCCTTACATGTAAAGTCCACTGGTGATTGATTGTGCTGACCTTGAAATTCCCCCACTTTCAATTATGCAGAATCTTCAAACATCTCCCTGGACAGAGCCCCACAAAAGTCCATTCCAGCGACGCTCAATTTGAGCCAGTTATCATGGAGACAAAGGAGAATTCCTCAAATGGAAGCACGACCACTACAAACGAGACAACCACGACCACCACCACCACGACGACGGCGACTACAACGAGAAAAATGCGGGTCGGGAATACGTTTGCCCACAAGAGGTACGTTTTAACATGACGAATGTAGTTCTAAACACTGACTTGATTTCACCGGCAAGCAGACGTCACTCGGTTCTCAAAAAATAGAATAAGGGAACAACAGACTTATCGGTTCAAGAAGCCGGAACTTTCAAGATCGCTCGTCACAAGCTTATGTCCCGATGCTGTTAAAGGCATGCAAGTTGGTGCCCATGAAAGCAACAACAAAGAATCGATTTTT
The DNA here is from genome assembly GCA_003604175.2 of Clonorchis sinensis. NCBI lineage: Eukaryota > Metazoa > Platyhelminthes > Trematoda > Opisthorchiida > Opisthorchiidae > Clonorchis > Clonorchis sinensis. The sequence continues at coordinate 1,339,063 of CM030373.1, read as the reverse complement.
ACCTGAAACGGTAACTGAATGCAAAACACCTGTGAGTATTTTAGGCTCACTCTGTTGCCCAACTAATCACACAACCTCAACTGAGTCCCATCACTTCGTGTCCTGGAAGTGTCCTTTTGACGCAATGTCATTTCTGACATACTGATTCAACATACCTTTTTTGGGTGGTGTCAAATTTACCTGTGATACAACCATCAAAGGACGACCTAAAAGGGTTTTACAACCCATGTAGGAAGAGTTTACAATTGCAGGCGTATACGACGAGAACTAACGCTGATTCCATTTGCAAGAATGTGCATACGTCCGATTTGGACTCTCAGCTTTTACCGATGAGGTGCTCTTTGTCAAGAAAGACGTGGTTGCCTAGAGGTACTTGACTTACCCCAAGAGGTTGCAACAGTCTTGATTGACGGTTTTCCAAATCGTAGTACGTGTAATCGATCTATATTTTCTCGCTACCATGTGGAAAGAACACAACGTAACTTACGAGTATCCACATTGAGTTTAGCGCAAGCGAGTTGGGAGGGTTTGAGCAGATGTGGGCATGTCTCCCCACACCGGTAAGTAAGGTCACTGTAACGACAGCTGTTCAGCTCGGCCGCCCCTCCTTGTTTTATTGTAATGTCACTCCTGGTGGTAGAGACGTTGTTCAATAGGCCTCGGTATACTCCATCCTAGTCCAGTCTGGCATCTTCTGTGAAATCGATACCTCTGGCACAGAAGAATCCTAATATGCTGTCACAAACTGACACCACTTTGTTCAAGGAAATTCCTCTCCCCAGGTCCACTGGCAGGTCACTTACTTTAGAATCAGTGTGAACCTGAAGGTGGACTGCGTTGCGACTGTTTACATGCATAAGCCGTGTGCATCTGTGCGTCTTTGGCATGCCATTGCTTTCCAGTCAATCTATTTCTAGAAGTCGACAAAGTAACGGGCCAGAGGAATGTGACTGTAAACATGAAATGTGTTCTACAGGCAGTCAAAGGGTGTCGGATTCTATCAATACAAGTGAGAAAGAGCACTTCATTTCCGTGAAAAACTCTTCCAATGATCGACTCAGATGAGTAAAGTAGTATGAATGATATTTTAATAGAAATGGTGCTTTGCTTTTGAAACGACATGGACAGAACGACAACTGATGTTACCCTTCAACTGATCTGGACAAGACACCAGTTTTATCAGTGTAGTGAAAGATTTACAGCAAACACATGCACTTGGGAAGACGTGATGTTGTCCATTTGAAGGGTGCAGGAGAGGAGATTTTAGGTTCGCACGGAAATACACTTACACGTTAGTCGTCTCTCGACGTCGTCATCAACGCTACAGGAAACCAAACCTGAACCCTGTCCAGATGACCTTGCCTTAAGATGCGGTGTTTCCTTAGAATTTTGCCTTGACAAACGGTATAGGGGAGGAAAATTGTACTGTGCAATCGAAGTATGTGGTAAATTTAGGCCAGCCACACAATAAAAACATTACAAACAAGACTACCTATTTCGTGGTCAGTTTTTGCCCCGTCTGACCCCATTCTATTGCGTAAATGTTTATCGTCCAGCAGGGAGGTGACTGAATCAGTTTTCAACAGTTGACCTGACTCCGTTTCGACCGTCAGGTGCGGCCATAAAGTAATGAGTAAAACACGGTACAAAATGAACGGAAAATTCGGTTCATAACTGCCAAGTGCACAGTTAGTCTCCGCAATTTGGGTGGAATAAATCGGAGGCCTAACTGGTTAGTGACATTTTGGGTTGATTTCGGGAAGGTCGGCATGAGCAAATGGTCAACATTTGGACCCATGAGTTTTGAGGGAAGGCCACAACCAAGGGGCGCAACTACCAAGCAATCGTTTACATTAGAGTTGACTACAGTTCAGTTCCAGTTGCTAGGTTGCTTGTTGGCTATTGATCCAATCACAACTGTTGCTTTTGCTCGGTATTGATGCAATGATTTGTTGGCCGACTAAGACAGTTCCCACCACAGGTTGACAATGTAACACATTTAGTGAGGGAGCCACAATTCAAACCCGCATGGCAATTTCGAATTTCAGAAATCCATTGACTCAATCATTCAGCATTTATTTTGTATTACTCGGGTTCCTACAAGTGTATATCACTGATTGTCCCATGCATGCATATCTAATTTCCGCCGCCTATTCCCTACTCCCTTTCCCGTCCCTGTTCAATTTCAATTGGATCTACTCTTTTGGACGGAAATGTCGCATCCCCAACACGAAATTCGATGTGATCTACATCAGCCTTCTCAGTAAGTGATTCACAAAGCCTTCATTTCTCGGTATAAGTTGATGTGTTGGGACGCCTCTGATTCGATGCACACATCAAGTTGTATGCAGCATAGTTTTGGCATAATTTTAACCTCAACGTGGGATTACTAGTCTCTGTATTGTTGTAGTTACTTGCGATAATACAAGGCCTAGGACGCGAACTGACCAAGAGATGTTCAGTCTATCAGAGAGTTCAGTGTACCTTATGACTGTGACAACAAATATGAAGGTAAATATCCAACGAAAATCCACTCATCAGCGCACTTAGGGTATCTTCTTGAAAGGTGACAAAACGTGTGCAACACCACTGTCAAGCTCGCCAATCTCTCTTTTTCTTATGGTGCAAAAATCCGGTGCTTGGTAAAACAGGGGTGTTTAGAAGGACCTTCTAAGTTTCTAGGAATCCCAAACTCATCGGGTTTTCAAATGGGTCTCTTGGACAAGCCAAAGAAGGACCGAGTTCGGCCATCAAATGACTACCAGCGGGAATTCGGAGTGATGTATTTTGCAGTCGTTGATCTTCTCAAAGGATGTGATTGTAATCACCCACCTGATGTAATTCCCACCATCAGGTGGGCATGGGAATATGAAGGTACACCACCAGTGGTGTACCCGAGTTTCCCGAGATCCGATGGCACATGTATTCAACAGAATAACTTCTATTTTATGAGTGAAATTCAGAACCTCTACTATGTGCTTCGAAACAAAGTGAGTCCAGCAAAGCAGAAATTTCATCTTGTGGTTCAAGCATGTTCTCAGGTGGTTTGATTCAACACAGTGGTCCGGTACATGTATCATTTAGCTGTTAAAGTGACCTGCTACAGTCAGGTATACCTGTGCCCCCGGAGATAGCTTGAAGAACTCAAAGGTGAATACTTTGTTTATCCTAGTTCTCTTTCGTGATTCAAGTTCACCAGATGGTTGGGGATAAACGACACGACATGTTTCGACAAGTACACTCATTTGCAGATCAATTCGGTTTTCACAAGGGACTCAAGTGAATCTCTCGTCTATGACTGTCTATGACTGTCGTCAAATGAACGTGCTACACAAAGGCCGCCTCATGTTTCAGTTGGTACGATATTCCAGGTATCTCAGTATATTTTCATAAAGGAAAAAACTCACAAGGCTGCTGAAAACTCTTCGACGGCCCACGATCTGTCCCGCACTTTTTGGGTTCAAGTAGAACATAAGATGGACGGAAACTCGGGGAATGCGTCTACCTGATGAGACCCAAGAAGGTCGAAACCGGTCGTGGGCTGTCGATCAGTTTTCAGCAACCTTGTGAGTAGTTTCCTTCATGAAGACATGGCTTGTTATTGTGTCCAATAGAACGGAATTCGCCCCACTGATCCCCCCAATTGCGTATTGGTCATAGGTACCCCTGAAATTTGACGTGTTTGTGTGCACGCGATTCGTGACAAATTGTTATGCAGTTTGGGGAGAAACGGATCGATTTTTTTTACAACCACTGAGCGGAATTTATCCAAACTTATCACCGATTGTAATACTATTTAGTCATTCGAATCATCTGATCCAACTGTTGTACAGTCGACTGTCGTAAAGAATTGTGGATTCTCGATATAAACACTAGGTGTGACTTAATCACAGTGAATATGCTCCTCTGTGTAGGAACAAAAGTTCCCAGTTAGAGCGATGGGCAAAGCTGAAGACGTTGACGGGAAATCTGTCACTGAGGATCCACGCGAAGAGAAAACATGTAGCATCTCGAAAATGGTGTAATCAGATTTGATCAAAGCCAACTGACTTCAAAGTGTATGCCCCAAGAGATCGCGGGACATCACAGTTCACAACACTGTCAGTTGCTAATCCACGTTAAGCAAAACAATGCAACAGGATTGTTTATTTGCCCAAGGTGAGATTTCGTGTTTGGACACCGGCAAACGAAGCAGTTACAATCGTCTCTCGTGGACATAACCAGGCAAGAAAAGCCGGTGGCTCACACTCAAAATTTCGTCAGGATCTCACAACCGTTAAGATACATGAAGAAGTTTGATTGGTCAAATTAGTGACCTATCATCCGCCCGACTGGAAAAATTTACCCTAACGAATATTCTAGAATCTACTGGTAAAAACAGAAACTTCAGCGGCAGCAGCAAATTCAGATATGCTGCTCTTACGCATTATCAGCTGATTTATACCCATCATGTAAAATAAACCACTTGGAATGACATCCAAAATGTCTCTCTCCCTGAGCACGACACGCATACAGCACAAGCTTGCATGGGAGTAGGAAAACCGGTGAAACACAGCACTTCAATCAAACCGGTCGAACTCAACGATATCTCAATGTGACTGGTGTGATTTGAAAATGTTTCCTATGGGGCTATCCTGAGCAGCAGGAAACAAGGAACGTGTGCTCGCTAACTCAAGCGATAACGTGTACACCCATGAGGATAGGATCAGTGTACTCGATTCCGCGTGATAGTGGGTCTTTAAACAGTCGGCATGTAAGCAAGTGCGGTGCGGATGCCCTGACCCCTGTGTTATAACTTGCCTTTTATTCTAACGTTATTACGCTATGTACGCTGGTTCAAACGACAACTGGAGATCAGCTAAAAATTATACGTTCTATATCGAAACTAAGCGTCATAAATATAGCAGCCCTTAGCCTAGCGTGAGGCAGTTCAATGGCTATGGCGAGAACTTACTGACTGGAAGGTCCGTGGCCCTAATCCAACCTCATCGATTCGACTGCTTCCGTCCAGATTCATACAAGGTGTCATCTAAGCCCTCGTGCTTCCTTCGAGTAGCATGGCAGCTAGGCTATAAAAGTGTTGCAGCCGATGGGTTAATTTATTTGGTAATAAAAAGTTTGCTCGACGCAGATCGGAAATTCTGAAGACACTAAAAGCATTTCTTGCCACCTACAGAAAGTTTGTCCATGATTCGACGGCTTCAACGGAGCTTGTCTATATGAAGGCAGAAATCGCCGAAATTTCACTTGGCTACGCCCCAGCAACTAGGCAACTAGGTCCCCAAAGGACTTCATTCTTCGTCGTTTCGTTAGTCGTGTGCAAATGCCGATCGAAAATCTAATATTATGAAAGCTGGTGAACTTTACTCATTTGCGAACAAATTTGGTTTTGCGAGGGACTCACCTGGAACCCAGCTGAATCTCTCGTTTGGGATGCTTCCAGGCAACTGAGTGTGCTGCACCAGGCCGCCTCATTTTTCAATTGCTACGATATTCGGATATCGCGATGCATGTATATACGTAATACATTACTCATAAGGTTGCTGAAACTTCTCCGACAGCCCACGACCAGTTTCGCCCTTCTTGGGGCTTATCAAGTAGGCGCAGTCTCCGAGTTTCCGCCAACCTTATGTTCTACTTGAAACCTTATTGCACGAACTTAGCGATATACACTCATTTGCAAATCAATTTGGGACTGCGCCTACTTGATGAGCCCCAAGAAGGACGAAACCGGTCGTGGGCTGTCGAACAGTTTTCAACAACCTTATGAGTAGTGCATTACGTGCCAAATGAAACATGAGGCGGTCTGATGCAGCTCACTCAGTTGCTTAAAAACATCAAAAACGAGCAATTCAGCTGGGTTCCTGGTGAGTCTCTCGCAAAACTAAATTTGTTTGCAAGTCTGTGTAGTTCGCTAATTTCGTGCAGTTTGGCTTCAACTAGAGCATAAGGTTGACGGAAATTATAAAAACTGCTTTACTCCGCTCTTTTGTCGACCGGGATAGCACACCCAAAAAAGTGGACGAGCTACTCAACAATAATTCAGTTGTCGAATAGGTAGTAGTGAATGTTCCATTATATTCATGATTGGTTCATTTAATTAGTTTTTCTGGGTTACGTTTGTCGTTAGCAGTCTATTCACTTGGCGGATGTTAACTTCAGTAAACATCAGAGCAAGATGGCCGCATTGGCGCAATTCTGCATCTATCAGCGTCTAGCCAAAAGAGAAACGTGTACAACACAGCTGAATTTGTCGCATGTTTTTACTCGTCGTCACTTTATTTCATCCCTGGGTTTTATTAAACTGAATAGTGTGCCACATCGTTTTTCATTCTTCCGAATTAACGAGCAAATACGACGAACCAGTTGAGGAAGTGAGCGCGGAAGTTCTAACGAGGAAGTCGTTTCTTCTTTTTTGATTTTTTTTGTCCAAGAAAAAGTTCATCACACCTTCTAGAGCGTAGTACTTCCAAGTAAAAATGTCTGTATTAGGACCAGGTAACATGTCTCCTTGGGATACGGGTATAGCAGCGGATGCTACTGATGAGGCATGCAAGTAGTATGTGGTTTTCTCGTAACTCCGCCTGGCGTCCAATGGAAGATGGGGTTTATTGAGGACCTGTGGAACTGCTTCGCAGCGTTCGTTTAAAATTGCGTGATAGTCACTGAATATCCACGAACGTTCAAGAAGACGCGTGAGAATGTTCAGTTTTTTAAAAATAAGGTGCATATGAGATGTTTAATTTCTTGTCCAATAGTTTGTAACCGTTTAGTTAGTGTCCGCTAAGAGACAACTCTGCGGTGAAGGGCTCCCCTCCCTACACGCGCGAATGCGAACAGGGCCGGAGATGGGATGATGCTTGACTGGGCAGGAGAATCATACGCCAATAGGTCACTGGTACATTGGTTACGCTCAAATCCAAATTGGTGGTCGCTCGAAAGGACATTTTGCACAACATCCGGATAGACCCCAGAACTTGGAATACAATGGGGAGAGAAATGAACGCGGTCATTCGAAGGGGAATCCACATTTAGCGATATGGAGCTTGGGTATAAATATGTAACGGAAGCGAGTTACAACAGGACCGAGTCCGCTGGAGAAAGAATGGTGAAACTTGATCCCACAAGGGATACTTTGATGTCCTTTGTGAAAGAAAAGACTGTGTTGACAAGCAGGGACAAACTCTGACTGATACACCTAAGTAGGTGTTAAAATATTTGTGGTAAGTAAAAACGTGGACCGCATGCTAAGGTTTCTCTTGTGAAAGCAAGTAAGCGCCCCACTGGAAAACAGGAATAAACGTAGGAGGACAGGAATTACGTTCGACACCATTTGCAAAACATTGGAAGAATCAATCCCATCGCCCTAACGGCTAGCACACACGTCTTTGGTCCTGTAATGCTGTTAGAATAGGAGTTACGGTCAATCAGCTGGTATGAACGAGAGCTTGGAAAAAACGGAACTGTCTGGAGTTCAATCGATTCTGTTCTACGCACCCTGCGAAAATGCCTGATCAAACATTCAAAATGGAAATGGTCGCCGTGTTTGGAGAAGTGGGAGGTAAATTCCAGCACTTTGTCACAAAAAACAGCACTAATACTGCCAGCCGAATTTGAAGCACCGTGTGGTGAGTAAAGGACCAATGTGTACGATCTAAGTGGCAGGAAGTTTACCGCGCCTGGAATAAAGGGTAGGTGGAATGGATGGGGGTAGATGAATAGAAGTTATCGGGAAAAGTCTTTAAAAAATAACTTGGAAAAATTCCACTGAAGTGGGCAGATAAGAAGGACAAAACAGTCCCAGGACTTATTTCCCTCATTGGTTTGACAAATTTGTTCATCTATTCCACAGTGTGTACAACAGTGTGCCATAGCTTTCGGTTTAATGCAACCCAGTAGTGGGGTAAGGATGCATGGAGTAGTAGACGATGCAACAGACCGCCATCTTTGCCCACGTCTAATCATGCGTGTATGCCAACGGGAAAGTAGTGGTCGACTAATCTCAGTTCGACTCACCTAAGAGCCCGAATCGGTGATACCAGAATGTGTTGCCTCGTGTCATTGTGTTAGGATTATATCTTTTTGTGATTGCATTTTTTACGACCCAAGGAGGCGGCACAGATGGACTTCATTTGACTAAAGATGATCATACACGTTTGTAGATGGAAGCGTGCGCCAACGCCTGGAAATTAATAGTCAAGGAGTTATACATAAGCAAGCTTGCTGTTCTCACCCGAAGAGCAGAGATTAGATGCGCAAATCACAGAGCTATTGAAGCATCTGCTGCTATATATTCGAGAACTTGATAGAGGGTGAGAAGCTGATGGCCTTCTTGAAGCGTCATTAAAAGTTTTGTTGGTATTCATACACGTGGGTAACATGAAAGAGAATCGAAATAATTCTCAACTGACGACTGTTCTTGGTACTGGTTGGTTGTTTGTGTGAGTGAATATGCACGCTGTAATCTTTGCCATAGATTGAAGAATCCAGTACTTCCATCATGCGTAGCCATTTGGATTAAAACAACATAGACTGTGACACCCTTTCGATGCCTAGCTGCCAGGCCACCCGAAGTAGGCACGATGGTTGAGATACTACCAGGTTGCCCAAGGCTAGACAGCAGCGGTCGAAATGCTGAGTTTGCATTCGAACCGCGAACCTTTCGGTCTGTATGTTCGCGCCTCAACCGTCGTTTCGAAAGTGTCGAATTCCATTTCCATGACACGGGATATCGGCATATTTACGTTACGGCCATGGACAGTCGATCCAGCCCAAACCTGGTTTGTCTAGTCTTGACGATGGAAGCAGAACGGCGTGTAAGTCAGTTTAATCAAAACGTTCCCCTTCATTCGTCATTATAGGCGTCTTGGTAACCAGGCGCCCAGCAGAAACCGATAAGCTGCCTGGTTTACCTTGAACAAGGCAGGTACCTCACCTGTCAATTAAAATACGGAACGCACATTTGTTTACACTTTGTTTCACACAACCATAAAATTCCGTACACCTGGCACGTTTGACCGTCAACCGTAGAACCCGGGGGGGAGGGGAATTAGCCGGAAAGAAGTCACCTCAAGCAGATTTCAATAAATTGTAGGGCAGCATTTTCTTCCTTCACTTTCCGAGCAGGTGTACGTTCAAAAAAAGAATGCAAAATGCGACGTTACTGTTTATAGCAGGAAAGTGTCATTACCGCTGATCAAAACATGTCCACAACTACTGTCGACACCAAACTGTATGCACCCTTTTTCACCTGCGGTTGCCGTCAGGTGCAAATATAGAGAACTGGAAGAAGACTTGAGGTGCAGGTTAAACAGCACGTTGCTAAGTACATCCTGGACTATTTTATTAAATACGATCATTGTTTGACGGGAGTCTCACTCTTTCCGCCAAGCATTCTATGGAACGCACAAACCAGATTGACATGCTTTATACTTTACTTGAATACTAGTGAGACATCCCGTTTGTTGACTCACACTCAGGCATTCTAGATTACTCTATTTAGACCAGGTCTTTATTCTTAGAAAGAACTTTGGTGCATGACCGTATGTTCTGTGTCATCTCGTGTGGCCTGAGTTTATACATCCGTATTTTTTTCTGCGCGTAACGCATAAGAGCTTTGGAAATGGTGCCATCCCGCCTAAACTGTTTTTTTCTGTCGCTAGGAGACCCAATATCATGTTTTCTATCCAACTTGTTTCATAAAATAACTTCAGAATCGAGAGTCAATAATTCCACATCGCACTTGTCTACGTGCTGATTAGCTAAAGGCTCATAATTACGCGGATTCATATGCTCCTGTTCCTTCTCCTCACAGTCCACACAAACTTCCTTGTCAATACACTTCTGTCTCGGGGCTGAACGGAGAGGCTTAGTTAAACAACCCATCCAACTGTCATTGTCGGTCGTGCGGCTATTGTATTACTCGAGTGAAAGCTAGCGGAAATGCTCTAACGATGACAAATGGGACTACGCATCTAACAAAAAATCCAACACTAACCACACGGATCACGCGATTCGACTGAGGTTATGCATGCTTATTCAGTGCTGTCCAGTACCACTACACGCCTCCCACCGACCATTCGTTGGTGTTGTGAGCAGATATTAGCGAACAACTCATCCAACAGGGAAATGAGTTGTTTTTGATTGTAAAAGTCATCGCCTGACTCACCGATCACGTGATTTCTTGTTTTGTTCTGCCTGGCCCAGCCACTCAGGAAACATTCGGAATTCGTGACTGATACTTGAGTACTACTCAGTCGCATTGAACTCGCACTGGGGTCGATTGTGTTTTTGTCTGACTGGTTTTCCCCACTCTCATATGAGTTTCCACTGTGTGAATCCCACTCGGAGATCTGTATTTTAGACCTTATTTTGCAAGACGGGCCGTAAATCTGAGGATATGCGTATCAGCAGTGGGATCGGATTTGCTGCCAAGAAGCGTAATAATTCTGCTGTTAACGTCTTTATCCCTGTTGTCGACTGACTGGAACAACCCCAGGCTGATGTTTGCATTAGGACCGGCTTAAACGTGACACACATTCCATTGACAAAAATATTTTGAATTCTGGGAAGATACTAGTTGATTATTCTTGGTACAATTGAAGCATTCCTAAAATTTCAGTGAAATAATTTTCTAACACTGCAAGGGTTATTTGATCGTTACCATCAAACAATAGAAAACCTGGAGAACAACAGCCGCGTACTAAAAAGTGTGAGAGCTCCACCACGCTCCCTAACAACGCAATGATGATGTCACCTCGATTGGTGATGAAACGTTTGCAATCAAATTGCCCAGCCCAGCGAACAAACCAACGACCATCTATACTACCTGAGCTACCAACATTCTCCTCTACAGATCCCCAATATGGATGAAACAGTGATTGCCTGCTTTTCAGCACTGGTCGGCTTTACTTACAGGGTAGAATCTCAGTGGGGGGGGGGCGAGATGGCTCAAGTGGTTGGAGCGCGAATTTACTGACCGGAAGGTCCGTGGCTCGAACCCGACCTCTGCCTCCCGACTTCTCCTGTCTAGGCTTGGGCAGCCTGGCAGTATCTCAGACCTCATGCTTCCTTCTGGTGGCATGGCAGCTAGGCACCGAAAGGGTGTTGCAGCTGAACAAAAAAAGAATCTCAATAGGAAACTGCATAAAATCAGTTAGAGAGAGCGTGGAAATCCGTTTATTTGGAAGTTTAAGACATTTTGAGGCCGGATATTGACTACGGAACCGTGAAATGGGCAGCGATAACGGTGTTGACAGCATACGTGCAACGAGCCGTCAAACTGGAGTACGACAAATCTTTGGTAAACATACGAGGTGAAGGACGTAGTTGATCAGTAGAAAAGGTTTGCGTCCATTGCAGCATGTTCTTTGCCTGCATACAGCGAAGCCATGGTGGAGGATACCAGAAGCTGTGTAATAGGATCCATTTTTTGAGCAACAGGTGGGTTTCGGAGACAAAAATTAAGCCATTCTGACCTGTCCACATCCACGCTTTCTTTAAGCCTGTTTCCGAGGTGCTGTCTCGAAAAGCATCACTTAGTACACAACTCTATCTTCAAGATGATTTCAATTTGTCCGTGGTTTTTTATTGCTTCACCTCGAGTTTGCCAACTGTTAACAGGCGTTTGCTACGGAATCGCAAGTTTTCCCTTGTAAAGTCGCTTTGGCACAAACGAGGTAGATATATCAGTAAAAGAAAACCGTATATCACATATTATCTTGACCTCGAGGAGGCTAAATGGCTGAGGCGCAAACGTACTTGTCGAAAGGCACGTGGCCCGAAGCTCACTTGTGCATCTGGGCTGTCTCTGTCTGAGCTTGTGCAGGCTTACAGTGTCTCCGCCCCCGTGTCCGCTTTGGTGGGCAAACAAACTGAATGGAAGTCCTTCCCTCGGACCTAACTCGAAAGACAGCAAATAAATGCAATTTGTTTCGCATTAAATTGTGGGTACAGAGTTATGAAGCAACCATTTGATGCACTAAGAATGAGAATTCGTATCTACCTAATGCACTACTCATAAGGTTGCTGGAAAGTCTTCGACAGCCCACGACCGGTTTCGCCCTCCTTGGGGCTCTTCAGGCAGGCGCAGTCCCCGAGTCTCCGTCAATCTTATATTCTACTTGAACCCAAATTGGACTGATTTCGATGAATACACTCATTTGCAAATCAATTTGGTTTTTGCGAAACATCACAAACGGGAGATTCAGCTGGGTTCCAGGTGAGTCTCTCGCAAAAACCAAATTGATATGCCATTGAGTGAATTTATCGAGAATTCGTATCGCTTACACCAACGGTGCACGTATCAGAGCGTTCTGGATATATGCCTGCTGCGCTGACCAAGAGAAGCCACCAACGATGTTCCGAGTCATGGACTCGACTACCTAGTTTGTCCTGCCCAGATACAGCACGCAATCTAGAAGTTAGTCGGGACGATGAATCAGAATTCGGTAATAAAAAAGGGACTGCACCTGAAGAATGAAATCTTTTGCGGATTTTGCGACCTATGTGGATTTACATCAACTTTATGTTTTTTTATCTGTGACAAGAACCTGAAGAATGTTCGGGGAGCTCACCGGGCGAAAGTTTCCCAGTACATCATTGCAGAATTTTCATTGTCTTGTCTCCGCTACGAAGCACGCTGTGGGGCAATGCACATGGACAGCAAAACGAAAGGTCGCCAAACTTTTCAACCGATAAATTGATGATTTTGGATTTTATCGATCTTGAGGTATCGGGGAGAGATACACCAAGCATACAGCAGGCTTTTTTCACTCATCCCCGACTGACTTTTAAAGAGAATGATGTTCGACTCTCCAAGAACTATGTTATAGTTTATGCTTAAGTCCGAAAGTATCGTCTTTGAGCTGTGATTGTTTTCTAGAATGGATATCACGGAAAAATCGGTGTAGAAATACACAAGATAAGCTGGCTTTCGGGCTGGAACTAATCCATCGGGAAACGTAAATCCGTCCGATTCGGATTCAATGTTACTCCGACAATTCCCCAGTCGATCATAATATCTGTTCCCTTCCGTTCCCACCACCCTGGTCAACTTCCACGCTCTCTCCACCATTCTTCCAGTGAACTTTGAAAATTCAGTATTCGTTTTATCCAAATGGCTTTAAACCCACCTAGGTAATAAAATCGGCCGTACGATCAATATGCTCTCGACGCATTGCTCACTTTCGGTCATCTTCTAGTGCGGTTTCGCGTGGCCCAGCAACAAGATCCATAAAACGTGAAAGTGGCCAAACTTCTATCGTCGTAAACTAAGGTGCAAGCAACAATCCCTGTAACCCTATCAACTGTTCTAAACCAAGTCATTTTTGAACAGCATATGGGGGATCCCGAGGCCATAGAAACCTACAAAAGATTGAAAACGGCTGAAATAAGGTGTTTTGACTGGCCCTGGTGACGGGACAACCATGTTTCGATGGAAAAGACATGCAGAATAATTCTTGAGGAACTTCAAATTAAAATACAAATGCGTTTCGCTGAAGACCTATTCAACTTGTTGTTCAGTGTAGCGAGATTTATGGTCGTGCCCGGCAGATTGATTTCTACCGTGAAGGGGCTGCCCGTCCTGTTGATTGGTTTTCCACGGTCAATCGGTATCTTGGGGGAACAGTTCCAGTTACCCGGCCAAATGTCCTGTGACGTGTTAGCTGGGCTTTTCTAAGTAGAAGACAACAAAATGCGGGTACTGTCAGCAAGATGACACAGTTTTAAATGGTACCAACGTTCTTCCGAAATGGGAGCCTTGATGAATACGGATTACGTTCATATTCACACCACTCTCGTTTGAACGGTCGTCCTCCTGTTCTGGGTATTTATTCCGGTGAGTCCACACCAAAGGGAGAAGCACTGGACTCGAGTTTCACACTTATTAGAGCTCATCAGCGGTGCATATCCAGTGGCCGTGCCGGGATTTGAACCCCGGACATCTGACATTCTAGGCGAGTGTGTTACCACTACTCCACCAAGAACGCACGTTGGACGCATATGAATTTTCATGGCTGAACAGGCGAACGTGTTCACGCTTGAGCGATGTGATTGGTGTGCCCAACTCATCGAACGACGACCCTGCTTGTGACGATCTATTGACCCGCGACTCAGAACTTCCCAGTCAGATAGCGTGACACACACTTGAAACCCACTGAGTGACTTTTAGATATTGGTGCCCTGTTCATTCACTCCTGTGTAACTGAACATCAAGGTTGTTGTGGCCGACTCAGACAAATCCATGTATGTCTGGAGAACTTAGTTTTTTTCGAAACAATCGGCCGCACGCACCATGTTCGAAGACCTAGTTTTGGTCAAACGTTCGTCACTTTTTACAGTTCAACAGTAATATTCTTCTGGATCGACACTCAAATTGTTGAATCATGTGACTGTCTTTTCTCAAAAGGGAAACACTGTGCACTATTGATAAAAATGACGCCAACACAACCGGTGGTGAACAACTGGTCAGAATCGTCCAATCCGGACACATGAGAGTTGAGTCACGTGCTAAGAGAGTCGCAAACTGAGTTTTGGGCCGAATAGTGCATCAGTGACCTTGATTTCCTCCAATTAGAAAATTGTAAGCACTCATTGTCTATCAAAATGCTATACTGGACGGGTACTGTAGCCGACTAATGATACATCAATGCTGATATGTATGCTGAGCATGTGGTTTTATTAAAAACCCCTTTATTTGTGATTTTTTCCTCTTGAAATAGTTCAAATTGATTGGTTACACAAAGCATTTAATGGAACGTTAGTGCAAAATCATTCCAAGTCTTTCTAACCGTCGAGAACGATGTCACAAGAATTTTAACTGCTCTCCGCATCTTTTTAAAGCGGTTTTCAAAGAAGTTGTGACCAGCATGTGTTCACTCGTCATTTTAAGGATTTCGTCTCCTTTTTTCATTGGTTAGTAAATGATAAGTCATGTGACAGGCTCACTGACGGGCACTTGCCTTCTGGAGCCACAAAAGATACTGGGAGCCGCATACTAAGGGGGAAAGACTGGTCTACCGGGAACCCTTTTGTCGTGCGAATTAAATTAGTGCAGTTTTCCATTAGGTCTGTTTAATTTAATTTGGCTGCAACGCGAAAATGGTGATCAGTCAAGTGAAACCCGTCGATATTCCTGTGTAACGGTATGAGACAGTTTCATCCCGGGCTAGCAGTACGAACGATTTTGGGCCGTAATTTATTAAGCACAAAAGTAGTGTCTGCAGGTAGCCGATTTCCTCGCCTGATGACGAGGTGTCCAAAATAACCAGTTCGGTAGACAAACTGTTTTTTACAACTATTTTGCCACAGAGCGTTCCGAAACCTGCTAGACAGTCAAAAATATACAACTATTTGTTCTTTGGCGGTTCACTGCAGGGATAATCAATATTTTTTGGTCACGTTCAGCCAAAAGAGAATCGTACTTTTGGTCAGTAGCCTAAGTAAGTGCGGGAAAGAGCTGTTGTTACCAGCTGTTTCAGAGGAGCTGTGTAAATTTCGTCCTTACAACTCAGTGCTTCTCATGATGATGTGCTGGAAAGACAGAACAAAGTTTAGACAAGGTGAACATTCAGAATTCAGGCTTGCTTGAACGATTGTATCACTGGGTCAATTTCGTGGTTGGACATCCCGGTCTGTTTTTCAGACATTCTGAAGAAAGTTATCAAAAGTCTCGATAAAAATCCACTGGAGAGACGATGACATTTCAAGATCCCCTGAGACGTACGAGACTTCTTGGGTTTCTGAGAGAGCTCCTAACAAAGTCATTTGACATTACGTCACTTGGGATTTCAGTCTAGAATTCCAAAAAAACCATCTCAGGAATGATCTGGGATATCTTAAGAAGCATGGAGGGTTTTGCGTAAAAACTGAAATGTAAATATTTTGCATCACTTTGATCACAACTGGGAACCGCGACAGCAGATGGAAACACAAACAGGATTCCCCTTAAACGACATTCGACACTAACAGCGCGTAACCTAGGCAGGGCGCAGAACATAAGTACAGGTTGTAATTGTCTTTCCGAAATAAATATTCTCCTGATTGGATATTGGCTAAACGTAACAAACCACTGATGAGGTTGCTTTTATCCTTTGACACTTTCCATCACTTGGGGATAATAACAACTGACACATTTTCGCTAATTCATCGTGGATTCCATGTAAATTAGCTTCAAGAACCGTAAAACCCGGCGCGTGGTGGACTAAACCTAACTGACAGTTCGGTCGGTTTATGTTTGCCTAATGCAATTGCGTCACACAATGTTCATCGTAAGAATTTCCAGAAATGATTGCAATTCCTTGAAAAATTGTCCAACTGTGTGAAGTTTCATTTCTGTCATTTTGGGACAAAATCTACCGTTGCAAACATCACTCAACACTATGTGAGTGCCACTAATGGAGGCTTGGAATCCCTTTTTTGTCACGGAAACTTAGCGTAGTTCCCAGTAACCACACTGTTACACACACTAGTGAGCACCGTCCTGGACACTGCCTCTCCGTTGCAAAGTGACCGAACCTTATCTAGGTGTGTGACGATTTGCGTACGTTAGTAAAGCATCACTGAGGGATGCTCGTGCAGCATCCACAGAGTCTATCCCACCAAGTTGCTCATTGGATAGAGGTCTGACAAACACGATATCCCAGTTCTCCAAGTTGGAGTTTGGAATAAGTGTGGCGCGTTTCTCCCCAAAATTTTGGCTAATCGAGTGACATTGCGGCCAGCTTATTCAACCAACGGATTGGACTGCTGATCTTGGTTGTCCCTATGTCTAGGTCTGGGCGCTCTGGCAGCATCCCAGCCTGCATACAACCATGAACTTTAAATATGCTTTGATGCTACGTTGAAACTATTTTCAACGTATTTTGCCCTACTGACTGCATACTGTAAGGAGCATAAGCAAAAACATGTTCACTCTGACGTCTTCCATCGTTCTTTATTGTTATTTCTTCAACACTTGTGCTATCCCACTCGACAGTCGGTGTTCATTAGACCCAAGCTGTAGGTAGTTCCCTCAGGCACGTCCTGCAAGACGGCACCTCACATCTACGGCTCCGTTTCCTCTAATCCAACCCCGTTCTCCCGTTCTTTTGCAGTCTTTAACGTAAGAACGCTTAGGCAGATCAGTCAACAAGCTGCGAAGCTTCGGCTTACTTTCGGAATAAATCCGTAGGTTTTGAGAGAAACTCACCCGGAACCCAGCTGAATCTCCCGTTTTTGATGTTTCCAGGCAACTGAATGTGCTGCACCAGGCCGTCTCATGTTCCAGTTGCTACAATATCGGTGTTCATTAGACCCAAGCTGTAGGTAGTTCCCTCAGGCACGTCCTGCAAGACGGCACCTCACATCTACGGCTCCGTTTCCTCTAATCCAACCCCGTTCTCCCGTTCTTTTGCAGTCTTTAACGTAAGAACGCTTAGGCAGATCAGTCAACAAGCTGCGAAGCTTCGGCTTACTTTCGGAATAAATCCGTAGGTTTTGAGAGAAACTCACCCGGAACCCAGCTGAATCTCCCGTTTGTGATGTTTCCGTAGGTTCTATGACGAAGATTATTTTACACTTCGACACATGTGAGATAGAAAAACACCTGGTTGTGACTGTGCGGGAAGGCTTGGTAAACCGAACACCAGTGGGAAAAAAGCTGCAAAGATTTTTGACCAAGGCGAGGATCAGATGGGCAAACACAATCTCGCCTAAAACTTCTTCTAAATTAGAATGTTTATTCGCTGACAACATCTTGCATTTTTAAGTGATTTCATTCAGAACAAAATGAAAATTCCACGTCCCAACCAGATGTGCTGTACCTTTGGAAGAGTAGATCATAGTTCATCATGAGAGGCCTTGTTTGGATGGTTTGGATGCTCATCCAAAAAAAAACACAAAACCACTGCTTACCTGTATTCATCAGACCTGGTTTTTCCTACTAAAGTACATCAGGGCACCATACTTTTCATTTTTACCGCCGTATCTAGAGCGCACTTGATTGGACGTGCAAAGTTTTTTTTTGAGGAAACATTTTTGGTCGCATGGAATTCTCGTATTGTTAGGCCGGTTGAAGCGAACCAAATACCCGTCCTGGCAACTGTGACACATCAGGAAGGATCGTCTCATTGACGATGTATTATTCACGGTAAACGGACAATGTCACATCAGTTCTAACGGAATGTCAGGGAAATTTTAAGCCTATATTCCTTTCAGTGTGGCGTAGACAGCTGAAGTAGGCAAGCTGGAAAGTGGACCACAACAACACAAGATAACTCAATATTCTCGTCTCTGTTCTGGTTTAAAACACCTTTTTGTGGTGTTGCCTGAAAACATCACAAACGAGCGATTCAGCTGGGTTCTAGGTGAGTCTCTCGCAAAACCAAATTTGTTCGCAAATGAGTATATTTCGCTAATTTCGTGCAATTCGGTTTCAAGTAGAACATAAGGTTGACGGAAGCTCGGGAACTGCGCCCACCTGATGAGCCCCAAGAAGGGCGAAACCGGTCGTGGGCTTTCGAAGAATTTTCGGCAATCTTATGAGCAGTGCATTACGTCTATACATGTATCGCGATGTCTCGAATATAGTAGCAGCTGGAACATGAGGCGGCCTGATGCAGCACATTCAGTTGCCTGGAAACATCACAAACGAGAGAATCAGCTGGGTTTCGAGGGAGTCTCTCGCAAAAACCAAATTTGTTTTTTAGGCGTCTCTTGCTGCCAACAAACCGACGAACTAACGCTGGGTAACAACAGAGATACAGTTGACGAAAAACTTTCAACATTTTCTCTCCCAAAACATACCTTAGACGGTGTTTAAACGTAATTCACTTCTTATAAGTTTGCTGAACACTCCTCTTGTCTTAAGCTACATCATAATTTGTGACTTCAGAGACCGAGTGAGTGGTAAAACACACTCAGAGCATATTGCATTCTGTTCACATATCGATGGGTAGTACTTCAGTTTGAAGGCAATTTGTGAAAAGTTGGTAACATATTATGATAAACACTAGTTCAAACCTGTTGGACGGAACATTTACAGTCTTCAGGAACTGAGGATAAGCACCAGTCACCTATCGGACATTTAGTGCCTCAGAAAGTCCAAGCTTAAGAAGGGAATTGTACTTTCATAAGGAAAACATGGTTGCTGAAAACTCTTCGACAGCCCACACACATTCAGTTGAAGAACATCTTAGACGAGAGATTCACTTAAGTCCCCCGTGAAAACCAAATTGATTTGCAAATGAGTGTATTTGTCGAAAGGAAGTTGTAGATTTATTCACAGTAGCACACGTCAAGGTAAATGACCTCTTGCACTACTCACAAGGTTGCTGAAAATTGTTCGACAACCCACGACCGGTTTCACCCTTCTTGAGGTTCATCAGGTAGGCGCAGTCCTCGAGTTTCCGTCAATCTTACGTTCTACTTGAAACCAAATTGCATGAAATTAGTGAAATACACTCATTTGCAAATCAATTTGGTTTTTGCGAGAGACTCACCTGGAACCCAGCTGAATCTCTCGTTTGTTTGCAAATGAGTGTATTTCGCTAAATGACCTCTTGTCGATCTCCGAATTTCACAAGGGAACACAGAGGAGTGTATATCAACTCACTTTTTTCCAGTCTAGTTGTTTCAGCAGTTCAACCGGACCAAAAGTCCCCTTAGAAAATGAACTCTTAGAGTGTTTTTACCTTAAAAGGACTGATTTTATATTGCCAGAAATCATCGCAAAATCAGAAAAATCATGTGTGGTTGACGGGTAAATACAAAAAACATGTGTTCTGATAACAAAAGTCGAAAGTCCCTAAGGATGACCTTTCACCAGAAATAACACTCTGCCCAACCAAATGCGACACGATTCACAAGCAAGCACTTAACCAAACAACCATCCTGCGATAAACGTAAGCCAGAGCAAATGCCCTTAACTGGCGATAATTCAACAACTGATACAGAACCGTCAGTCTCGCGTCATAGAAATAAGACAGACCAGAAAACCGCATAGCCTTCACTGCATCGTGCTTCCACGTATCGCACCTGAGGTCTGCTGTGGTTTTGACGCAAACCGGCACCTACCATTTGACCGTCTCGGTTTCAGCTAGTCCATTCAAATCAGACCGGTATACACTGTGATGACCTTGCATCTTGTGTTGGCATTTCGGGGTTCTAAATGCGAGGACGACGTAAAAGCGTATGAACCGTCAACTTACCAGATTTGCTTTAAATTTACAGCCACAGTGGCATTTTTGGAAGATACGTTCGCTCGTATCGATCCCCCGTTTTGTTTAGTGGAATCGACAGTGATTTTGCCTACCTCAGGACCGTTGATCAGAAGTGGCTTTTGCGAATGTTCATCAATTGACCTTTTCACCAGGATGACCATACGGTCATTTCTGGCCACAGAATAAACCTCCATACTTTTGGCCTTGAGATCAAATAGCTGTTTGGTCTGGAAGGTTGGAAATACACTTTTGAATACTTGAATACATGTCCTCGCTAAATTTGCGAGGTCATGAGATTTATCACTAAAATGCGATACTACGCGTACGCAAAACGTAGGTGAAGAAAATTCAAACTTCAAACTATAGGGATTTTAGTCCTGATTGTTGCAAGAATTGATGCAAGTCCAAAAAAGGCCCGGAGAGAACGGAAAATTGATCTGAATTAGCGACAAACAAAAAAAACTACTCACAAGGTTGCTGCAAACCGTTCGACAGCGCACAACCTGTTTCACCCTTCTTGAAGCCCATCAGGTAGGCGGTTTCCGTCAACCTTTGGTTCTACTTGAACCCAAATTGGACTGATTTCGACAAATACACTCATTTGCAAATCAATTTGGTTTTCACGGGAGACTCCAGTGGATCTCTCGTTTGTGATTTACAAAGAAATAGAAAGGAATACACGATTACTCAGACTGCAGCAAATTTGCACAAGACCGCTGTGCATTCCATATCATGCGTCAGGATCAGGGATACGTCTGACGGCGCAACATGTATCTAGGTTCTGGCTGAATGCACGGAGGTATACCAACGAATTTGAGTTTACGCGCTTTCCTACCTATTTCTTTACAGAGTAGTCATCGGACAATTTTGTAATACTCGCGAAATTTTGAGGTATAATTTTTATGGCATTAGTTGTCTCAACCGAGACTACCAAATCAAAGAGTTTCCTCACCGTATGTATGCAGCGTGTATGCCGCTTGGTTGTTTGCAGTTATGCTTACCTGTGTTCTACGAGCGATAGTGCCCAGTTCTGACAGGAACTATCAAGGAACCGAGCTAGTCCAGTGGAACCCTTCACATTCAACAACTTTCATAACCTCGGGCTACACCGAGCAGGATGCTGACAAACCAGTTGGCTGCGGAAATGACATCCTAATGAGAATCAAACATTGCCTCAGCATCACGGTGGTTGAGAAAGCCGCCTGAAGCCTTAACACGGCTGAAACAGGATTTCATACATCACTGCAGACTAAATCTCTAACCATGCGGCAATCTAATAAGCAAGGTCAAAGATAAAACCCGAATTCAGCTGAATTCGGTTTTTATCTTTGACCTTGCTTATTAGATTGCCGCATGGTTAGAGATTTAGTCTGCAGTGATGTATGAAATCCTGTTTCAGCCGTGTTAAGGCTTCAGGCGGCTTTCTCAACCACCGTGATGCTGAGGCAATGTTTGATTCTCATTAGGATGTCATTTCCGCAGCCAACTGGTTTGTCAGCATCCTGCTCGGTGTAGCCCGAGGTTATGAAAGTTGTTGCCCTGATTTCACGAACCTTGGACTGAGGGGCTTGGCAGGACCCCAGCAGTATTAGAGGTTCATCTGGAACCAAAAGAGCTGCAAAGTACAAGGTATCCAATACAACAGCCGAGAAGGAAACAACTACCCCGGGGCAGTGGCTGCCACGGGGTCAAGACGCATCGATGTCGGGCCTCGGTTTCAAGCCCCAACAAGACCGTTTTTTAAACTTGGTGGACAAATGCTTTTTGCTACCCAGATAATACACGAATTCTCACAAGAGCGTGGCTTACAGAGGCCCTGCTTTCGGCAAAACTCAGCCTGACAATCAAATTAGGAGAAATTGAAACTTGAGCTAAACCTGACTCACCACTCAAAATGGTGCCGAAGAAGACCATCTGTATTCATTTGAGTCTTACAGAGAAACCAAACCAAAGTAGTTGTTGAAACTAGAGCTCTGTTGCAAACAGCGTTTCGCGTATCTCTTGCCACACATCTCCTTTTAGGCAAGCCACGATGGTACATTGTTACGAGGGCATGCTTCGGCCTGTGGAAGAAGGCTTTTTTCTTGTGTATTGCGCAAAGATCAACTGGAAAACAGGGCACACCTACCAGTGCCTTTTAACGTCTCGGACAGCACTTGGACAAAGTCGGTGATCCGCTGCAAGAGGTTGAATAAATAGCCTAAAGTTGTTCCAAGGTCAACAACTGTTATATCTGCTGGTTCGCCAATCTGTTGTATCTGCTACTGACCGTAAATGTTGTTGGGTCCGAAGAAGCTGCTAATCTTGCCCAATCCCTCAACCGTGAAGCAGAAGATTCCCCACTGACTCTACAAACACACAGACCAAAAGCAAGGGAAGTAAGGGGCGGAAATTTATAAATCAGAATTTCAAATAAGTGATTAGAAAACATTTAAAACAAGCGTATACAGTGCGTAATTCCAATTAATGTCAAAACTCGCTTTGTGAATCCATCTAAATCGTTTATCGCCAAGCCAAGAGGCGCAAATCAATGTGATTTTATTGAAAATTGATTTACCAGGTCCTTTAAAGTCTGCCAAAGAAGCATGAAGAAATCAGCTTGACTTCACCAAACCGAAGTTTGCACCAAACGGTTATGCACCCAGTGAAGTGTAATGGTACCGTAGATTCGAACGAAATTAACTTGATTTTGACGACTGTTCACTAGTTGATCAATTCTGAAGGTGACGTAATCTCTTAGGCATACTATGTCATTTCCTTATCCCTAATAGTCAAACGTTTGTATGTATGCTTATAACTGGACATGGTAAACCCTAAGATTGCGTAAACTATGAAGAACAAACTATCAAAATAGATTCCCGACCACAAAATCAGGTTTAAAGATATTCAGGATGTAGGGAGCTTTCTTGCATTTTCGCAATACAAACACTGTGAGTCGGTACACAGTACGTGTGAATTTGTTATATATACTGCTCGTGATCAAGTCGCAAACATCACCAACGAGTTTATGACGTGGGTAATGAGTCGATCCATTGAAAACTGTTATAGCGGAAGGAATCCCACGTGGGGGGTAGGAGAATCTCGCAAGGAACCATCCTTTTGGAATCTCATAACAACTGAACAGGGTCTTTGGACGTGACAAATCGGTTCTTTGTCATTCTGTTCGTGCTCTCAGACACCACGATTCTGTTACTGCGCCTTCTACCGGAAGCATGCCAGGAGGATTGCCTAAACTATTTGGATCAGTTATGCAATATGCGATTTACGCAATCAATACAATCCTCTCAATTTCCTTATCTGATCCCAGACAGCGGTAAACCATATGGTGGGTTAGATGAGAACCAAATATTTTATGCATGTGACTGGTTCGTAGCTAAACGTCTGGGTGGGCATTTCGGTCATACGTTTCCAGGCCCATCCAGAAAAGCTAACTGGACGTTTTAGCGGTGCGTACAAAATCAAAAGGTATAAACATACCTCCAACATTCCGAAATCATCAGTGTAGTCATCAGCCTTGGCTTTGAATTCAAATTTGGAAAGCCAAGCCCATCAAAAAAGGAAAAAAAAACATCTAAAGAGGAAAAAAGACAGAAAACACAGCTGCAAACGACATTGCTTGTGTTATTTTGCCACAGAAAAGCAAGTCAGTTTTACAAGCATTCAAGCGTTACAGCATATCTTCTCTCATCTAGTTGATGGAAGGTGGAGGAGTGTATAGTTGCACCCCCTCAAAATTGGTAAAATGTGGGAATTACTAACGTCAGTGCATCAGGACAGCAGGTGAACCAGAGGTATGGGAACACCTTGAGCTCTGTGCTGAAGGAAGTTGTCAGATCTGCGGTTTCAACTTGTCACAGTCATTATCACCAGCTGTAAATCTGTCCAGTAATTGCAACTAACTCAGTTTCGTCCGTCCATTCTCTGGAGAAATACGGGGACAGCTGCATTCTGGAGGCAGTAGCTCACCTGGTTGATACGTGAATCTAGGTTTGACAGTAGATTTCTCTTTCTGCAGATCGGGAGGAAAGGCTAGGCATAGAAGCCAACAGCTTGGATGCACAATGGCGTTTGATACGTGACTAGATCATGTCTGCCAGTACCCGTAACCATTGGTGAGGTCCTCATTCAGGAAGGTGACAATGACCACCACATCTGCATTCTCTGGCAATGGCAATCTTATTTCACTGACATTTCATTGCTTGTCTTCCTCTGGTCCATCCTCAATCTCTGCCTGGCCAAGCGACAAATTCGATCGGTTGACATGCGGAACACGTGACCAACATATGGAGGGAACCATCAATTCCATGGCTAACGGGTAGTACCACAATGGCTTTCACACCGTTTTCGCGTCCCGTTTTTGATGACCGGAATGCGTGTTGATGTGCCGTGTTCTGCTGGCAATTCGTCTTCATTTGGGTAATTGGAGATTCTCCACCTGTTTGAAGCGGACCGGATATAAACAGTCTGTCCTTATTTTTTTCGGAAAGGTTTGGTAACAATCGGTAGATTTATTGCTGGGCAACGTTTCGCTTTTGACACAAAAGCTTCGTCAGGCCAAGTGACTAGGTTACGAGGTTGGTCGAGATTTAAGGCGGAAGGAGAACCAATCAGCTAAGTCAAGCTAAATCTCTGTTGGGTATCGGTCGAGGGGTTTTCTGTGTATAGATGAAATTTCATGCTTGAGGTCTTCTCCTGATGAGTAATTAATGTTCACATTCCGCCTATCCGAATGCGCAGTCTCCAGGTCCAGCAGGCCGGCTAAGCTGTTCTTTAAATTGGTCGGTGCACCTCTCCAGTCGGAAGTTTTGCTAGTGGATTACTGAACCGTCTTTTTCACATACCAATTCATTGATGGTTACAGTTCTTTGACCAGACGGTCGAATTTGGTGGTACAAGGTATGGCTTTTTCTGGTGGCGAAATACTTCCCCATCTCCTGAACTTTCACTATCCACTGGAGCTCTTCGTCTTTCTTTAGCCTCTACGATTTGGCTCTTGAGGGATTGACGTGCGCCACCGTCTTCGTTGCTTGCTGGTATGGATTTCCTAAAATCAACAGGGACTAGCCATCTGGACACCAACCAGTGGTCACTTGGTTGTATCTGGCAGGTCGTACAGACAGCTTTCAGCTTTCACCAGGTTTTGCATTCTTCCATACCTCATCAGCGCACACGTTACCAGTACCGTGTCGGTACACAGCGCGGGGGGGGGTAGTGGGGTTGGCTCAGATCGATACTGTTGGGCCGTGGTATTTTTACGTGGAGGATGGGTGAGCATACTTTTTCTGATTTTTGAGGGCCTTACAAAACGAACTGGGGGGCCTGATCGGAATCAGATTGTGCGCCGAACGGAGCGGCAGTCTTGATTAGTGATTACTCATCAGTGGCTGATAGCCACGTGATCTAACTGGGTCGATGGCTGATGTGCACTAGGTGGTTACATGGTACGAGGGTTTTGTTAGAAATCCGCGCTGACCGGAAGCAGTTAATGGTCAACGCACAACTAAGGGAGACGCTCGCCGTTGTTTGTGCGGTGGGCATCAGCTCTAAATCGATCACCCTGATGTGATTCCAAAGGGCTCAGATGACCGAGCTGTGTATTCATAACACCAGCAAGGGTAACAATGCAGTTGCATCTGTCTTGACTAATCATTTTGAATGAATATTGATAGGAACTATGCTACTCAGCGTCAGAAACGCAGCTTGTAGGGGCTTAAAGTGACACAACAAAGAGGCATCGGTTATTATGTCGGGTGGAACTGAGATAAGTGACTGAATGGCCCTGGGATCCAGTTAACTTGCAACACTGGGACTGAGCGCACCTCACTCAATTTGCTTCATAGGTAATCGTTCCTCGTTTGCGAGGCATGCGTAAAGCAAGATGAGGAGAAGCTGAGTTCGGCGTAAATGCTTCTAGATGAAGGACCCTGAGAAGGTGAGCGTTGTAGGTTTTCCAGTACCATAAAGTGTAGGGACTTTGAGGGCTCCTATGCAGAATAGATCTCATAGATTTATCAGTGTTACTTTGTTGAGCGAAATGCCCTCATTTGCAAACAAATTTGTTTTTTCGAGAGGCTCACCTGGACCCAGCTGAATCTCTCGTTTGTGATGTTCGTCTCATGTTTCGGTTGCTACGATATTCGAAATATCGCGATACATGTATAGACGTAATACACTACTCATAAGATCGCTGAAAACTCTTCGACAGCCCACGACCGGTATCGCCCTTCTTGGAGCTCATCAAGTAGGCGCAGTCCCATGGAAACGTCACAAACGAGAGATTCAGCTTGGTTCCAGGTGAGTCTCCCGCAAACACCAAATTGACTTCCAAATGAGTGTATTTCTCAAAAGCAGTCCAATTTGGGTTCAAGTAGACCATAAAGTTACGGAAACTCGGGGACTGCGCCTACCTGATGAGCCCTAAGAAGGGCGAAACCCGTCGTGGGTTGTCGAGGAATTTTCAGCAACCTTATGAGTAGTGCATTACGAATATACATTTATTGCGATATCCCAAATATCGTAGCAACTGAAACATGAGGCGGCCTGGTTCAGCACATTCACTTGCCTGGAAGCATCACAAACGAGAGATTCAGCCGGGTTCTAGGTGAGTCTCTCGCAAAACTGAATTAATTTGCAAATGATTGTACTTATCGAAAGCCTTAAGGGTCCTTTTTAAGTGTAGTTGTGGAATCTGAAGTAGTGGCTTGGTGTCGTTTTCGGAAAAGTTTGATGGCTTTCCGTCGAGAACTCCATCACGGCATCGCGAGGTGAAGTGCTTGCCCCAAGAATGCAAAGATGAATTATAGAGACAATGTCTAAGTTTGCTACTAAAAACTCGGTCACTAACTGTATCAACGAAGATTAAAAAAACGCGACAACATGTTCACAAACAAACAAATGCACGGCTGAATTAGTCGATCGCCCTTGTGTGACGGAGAATTACACGCTTCACAAAACAAAAACGTAGCTGTCTGGTTTTCCAAAGAACTTCTTAAAATCTAGTACCCTAAACTATTGAGCTGGCTCAATAACGCATGACGCTATTCGGGATGTGTAATGAAACGCATCGTTTTGTCAACAATGAAGACACAAAATGGATGGCGCAAGTTGGATGAAACCTCAGGCGAAATGAAGGGGGATATTTAAACCGATGAGACTATTTTATGTCTCGTTTCAGAAGAGCTTGGTAAACAATCGGTAGTTTTTATTTGGGCAACGTTTCGCTTTTGACATAAAAGCTTCATCAGGCCAAGTAAACAGGTCACCAAGTTTTCGAGAAATACACTCATTTGCATATCAGTTTGGTTTTTGCGAGAGACTCACCTGGAACCCAGCTGAATTCCCGTTTGTGATGTTTTCATAACGGAAACTCGGGGACTGCGCCTACCTGATGAGCCCCAAGTTGGCCAGGTTATAAGGCAGACGGGGCACCAATCAGGAAGTCCTCTTCAGATTATCACAATCGGTCAGTAATGAGTGTCAATTAATGGCTCTTGTCGGCTATTGTGGTTGCCGAAATCTTGAATTGATGGGTTGGAGGGGCTTAAAATTAGTTCCGATCAGTTCTTGTTCCTTAATCTTCTACTTCAGGGTGCTTCAGTTGATTATTCACCTCGGGCGCAACTGGTAGATTTTTCTTGGTCTTCGTGGGCTTGTGATTGCTGCGACAATTTAGTTGGGGGGTGAGGTCAAGTTGAATTCAGATGATGACTACTCCTCCTTCTGATGACCGCACACCAACACGGATCATCTCGACTGATCCAAGACCGTTCTCCACACTCTTGTCAGTTCCACGCCTTCTATTCTATTAACACTAGGATGCTTGGCGATTTCTACCGCGTCAGCCATCAGTCTGTGTGATGTGGACCGTAGTTCTCGCCTCAAAACCTCAACATTTTCTAAATCTATTTTGTGCCCCGTATCCAGTGCATGTTCTGCAATTGCCGAGTCTTTTAATAACGCTCGATATTCATCTGCGTTTCTGGCTTGTTTATTTTCCTCTTATGCTCTCCGATTCTAGTGTGAAGTTCCCTGGCCGTCTGTCCTATACAGGCCTATTTTGTCTCATTTTTTAGCTTTGAAATTGGCTTGGGTTGCTATGTAGGACAGTGAATGATGAAAGTACATAACGTTCGCAAGGCTGTCGATCATGGATGAGGTCGCGGTCGTGTCTCTGACTCCCTGCGTACTGACACCGACGTGTTGTCGCACATGATGCGATACTGTAATCTGTATAACAAGGGTTGAAAAACGTACTCAATACAACCGTTTTGTGATTCACACATGTAATAATCCAGTAGAACTTAAAAGGTGTTATCATCGGATAAATGAATTGGTCAGAACTCTGAAATGTTTGCGGCTATCATTTCATTTCGGTTAGGACACGCTGTTTCAAGCTACTTCAGCTTCTCACACAGAAGCTCGGTACCACAAGTGAGAAACAAATCACATTACACAACGTAATGCACTACTCATAAGGTTGCTGAAAATTCTTTGACAGTCCACCACCAGTTTCGCCCTTCCTGGGGCTCATCAGGTAGGTGCAGTCCCCGAGTTCCCGTCAACCTTATATTCTACTTGAACCCAAATTGGACTGATTTCGAGAAATACACTAATTTGCAAATCAGTTTGTTCAGCCACTCGTGGTTGAACGGTTAAGGGTTCAGTCGTTGACCGGAAGGTCGCGGGTTCTGAATTCTCGGAGTTTTGTGAAACGCGTACAGTGGATGACATAGGTGAAGAAGCTGCAAGATCCAACATACCTAGGGATAGTCAGGCAATGGAAGTGATTGTCTGACCAATTACCTGACGATGGGTTGATCCAGTTAGCCAGTAAATTTCGAACTCTGGAACGTAGGCATTGGAGGTGACAAATTCGATGCAGAGCTCCAATCACTGCTTGACTGATCCATAGCAGTTAGTGTAGTGTTCCGTTTTCCCCAGCTGGAGAGGCGGCAGCTGACAAACTAAGTGAGCGTTTCCGCAGACTGCTCACATTTCGATAGTTTTCAAAAAGCCGAATTAGATCAACTTTGCAACGTAAATGGGTGCGCAATGCGTGTCATTGGGACTTGATTCCCTAGTGCATAATGTGACAATCTTATCCCAGATCAATCGTGCACTTTAAAGGGTTTCAATTCTTGAGCAAGTATTCCTTACTGAGAACCTCCAAAACAACTAAGTTGGCCCCATAGTGTTATCTTCTGACAGCCGAAGCAATCCATCCATACAGCTTTGTACTTGGCGAACTACACACTCATTTGCAAACAAATTTGGTCGTGCGAGAGACTCACCTGGAACACAGCTGAATCTCTCGTTTGTGATTTTTCCATTTCTCTAATTCCGTGTAATTTAGTTTCAAGTAGAACATAAAGTTGACGGGAACTCGAGGACTGCGCCTTCCTGGTGAGCCCCAAAAAAGGGGCGAAACCGGTCGTGGGCTGTCGTAGGATTTTCAGCAACCTGATGAGTAGCGCAGTACGAGCTTTGTACTTGATTTAAACAGTTGCAATGTACACATTCTTTGACGGTCTGCGCGTTTCCTAAAACCCCGGATTGTGCATCATCCGAAAGAAAATGCACATATTTCACATATTTTCACGCCAATCCCATCAGGAACACTGCCAAAAGTAGTTTTTTTTCAAATGAACTTTCCGTTCTAAGTGCACCCCATGGTGTGGCACGTGCTGCCCTTTTCCCCATACTGACGAAAAATGCGGGTTTGCTTCAAATTTGTAGCTAGAATTTCCTATTTTAGCACAACCTGCTAACACAACGTGCTAAACTGGCTTCCTGGTTGAAGATTTCCTTCGATTTGGAATGGGATTCGTGATATCAGGTGGAACCAATTAATGCAGTGGAGCAGGTGAAGAAAACGCAATGATGCGTTACGTCAGCTGAGATTCGTAGCCGACGGTAATACATGCGTTAGACACAGAATATAGAATAGATCTGGAGAATGTGGAAGTTTTGAGGTGGGGACTGCGATTCACACCACAGCCGCTCATATCCGATGCGGTGGAAATTACCAAGCATCATAGCGTGAATAGAATCGAGGGTGTGGAACTGGCGAGCGTATAGAGAGTGGTCTTAGATAAACCGTGACTGTGCGGTTGTCATTGCGTGTAGAATCATTAGCAAAAACAGGGCGTGGAAGTCCCAACCCGACCAAAGGTCACACACAACTATCGTAGCACTAGCTCGCCTACACAGACGGACAAAAAGTTCAAACGACGTTCAAGTATGATCATCACGTGAACCAGAAGAAGTTGACCCTGAGCTGGACCCAAATCCATTTAGGTTGCCCCATCAACAAAATATTTGGTGACTCACCCGAACACACAAAATCCCTTGGCCGAGATTGACTTAACTGATTGGTCCTACTTCCGCCTTGTTAAATCTCGACCACCCTCGTAACCTAGTCACTTGGCCTCTGTCTTAGCTTTTGTGTCAAAAGCGAAACGTTGCCCAGCAATAAATCTACCGATTGTTACCAGACTTTTCGGGAGAAAGTAATCTTTGAAGTTTGTTTAACAGTGAGGGAGGTAAGCATTTACTCATCCGTCAACACGCCGTTATTGATTGTGTATACTCATGCATAACATGGCTGGTGCACTCTTGAGCAATACTGTTGACAGGCTTCGCTGTCGCCATTATGAACAGAAGTTATTTTAGGTTTGTCAGACCCACAAAATGTCACACTTTATTATCGGATGTTGAGAATTTCATGGGCACAAATGTCAGACAATGAGTTTAGTGGATCATTTCTTTATGGGTTTAAGGAAGATGCTGGAGGATCTTGAAGTTATTTGTATCATTCATTATCGGTGGAAGAGATGTGGAGCAAGTCAGTCAACAAGTCATTTCGGCTAAGAGTTTTCCTTCATCTCGCATAAACACAACTCGTCCACGTTTCGCTTCATTTGTATTAGCATCCAGGAGGGTCATTTGCTTAGTCCTTATGAAGGTCTAAGTTGTGGAGTTACATTCAACAGGACTGTCCCAAGCGACGTACAGTTCTCGGATGGTGCAGCCGGTTTTCCCAATTTCTTGTGCATCGCGTCTCACTTTCAGCGGCACAAAACCGCCCAGAGCGCTGATCTACGCCCATCTACGTTGTACTTTGATGTTAGAGCTATTGAATGCACCCAAGTTCGTATCCATCGAAATTATGCGGGCATGTTGGCGTGTAACCTGTGACTAACGCACTGAAAGTACACATCTAATGTGACAAGCCTAGAAGAGATCTTCGGCAGGGTGCCAATCATCGGAGAGTAATCCATAATATCAGGATGACTGTTAGAATGGCAACATGGTTTCATTACGATATGAACACAAAGTTGAACGTTTAACTTAGTTTACTACTTCAATGAAGGCCTTCTTTACCATCTTACGCAAAGCGGCCTGTACTTTCAAGGCCTGGGGCAAACTATGCCTATCGCATTCTCTTACCGGTCACTACAGCAGACGATATGCGATTTCACGTCATATCACGCATGTTATCTCACTCATCATCTAAAGTCTTGCAGCACGACGCACAAAATTTACTGTTGCCGAAGCAAAACATCGTCCTCATTGCCACGAGCCAACCTGAGGGGGGGAGGCACATCGGTTGGCTCCACTTCAGCTTTGAGTTGATGGGTCCTGAGTGCTCTAATCAAGCGTTTTTTCACCTTGTTGTTGTTTTTCGGAGCTCTCATGTTGCCGACTGGTCTGTTGTTGGCTGAAACTTGTCCATCCCTTGGACACATGGCCAGTGAACGTGATCCTCATCAGCTCATTTCAGCGGCAGCTTGAACAAGTCCACACGGGGGGTGCAGTGCTGTGAGTTGCACTCCTAACTATGCAAGAGACCGTTCTGATGCATCGGTGTAATAGGAGCACCAGTGTGACTTGGGTTTGATCCACGGGAGCATATGAAGGACTAACGCTTGTGGGTTTTCTTGCCGTAACTTTGAAGAAGGTTGCTAGAAGCCCTAGTTGAACTATATATATATATATATAGCCTAAGTAAAAAACATGAATATCTTGGAGACACTAGTTTACTCACGTTTGCTCTGGATATTTTTAGCCCGTCAGTTGGCTTAAAAAAGATTGGTTTAATTTGTTTTGGGTTGAAATTATAATCTCAACATCTAACTTGATTCGAGTTTCAACGGAAAGCTTATGCGCTTGCTGATAAACAACCTAATGTCTGCTGTCCATAGACAGTTATGACCGGTCGAATTGGAACCTGCTTAGCTATGCTTAAATCTTGTGTATTTCTGTGGTCCACGGGTCACCAGAGCGTTATTCTCAGGATCTCTTCTGTGAACTGGATTACTCAAAGCACGTTATGTATTGGCCCGTGATTTGCGCACATAGAACTGTCGTTAAGACATTGTTTCTTGTATTGAAATGACCTTGTCGAAACTACGCAGATTTATTAGTTTCGGCGACGCAGACGACTCTGACTAGGACGGGGATCGATAACAGAGTCGATACAATGATCTATATAAGTTCTTTCAATGGGCGAGATGACCCAAGTTGTTAGAGCGCGAATCTACTGACCGAAAGGTTCGTGGTTCGAACCCGACCTCTGCCTCTCGACTTCCCCTGTCTAAGCTTGGGTGACCTGGCAGTATCCCGGCCCTCGTGCTTCCTTCGGATGGCATGGCAGTTAGGCACCAAAAGGGTGCTACAGCTGAACGATTTTTTTCCAAGGGTTGAAACGCAAGTGAGATTTTCAAACTTAGAACAGAGCGATTCACACAAAAAATGACAGGTTTTACAGTCTAACTAATTAAACCTCTTCCTCAGCCTCAGCACGTAGCCGTTCAATAGGTTGGCTTAAACCAGTTCCGGAAGTGAGAAACAATTTGGCTACTTTTTTAAATACCTAAATCCGACGTACTCACAGTTGAAGAGTACTTTTTGTGCGTTCACATTCTTGGACAATTCATTGGTCCACAGGGTAGTTCAGTCTGATATTCAGGAATATGTTAAATCCCCAAATGCCGACAAGCCAACATTTTCATACTTACCGGCCAATGTTCCAGTCTGTTGCGTACGTCTCGCCTCTGGGGCTAGTTCACCAGGCGGCCTGACAACCCCGAGGCTGATATCAGAGCAGACACTGTAGAATTGTGATCGCGCTCGCTGTTTTTCATACTGGAGCCTCCGTACTTGAAGTAATCAACTTTGCTGCTTGCCCGGTGATCCTCTCTTTGAGTGACCTTACTTTTCTGGTCTGGTTTCTTGTTGAGTTGATTCGGTGCTTATTGTTGAACAGATGACAACCGTAATCGGCGTAACCAACTGGGGGCACACCACCATTTAAGTGTTAGTAATGTGAAGAGTTTCAGGAATTTTCGCTTGAGATATTCCCGTGGCAATGAAGTCAATCTTTGCTGAAAAGTACATCGGTTTCATCCTCACTGAGAATCATCAGCAGTGCGCGTCTTACGGAACTCCAAGAGTTTTGAACCCGAGACCTTGCGACCAGTGGCTGAACACGTAACAATTTGGCCACGAATGACCGAAAACG
Organism: Clonorchis sinensis; assembly: GCA_003604175.2. Taxonomy (NCBI): domain Eukaryota; kingdom Metazoa; phylum Platyhelminthes; class Trematoda; order Opisthorchiida; family Opisthorchiidae; genus Clonorchis; species Clonorchis sinensis. The sequence goes on along the minus strand of CM030373.1, from coordinate 1,305,340 downwards.
CAGTCCGATTGGCTCTCACGCAGACAGGATATAATGCCATTTCCCCCGCAATGCAAATCTCTCTGAGGTTTCCATTTTTGGTCAGTTCCATCAAGCCCCCAAATGGAGCCTACGTTTTCGAATTCCTTTCAGCTCATTTGTTACTACGTTATATATTGCGCAGGTTTTTGTCAAAGATCGAAAACGTAACGCAAACTTCATATTACTGCACATTTTAATTCGCGAAAATGTGTCAACTACAGTAGCCTCTAAAATCATTGCCTTTTTCGAGCTATCTCATGGCAGCTCACTCTGGAAGAAGAACTTTGCTTTAGTGGGCTTGCTTGGGCGACCTTAGGATACGGGACATAGAATGTCTGCCCATTAAGCAAATCGATAGTTCGCTATTTGTGTCCGGTGCACACAGAGACCTGCGGTTGGACATGGTCGGACATTCCTTTGGATTAATTTCACCTGGTAGAGACTATCAGAATGTTTTCCAACCGGCGAACGGTTTGGTTTTAACCTCGTGCCAAACCACCCACAATATCATGGACTTAGCTAGAAAGTCAGGAACCCGGAGGCATACAACGGGATAAAATGATTCCATGGTACTTGTTATTGGGAATAACGTGATTGTTGACACATTGGTGACTGTGGGAGCTAAGGAATGTACTCCAAAACATCAATGAGGTTACAGTCTTTTGCGAAAGCATTTCTCACCAGTTAACTTTTGCTCACTACCACGTTTGATGACCCAATCCAGTCGCTTCTCACTTTGAACTACTAGCCTGCGGATTTTTGCCCAATTCGATGTTTGGTAATTTGCCTAATCTATCAGACTAACCGTGGCACTTCAAAAGCATAGATTGTACACCTGGACACAAACTGTAGTGACCACTTGAGACAAACCAATCATAGTAAATGCCCCTTCAAAAGTGTGCACGCCTGTAAATAAACAAAGAATGCAAAGAACAATTTTTTTTGTTCCCGCTGCAGAAAAATCGCTTATATTGCATTGTTAAAATGATCAAAATTCAAATAGGTAGTATAACGATAACTAAGTTCCTTCAAATCCCATGGGAATTCGCTTGAGCTAAGTGAATCGATATACCCTGTGGGGATGTGGGGAACGTTCGTTGAGTGTACTGTACGCTATGTATGCTATTTACCTCAGGGGCGATCCAGAATATCATCAGAATATTAATCCGGAAATGAGCATTATTCAGTGCGATAAGATCATGTGGTACTTTTTGATATGCTTGCTCGGAATTCCAGGACTCTGTTTGTTTTCCATTAGTGTATACTTTGGCCATATTTATGACGGCGCACGAATATAGCATCGATTATGTGCTTGGGATTCTATTGATTTTAGATGAGTAGTTTGGCAATTTCTGATAATGTACCCTAATAGACTTACAACACAACCGAAATAAGCCCCAAATAAACTGCAGTTTGTGGAGCTAGATGAGTGTTAATCACACTGCTGGTCAGCAGCTCGCGGTCTAAACATTAAGTCTTCACCTACTGACAAGAAGGCATCGGGTTCGAAACTCTTTGAGTTTCATGAGATGCTCAGTGTTGGCGATTCCTAGGACGGACAAAACAGTTGTGCATTGTTTCTCAGCTTCTTTGGGAAAACGAAATCTCCATTTGGAACCTGGTATTTATCTTGTTATTCATCTTGTAATAAGGAGTATGAATGAAAAGGAAAGCCTGTGTACGTACCCGAACCCTCAATCTCCGGCCTATCGTGGACGCTGGCTCTTCTCCATCCCCATGCAGGGCTGTTTCGCCACACATGCCTACTGGTTTGACAGTTGATATTTAATATCTGGTACTTGTGACAAGAGGTACCTCAGGGGGGTGAGATAGCGCGGTGAGAGGTTAGAGCGCGAATCTACTGACCGGAAGGTTCGTGGTTCGAACCCGACCTCTGCCTGTCGACTTCCCCTGCCTAGACTTGGGCAACCTGGCAGTATCCCATCCCTCGTGCTTCCCTCGGGTGGCCTGGCAGCTAGGCACCGAAAGGGTGTGTTACAGCTGAACAGTTTTCTTTTACAGTGCTACTTGTCAGCTTTTTGTCCACGCTGCGCTAATACGTCAAGATTCTCAACGCAGTTTGGTGTAACTTGTTGGGAAGGGATTTGGTGAATTGTGAAGTAGACTTTGATGTACCCGGATTGTCCTCATCCCTGTCTTGTCCTTCATTCCCAGCGTACTTGAACCACTTAATCCATGAAGTACATTCTGGCAAATTCTTGCTTCCAAAAGAACTTTGAATCCGAAACTAAAGAAAGAACGCGTGGCACGAACTAGGGTGCTCCAACGTTTCCGTCACTGGAACTCCACGGTAGATTCATGCGTTATGCGGTAACGGCGAAGCTCACTCACAGTAAAACAACTTTGGAGTTAGCAGCACCAAAAAAATATGACTTAATTGTAAGACGCACGGTGATTGTTCCGTTGAACAAACTAGCTGGAGCATTCATTGGGTTCTTTGAGTTTTCTTTCACACCGCAGACCTCACAATTTCCAATTCCAGTTTTTGGGAAGCCGCCAACTATCTTTTTTTTGTCAAATTTATCCGAGTCCCATCAGTTTTGTGACCAGTCTCATCGTCCCAAATGATCCCGCACCTAGTTTGACACTCCTAGCAAGCTCCCGTGCCTTTTTAGGCGCCTTTCAAGTTTTGCCAAACTCTCTTGGTCCTCAATTTTTTATTGGAAAATGCGATCTTTAATCTCAAAAGTACCCATGAACTGCAGATGAAAAAACATACTAATTTTGTTTATGTTCTGCTCACTGATTCGGATTAATCACTTGTCCGTATTTCAGTAACTCGCGCTGGACTGGAATCGTTGAAAAAGCCGTTCAACTTGTTTATCAAAGAAATGAGGCGTGATTCAAAGTCGGAAGGCGAGCGTGAATCAAGAACAGATAATACAAACCTGTGAGTTCTCTGTCCTGAACTGAAAACATCAGTATCCCGTAATCTGCATGTCAGTAACCGTTTCTCTTTGTTACAGAAAGCCATCCGGCTTTGACCCGTCAATAACTCTGGCACCTAGCCTCCCTGAAGCGCAACTGCCCGCCTTAATACTGTGGTCACTCCAGCGCCGTTCTGTGACCACAGGTTTGCAGGCTATTTGCGGACCACTGATTAAGCGACTAGGTAGCTACGGCAGACGGGAATCATCAGAGGACTTTTGGTATTCACTGAAGTCTTCAGCACTTTGTACAGATTGTTCGACTTCTGAACGGCTCCCTCTGGCTGAATGTGCATTGTACTGCCGTCAGACGGGTCGCATACGTAGCCAGGCACAAGTCACGTGTGACATCACCTAACAGGCCTCACTGCGGGCGGCAGACGAGGAGACAGATGACAACCCACCGAAAGTCGGATACGAAAAAGTCTGCTAACAAAACTAAGGTAGCAAACCGCCCCAAGCCATACCTGACGATTGGACACTAACTTGGCTTGAACGAATGGTTTTGAAACTGCGCGTCTAAAAATACATTATTCGGGTCCTTAGTTCTTGGTCGAATTACTGTTCCACTAAATTCCAATGAATCATTCCAGTTTTGATTGGTTGCTGACATAAACTGTGGCGGATCCGTACTCGTTTAGTCGAGATCAACGACACATAAACTGTGGCGGATCCGTACTCGTTTGGTCGGGATCAACGACATAAAGTTTTGATATGATCAAACAACATGCATTTCTTTCAGACTGCCGGGTGTAAATTTATATGGACCTCTTGAATTTTCGTGGGAGTTTGCTTGATTTCTTGAGCGGATACATCAGTGCTCACGGCGTTTGTTACTTAGCTGCATTGCGCATGCCAAGATGGATTCAAACGAAACTACCGTTGGCGCATGGACAGACCCAACCTCTGTCCAACATCTAACAACGCATTAGTTGTCCGAACTCATAAATGATATCCTGGCAACAAACAACCTTGCTTTGTATGTTCCCATTCATCATGAATGATTTATGGTCCCATGGATCTATCTAACTCACATAAAAAGAAAACTTTTCAAGACTGAATTCTGCTCACGGGGTGACAGCACAACAGGCATTGGTTCCATTTACAGGCCATGCGAGCATTTTCAATTCCCATCTAACTCAGAAGCAAACGTTGATGCATTTTCCGAAGACGAAAAAACACACAACATTTTTGACACTCAAACTAATTATTCCGCGCAGTTCTTCGAATTAACTGCAATGGTTCGATTGGAAAATACTAAATTCGTTTAAGTGAAGTTTAATTTCTACCATGAAACACTACGGACGCAGCACTGATCAAGCTTGAGGCGGTATGAAGTTGTAACCTTGTCCTTCACGAACTAGAGTTTGTTGTGACACCAGGCGAATGAGTTTTCGTCGCTATCTTGGCTGTTTTTTTTCATGATATGCACGTAAATAGGACCAGTCTCCATTCAAGGTAACTGTAAATGATACAGGTATACTCGTGTAGGGATGATTCATTTCTTGACTATCACAAGGGATGAGTACTATTCCAAAAGATGTCTTAAAAAACTGACACACAATGTGTGGTTTCGACCATCGTGGGAACTTGCCTGAACTAGCTGACTACCTCATACAGAGGTATTGCGCTGTTCAGCAGGTACTTTAGTCGCGGACAATATTCAGCACTGTCGAATTCAGTGACTCGGTCATGTTTCACGCATACCGAAACGCTATCTACCGATGCGAGTGTTGTTCTCCGTTCCTGCTTTGCAATAGCGCAACCTATGTATTCGCAGAAATTTGCAGAGATTACGCAGGGGTTCAGTTGCTGGTGGTACAAGTTAGGCAGTTTTCACAGTACGATGTACAGTAGTGGAACGTTCCGATTTCCAGGTCCGCACTCTCACGTTTGCGTACTGGTTTGATTCAGATGATACACTTGTGCGCCTGGGGCATACTCGGTGTAAGAACTTCTCAACTGTATCGTATTAAACCGCAATCAGTAAATTTGCTGGTATTGTCAATGGGTTTCGTCCAGCACTCCTTTTCTTGGGAAGAATTTGCAGAACAAACGCTTGCAAACAGACTTGAAACCTTTGGATAGGGATTACTTCTAAACTATAGAAAGAATGACTTGAAAAGACTAACAACAGACAGGGAAAACGGGCAGGAGACCAGGAAACACAAACTGAAACAAGAGTAAATGGACAGGTTGATCAGGAAAGTGACCGAGAGACAAGTGTGATAAAAGAGACAAGAAATTGGAAAAGCTTTTCTTTTCAGTTGAATTTGTTAAACAAAAGATATAGTTAGGACAAAAAATAATGGCGATTGCAACCAGCTAAAGCAAGGTGGACGTGAAACCAAGTTTAGGCATTAACAAGCCGGTTCGATTAAATTGACTTGTGAACGTGACAGAACAGTGGAGATGGGAAGAATAGGATAGCATCCACAAAGAACTTTGAGTGTTCTTCTACTTCTAAATGTAAGTCCTTCAGCTGTAACACCCTTTCGGTGTTTAGACATTAACAAGCCGGTTCGATTAAATTGACCTGTGAACGTGACAGAACAGTGGAGATGGGAAGAATAGGATAGCATCCACAAAGAACTTTGAGTGTTCTTCTACTTCTAAATGTAAGTCCTTCAGCTGTAACACCCTTTCGGTGCCTAGCTGCCATGCCACCCGAAGGAAGCACGAGGGCTGGGATACTGCCAGGTTGCCGAAGGCTAGACAAGGGAAGTCGACAGACAGAGGCTGGGTTCGAACCACGGACCTTCCGTTCATTAAATTCGCGCTCTAACCACTTGAGCCATCTCGCCCCAATTTCTAAATGTTCTACGAAGCAATATAACCAACGGAGACCCGAAAAATGACCATTTGCCGAGCCGTGTGCAATTACACTTCTGTGACGATGGCTCGTTGAATTGAGATGGAAACCGCACCGCATCAATCCAGCAATGGATACTACTATCGATTTCGCCACTTATCCGAACAAGACGACATTGATTTGCTCGTAACAGTACGGTTGAGTATGGCTCTATCGGTTTTATTAACAATTGAAGGACCAAAATTTTTCGAGGTTGTTTAAGTGTAGATCTGCGCCTGCATATTTGATGCGTAATAGAATCGAATTCACTTGATTTCGGCTCAGTTTTTTTTCGGTTCACAGTCCATGCACCAAATTGCTAAGGTTGCAGCTGCTACAGCCGCGTTCACCGGAGAAAAGGAGACTAAGAGAATGACAGGTGCGCGTTGGAGGTGATATACCAATCCATGCATTGACGATACATGGAACCGTTTGTCCAGTGTGCCAAGAAGTTAGGGCGAGGCGACGAACGCGATACCTTTGAGGCAAGAGCGCCATTGGCCGCGTGACACAGCAGTACCTGTCAGGGTCACTAACCCCTGACTGTCTCGTTCCATGGTCTGGGCAAGGTAAACAACACAGTAAACACTTCTTGTAAGGAGGAATTCCAACTATGCCTGGTAAGACGTGAAGTACGCGCCTGAGTGTGAAATCAGGCCAGTCATTTAACAGGCTGACACTCAGCTGATTAATCCACCCAGGACGCTTATTCCATGTCGCGTTGTGCACTCAAATTCGGCATAATTCCGTCGAATACCCTCCCTATCGCGTGTGTTTGACCTTGCAGTTTAAAGGTTTCTAATCCCCGTTCCACATAATTCGTATTAATTTGGTGTTTGCCGATACTTACAAGACTAAATGCCAGTGTAAAGCCGTGTAAAGTTGTCAAAATGAAACGTGTGATGGAAGATGGAATAAATGTTGAACCAAAAAGTTCAGCAGGTCACTAAAGGAGCTCTCTGTTGAGGTTGGCGCCCTTTGGCTGATAATTTCTCAGCCTGATGAATCAGCCCTCAGGCGCATGCATTTGACCTTGAGTGGCTCAGCTCGCCGAACACCCGACCAAAGAACGTTAGTCTGGTTGTCTGCTTTTACCTATTGTATGTTGTTCTTTCATAAAAAGTATGATTGGATTTCTCCTCTTAGAGTAATAAAGGACAGACAAACGAGTTTGTTTATATACTAAAGCAAACAAGAACAACTAAAGTTCTGTCCTGCCTACACAAGTGAAACAAACCAATGCCACTAAGCCAGAGGGTGTTGGGATAATTGCCCAATAGTTTGAAGGTCAGGCTAATCCCAGTGTATGTCCGCGCCACTTCTGCGTGGCTCAGTTAAGGCATCACCCAGAGTAAGAACTAGTGGACCGAAACAAGGGAGTGTTTGTACAGTAGCATCAGTTAGCCGACTAGCCGAAAGAATCTGGGACGAAATTTTGGATGGTGGTAAAACAACGAATACGTGTTTCGTATTATGAATACTTTCGTTTCCAAACGAGAGATACAAATACCAAGACGTGAGAGAGCTTCCCAATTTAGAACAGTGGCTTCAAACACATGTTGCACAGATAAATTATAAAAAAAGTGAACTCGATTGATACCATCTGAAAGCCAAATGTGGGGTGCCACTCTTCGTCAGAACTGATATGGAGTTTGAGAGTCACGGAGAGCATTTCCTCAGTTCTAAGAACCGTTCACAATAAGATCGAAAATAAACATGTGTCTGACCGAGTCAACAATCCGACGACCTCGGGCGACAGCAAACTAAGCCTGTTTGTCCATGTTCTTTGCGGTTGGAATGCCCATTAAGGGCGTGGGTAACGCACATTCGGCCAAGCGCGCGCACGAAGCACCTGTTTCCGGAAAGGACAAGGTCTGTCGGAATAGCCACTGCAATGGTTCGGTTAGCTGGTTCTCTGTCGATCCATCGGAAGGTCTCCTTTGTGTTTACATCATTGGGGGTGTCAGCGATGTGCTCACCTTTCCTGGTTCCGGTTGATAACCGGTGCCAATTATCCGTGAGATAGTCTTATTTGAACTGAGAATGCGACAACTACGAGCAGTGTAAAACCTCACTGTGTTCTGAACAAGTACTGCGTTTTCTTATTCCTAAGTATCTTCACGTCAGAATATGTTGAAAGACATCGAAAGGCATTATCTCACCGGTACACGCCGAGCATCTGCGAGTTATTCGAAAGACGGTGCACTGTACCCAAGGGACTGGTTACCGGTGGTGAGTATATATATTATATTTGTGATAGTCGAAGGGCAACAACACCCAGTTTTAGCAAAATCTAGAAATCCTAAATAGGGACTCAGAGTCCTGTAACTGAAGTCAATCAATTCTGAAAAGTCATTTTGAGCAAACGAGTATGAAAATATGAATAACTGAGTGAAGAAACATGATCTGACCGTGGGAACGTCTACGATCTACGAATTGTGCAGTTTGGCGTTATCGTTCGTTGCTGTAGCTCTATTCGTTTTTCTGTTCATTAAGCTGGGCAATTTGTTTGCCACCTGTAGCTCTATTCGTTTTTCTGTTCATTAGGCTGGTCAATTTGTTTGCCAGCGTTTTGCCACCAACCGAGGCGACACAATGCACCGTCGAGTCTTCACAGACTCCGGTTGGTGATGAAACGTTTGCAACCAAACTGCTCAGCTCAACCAACAGAACAACGGCCAAATGCCAACATTTGCCTCGACAGCAGTGTGGCAACTATTGACGCCAGAAACCGTGTGGACATTAGGATGCCAAAACCTAGCTGTCTAAAACCATTGTGTCCACCAGCAATTGACATGGTGATGTCCACCGCGAATGTACTTGGTCACAATTTGACTGGCATCTGTTTCCTATGCTTTTGCGCATCGGTCGATTCGCCTTATAATTTATGCCCGCGACAAGTGCCCGGCTAAATTAGGTCCGGCACACCTCCGTGTCACTCATTTGATTATCCTTATTGGATGATGAGTTCCCCTTTTTTCAAAGGAAGTCTGCTTGGTTTACATGGACGCTGAAGTTGTCACATGGGTCAACTTGTAGTCACAGGGTTAACACAAAAATCCTTTCAGCCTTCACGAGGGTATTTAGACCTAGTTCCTGAAAGATATATATTGAGTCGGTTCTTTGAAAGAGCTTATGGTTAGACTAAAAGTCCGTTTTGAGTGTTAACAGTATGCCGAATGATAACTATTCACGAAAGTAATTCCTCAGTTTGAATTGAATGAGAATAACACCGTCGCCACTTTGGGCGGAAATCGATGTTTGAAAGAAATTCTCCTCAAAGCCGCTGTATGAATCTGCAGCAGACTCGATGATTTTTCTTAGCGTGGTTTGATGATCTGACTCGGGGTGTTTTACCATTACTGATATGCACACACCTCCCCATGTAGTTTTGGCATTAACTTGTTACCACAAACTGCGGCCAAATTCAACGGCAATCGGCGCCGCACAAGCGAAGATTAGTAAGCATTATTCACTAGTGGACCAAGTCTGCTCCGAGATTGCGAAGGTACCTTCAAAGTCATCAAGCCCGGTGACCTTACAGCATATCACTACCCTTAGCATATCTTTCCGGGGTGAGGGGCCAGGGGTTTGTCGACCAGCGATGGGATGTTGTCTCTTGCGAGTTTCGGATACGCCCTGCGATTTGAATGACTAGGCTAGGTCAGCATCCGGCATAGTTGCATACGTATGTCGCACCATTCTGGTTCCGTAGAAGAGCAGATTACGGCCTAATATGAACAAGAAACGTCCTTGATTACTTTGGTCCACATACAGACAAATGCAGTGTGCTGTGATGCGCAAAAAATCGCTTTTAGGGAAACAACACAGATTGCTTGTTTTCCATTATGCATCACGGCAGCCACCTGCAAGGCCGGGCTTCTGATACTTCTTATGAAAGGACATAGGCATGGCATAGGTTCTGTGGAGATGTTGAACAAATACAGACGTCGGTCTTTGACGTCCGTTTACATCACTCTTTTGAAATGTCCTCCTATCCGGGCGCACTTGTTCTGATGAGGCCACACCAAACGGGGAAAATAAACAAATAAATAAATAAATCGTTCCGCTGTACCGCCCCTAAGGTGCCACCCGAAGGAAGCAAGAGGTTTGGGGTACTGCCAGGTTGCCCAAGTCTAGACAGGGGAAGACGAGAGGCAGAGGTCGGGTTCGAACCACGGACCTTCCGGTCAGTAAGGTCGTGCTCTAACCACTGAGCCATCTTGCCCCAACGGGAAAAAAGCACTGGACTCCGAACATTCCAAGCAAGCGTATTTTCACCCCTAGAGACATCTGAATTTTCACGTTTTAACCGGTGAACATTCTCAGGCCTGTGCGATACGGCTGGTTCAGCCGGTGCTTCCAGCAGCTATCCTGGATGTGTCGATCAACTGAATCGTCTGTCCGGATTTCCCAGTCAGGTAGCGCCATAGATGTTTGAAACCGGAGGTCTCATTCCTAGCAGTGCTGTAAGCTTCACGAGATCACCACCATCAGGAGGGAAGTTCTGAAAATAAACCTGGATTTTTTCGTTATTGTAGCAGGCTTTCAGAAATGTATTGAGATGTACTCACCATAAGCAGCACCAGCGGAACGATCACCGTCCATGGTGTATTGAGTTCATAGCAGAGAATCGGCATAGTCCCGCAGATACCTACGATAACTGTCTATGATCAGGTGAACGAAGCTTGACACTTTATATCCGTTTATCCTGCGGATCAGTTAGCAGCAAGATTTTGAGTATCTTTAATTGCCTCTTATTTTTTGTACTTGCTAAATCAATGATGTGCCGTCAGGTTGCCTCACCACTTGTATTCCGATTACAAAGTATAGTTTCCTGCGAATTCGTTGACAGTTTCACCATGGAGAGTTTCTACTCAACTATGCAGTCAAATTTGACCGAATTAGCAGAATAGTCTACTTCGGTAGTCCTAACGACGCATCGAAACTCGCTTGGCTTGTTTGTTTTCCAACGTACTTCGGTAGTCCTAACGACGCATCGAAAATCGCTTGGCTTGTTTGTTTTCAAACACTGAATACAGATGTCGTCATCACAGTGCCTCGGACGAAAACATTCTTGCCAGAAAAAACCATCCTTATCTAACATTTTACCCATTTGTTGGAAACGAACAGCAACAACCTACAGTACAAACTGTCGACTAACCAGGCTTAACCAGGCTTAACCAAGTTGTTCCGTCACAGCGGGTTTATGTGGTACGATTTGTGCCCATTGCCCCACGCGATGGATCACTCGAATCTCGGTCTGATAAATCAACCTCATTTTGGGATTTCAATTCGCTGAATGCTAAGATGTAATGCACACAAACTATCAATCATTTCCGTACTGGTTTTGCCTGTCCAAAAGCCAGCTCGATGCATCTGTTCAAATGTTCAAAAGTTTTATGAATCTCTGCGCTTTAGTTACAACGAGAAACGAGCATACAGCCTTTTTCAGTTCACCTATTAAACACCAATGTTTAAAATCACAGTTACACCGTACATTATCATTTCATCTAGGGGGAGTGTTAGGTAAACTCAGTTTCTCGAAAATCGGTGCATTCTGACGTTTCCGGTTGGCGGTGACGATATCAAATAAATTAGACATTGAACTCAATAGCTCCATTGTAAATTCCCTGTTGACTCTGGTGCTCTGCTTGGTTTGCAAACGTTTTCAATCCAGCTGTCAAGCTCTTCAGCCGAAAAAGCTGTTTTTCTCAGAAGGACAGATTTTTGGGGTTGCTTTCAGCCTCCTTAGCTTGAGTCCACAGCTTAGGAACGTTATTCATTACTGACAGGAAAACAGGAGCAAACCAGAAGACATCCGCACCAAAATCTACTGGTAACATCTGCCTGTCCACGTATTTTCCTCGTAAAAAGCACTCCTGGGGATCGGAAAGTCACATCGGTTCGCTTCGTCATTTCTGAACTTTCCCGTTAACTTCTTCCTCATCCTCATGAAGAACAACGACGACGATAACAACAGGTGAGAACACCGGTGATTCACTGCAACACAACCATGAAAGTTTATTTGAACAAAGCTTTATAATGGAAAATAAAAAATGGGATAGGAAAGAGGGGCTACAACAAATATCCGCGGTGCCTATACAAACTCCCAAACAGAGAATCTGGATAGAAGGTGACAGCATGAACTCTACTGACGTGAGTTAGCCAACACTTCGTTCAGTGTCCTTAGCCAAGCCAATGTCGGGTCACGTGGGCCCATCCTGAAAGGTGAACTGCAACATGAGCACCCCAGCCTTTTCGTAACTGTATTCATTTCCTTGCGCAGTGTAAGATTCTGCCTACCTTCAGCTTTCCGCCACTCAAAATTAGGCGTGAGCTCATCTCAGCCGGTCACGTGGGCCCATCCTAGAAGGCGAACTGCAACATGAGCACCCCAGCCTTTTCGTAACTGTCTTCATTTCCTTGTACAATGTCAGATTCCGCCATTCCAAATTAGGCACAGAAAACAGAGCTCATCTCAGCCGGCGATAACTTGGGATGCGTACCACATGGCTTAGCCATCATAGCTTGAAATATTGGGCTTATCCTTTTTAATTGAAGTACCGTCTGTGTTACGGAGAGCCAGCTTACTGATCACCTCATTGCAAATTCGCTGTTTCAGGCCGATTCCAGCTCTGAGACATCGATGGTAAAAGGTGCGAAGGCATCTGAGATCCTTCGCCAGAAGTGGCTGAGTTTCACTGCCAACGGCCTTGTTTACTGAGGCCTGGTCTTCAAGTATTGTTCTGGCAGTCATGCACAGAATTCGGGATAGTGACATGCTCGTAGCCATGTGTTCGCCAAGTATAGTACATGCAAGGGTATATGGAAGTCACTCGGTCTTTTTGAAAACGCAACCAGTTGCCCGGAGCTTAGGAAGCACGCAAAAACTTCGGTATCGCAAGCGTGAGCAAGTCGGTTTTATGATATCAGACGAGACGAGGCCGTCAGTTTGAAGTCTCGCCCTTAAAATAGACTAATACAGACCAGAATTATCCAAACTTACTCGCCGAGAGAGTGTTCGATCTTGAACCCTCGACGAATCACGAGGGTGTACTACGGCTACTCTCTCAAGAGGCCTATTTAAGTAAGAGTAGGTCTCCAGACCGGGCAACACCGCTTTCTCTAGTGGCCTACAGTGCTCTCTCCTGCCGAGTCTCGTTTCCTTTCCGTTGTTGCCTTTGGAACTGGTTTAGCTGCGTTTAGCCAAAGCGGCTACGGTGGGTATGCCGTGTTTTCAGTTGATATTTCGTCCTGCAGTGTAACCAGTCTATGGTAAGTAGCCGAGAATCACCGTACACGTGACCCATCCTTATGGGGAATCATCAGCAGTGTCCATCTCATGAAACTCAGGGTTTCGAACTCACGAATTAGTAGTTCAAACAGTTAATAGTTCGGCCACGAGCGGCTGATCAGCAGTGTGATTAGCCTCCACTTAAACAATTTATAGCGTCAATTAGTTCGGCCTTAGAGACTACATCAAGCAAACTACATCAAGCAGACTTCTAGGACGAAAGTTTCACCCACCTTGTAAAACGATTCTTCCTCTGGGCCAGCGAACCTCTCCATGCGACCACCAAATTGTCATGACTGTCCGGTCTCCTCCCCCTTCAGTTTGTTACATAAATGAATTTTTTTTGAACAATTGTAAGTGCCGGATTACGATACTCAGATTGTCACGTGACCATTTTTGACGCGTCCCATCATTGGCTTTTGCAGCATGACACGTCTCAGTCAAGACTATTTTTTATCGATAGACCGAGTCACTCCAGTTGAAGAGACAGGGTTCGTGATATCTGGGAAAACTGTTGAAACAAGGGCGCACACGAAGAAATGTTCGCACACCGGCAGAACAACGTTCGGATGTTGTTACCTCGATTAGTGATGAAACAGGCTTGCAATGAGATTGTGACGCTTACCAACCAAAATCATGTTTATTTAGGAAGCTCAAAGAGTATTGAAGCCAGTACATAGCAGTCACTACTCCCAACAGGAAACATCACCGTTGACAAGACACTCTCGTGAAGCAAATTGTGTTACTCCATAGAAAAGGTTACACCGTTCTTGTTCGTACCTACTTTCTGCTACTTTTTACAGAGTTTCTCCTGGCCTTAGTCAACTTTAAGCCAACTAACTGCTCATACATTCTTGAATAGTCACATTTGGGCCTGCTATCATTTAGTCCTGTATTCAGTTCAAACAACTTAGTGCACGTTGTTTGTTGTCCCACTCGTTCACACAAACACACTAGTCATTTGTATTCCATTGACATTTGTCCCACCGGCCAAACTGCTGACGTCCAACCGAAATGATAAATCCCGAACGGTTCCGTTTGAGGTTCACAAAAACCCATCGATCCGTTCCACACCAGTGTGCGCGTGTACTTCCCAGCCGAATGTACTACATTCTGGGCCTGTGTAGATTGTTTCTCACCCAGATTGCACACAAGGATCCGGGTCAACTGTCGCGTTAAATCAACTTTTTCCACGGGTGCGGATTGTTTCGCAGTAGGTTGTAGCACCCTGCTTTTCGCTTCATGTACTAACTTGAAACAAGATTCTTGCACAGGATTTGCATGCATCAGTGGTTGTCATTACTGGATAGAAAAACACATAGGTATTTGGTCAAGGTGAAGTTGAACATATCAGCAACTTTGGATTATTCCTGGTTTCTCCATTTCTGCTCGATAGATCTGTTCATTGGTTTGTTCATTCACGATTCAATCAAGCCTCTACTGGACTGAACAAAACAAAACTGAATAAACAAAATCTTAACCTGGTCACAACCTGATAATTTTCCGAAATTCCCTGAGAACCATGACAAATTGAGACCAATCACTTACGAATTTCTCGCATGTTTAGTCGAGACAATCATTCTGCATGCAGAATTATTACGTTTTCGTAACCAGCAATCATCCTCATGTGCTGAACGATAGCTTCATCCGCCGGATGAAGCGGTGCTTTACACCTCAAAGTGTCTTTCGGATGGAATTCTAACCAACGCATGCAGGCTTGTCTGTTATTTCATGCTTTTGAGGAGTTCCATTATTGGGACGGAACCCCTTGTCAAGTGGTCCCAATGGCTACTTGTTGTATCTTACGTTTAGATGCGCAACTCGATAGAGATTACTCCAGCCCAAGAGGTGTGACGTCACAAAAATTGTTTCTAATGATTGCCGTCTCACGATCAGGCATAAAGTGCGCTTTTTGAGTGTAGGCATACACATTTTATGACTACGTCCGCACCAAAGTCCCAACGAACAGAAGCCATCCCAGCATCACTCATGCCAAGTTTATCTATAAATTCTCTCAAAAGAAATGGTGTTTAATTAAGATAACGTTAACAAGATAACATGGTTGCTACCTAAAGTGGACTGTGAGCACAGGTGTCAAAATTTCTGACACGATGTTTCTGTGGCATAAATCAAGAGCTGATCCAAACAGAAGCAACAACTGCCTTTGCACTACTCATAAGGTTGCTGAAAATTCTTCGACAGCTCATGACCGGTTTCGCCCTTCTTGGGGCTCATCAGGTAGGCGCAGTCCCCGAGTTTCCGTCAACCTTATGTTCTACTTGAACCCAAATTGGACTGGAAACATCAAAAACGGGAGATTCAGCTGGGTTCCAGGTGAGTCTCTTGAAAAACCAAATTGATTTGCAAATTAGTGTATTTCTCGAACAACTGCCTTTCATCTGTGGAAAGATGCTGAATTGTGAATTAAAAACTTGTTCAGCTCAAGCGTCTGCATCTATCCCAGGTTTTTAGTGTAACATTAGTTCCGAACGGTTCAATCTAGCGGCTCTACGGTGGATGTTTTCTAAATTTTGTAGGGCTCAGGTGTAAGATGCAAGCGTTTGTAGTAAGTTGCCACCCGGTTTATCCCTTGCAGGCACCAGTTTTTATCACGCTTACAGTGGATGATAGGGCAAGGCAAACTCCATAGTCGGAAGCCGCATGCTTGAGAAACACGCAGAAAATTTGAAACTATATGAAAAAAACGGGTAATCATATGTAAATATATACAGTTAGGATTGGACTGTATAACTGATTATTGTGGGAGGCGCGAAATCAAAGAGTGAGTGCGCTTCAGAGCCGCGCGAATCTGGAGGAAGAACAAGAGGATGTTTTCATGTGATAACAGGCAATATTAGCCAAGGAAGAGGTAGACGGAAAAGTGAAGCAGGTGAGGGCCCACAAGAACAATTGTAACAGTGTAACGGTGGATACTACTGACGAGGCATGCGAGTAACATGTTTCCTCGTAACACCGCTTTGAATGGTGGGATTTATTACAGAATTTGTGGAATTGCTCTGTAGTATTGGTTTACAATTACGTGATAGTCAGTGAATATCCAGGAAAAGTTCAGGAAGACGTTTTTAAGAAAAAGGCGGATAGTTCGTTTTTATAAACAAGATGCATAAGAGAGTTTTGCTTTCCTGTCCAATAATCTGTAACTGTTCATGTGGTGTTTCCCAATGAGTGACATCACAGCCAAGCCCTTTTTCCTTTCGGCGGTAGTAGCAACAGAATAAGTACTCCTAGGCCATATTTTGACGGTAGAAGAAGGATTGAACGTCTTTGATCGGGGCAAGGATGCTAGTCATCATCATCGTCATCGACAGCATAACATCAATGTTCAACGCCGATACTTCGCTGCCGTATGATGTGGAGGATGTCGGCGCCATGTGACGAGCAGATGCTGCACGCAAAACCGATGCAAGACGAACGGAGGCACCAGTCCTAAGTGCTGAGCCTACAAGAGGAGAGTTATTAATTGGGTGAGGAGAGGGGGAGGAAAAACTATGTGAAAGAGAAAGAAGGGAGGCGACAGCAGTAGTATGTTTTCGCTTACCCGCCATGCTGTATGCAGCAAGTAAGGCGACCTGGCTGATGGCACCACGCGACGGTCGATGTGGTATGATAATATTGTTAGTTGTAATTGTCATGGTTGTACGTGGGCTGCGATATGCCAGGGCGCCCACACCTAAACAGGGGGATGATTAGGGTCCTCAACGAAAGCCTTTGGCTTAAAAGCCTAACCGCAAGGCAGCGGTGTTTGGCGGAAAGTGGAAATGCATTACCATTTCTACGGAACAAGTCGCCACACATGTTTTAACCTCCAACCTGGAAAACCAGGAGACTGTGTTCGTCAGACCTATAGCCATTGACCAACCTGGTATGAGAGACTCTGTGAGAGTCGCGGGGACACCGCCCAGTATAGCTCAATGGGTCGCTGAGGTGCGCAAACCGGCACACGACGGTAAGATCCAGTCTATTCGTGACCGGAAGGATGCTATGCTGACCCATGAACGTGGTCGTGGAGTGAAAGGTAGGTAGAAGAAACGCCATCACAGACATAAAAATAATATTTAATAGTTGGACGAATCTGATGCAGATGGGATCGGAGGGACTATTTCTGGAAACGGAAGCTCAAGCCGCAAATTTTTTGACATGTGACCAGCTAAGATTATTAGATACGAACGGATGGGAAAATTTGAGATAGGGCCATCGTCAGTGAATATCTGGATGCGGACAGGGACTGTTGAGAGTAATTCTGATATGAATACTGTAAAAACGGTGGGAAGCAGCGTTGATGCCGCCCAAGCTAACTTGCAGGGGCCGATACCTTCGAATTTTCCAGTTGAGTTTATCAAAATATGGCGAGAAGGCTTTTATGCCACACTTCTTTGAAATTCAATGTAGAAAGGGGAGAGGATGAATATGTGCGAGCTAAAACTCTACCTTTGAATAGAGGGAGAAAAATGGGACTGTAAACGACGGTTACCCGGAAATTTGGGGAAATGGATCGATTGACTGAAGAAAGATGGGAGTTGGTGGACTACGAATACTGCAAATTGAAGCTGTGAAGTTAGAGGGACAGACAATGCCCAGTTTTTTTGTGTTTGGCCACGTGCGAATCATAAACAAGAGAACCGGCAACCCAACTTATGAGTTACGAACGGAAAGCTACAAATGACTCCTATGGGTTTGACCTTGATATTTCCCCGGTGGTTTGGTCAGCTGCCTAACTTCTCAAAGCCACAACGCCCAGTAACACAAGCTTAGCAACTACAGTACATCAGCATTCTCAGCACTACTCTACGGTGCATACTACTGATGAAATGTGTGAGTAGTGTTTCGTCACTGATCAACAGTGAAACTCAGAAGCACGCAGGTGCAAGTCCCCGGCTGCTACACGACCCACAAGTTCAATTATGGACCTTACCAACCGGAACGGTGCATTGACTGATTCATTATCAATGACCGAGATGATCGAGCAAAAAAATTCTGTTCAAAGACACGGTATCCTTTCCGAACGACTATCCTAGACACTGTGGTGCACAAAAGACCCAGCCAACTGAGTATATTCCTGTTCACATGGTTGTTGAAAACCCTTCGACAGTCCACAACCCATTTTGCCCTTTTTGGGGCTCATCTGGTAGGCGCAATCCCCGAGTTTCCGTCAACCTTATGTTCTAGTTGTACTCTCTTTAGAAGCAGGTGTATGCATGTATGTAACGTTCAACCAGTCACGTGATAAATTTGTCAAAAAGTTTATTCCGAAACTGCGTCGACGGTAGGTTAGTTACATTCAAGTCATTCCTGCGTAGAAAGAATCGATCTGTCTTTCACTTTTATAAAAACTCCGGGATATAAACTGGTCGCGCAAAGTTGAACGTCAGTGGGCGGGGAAGTGCACATATCCGACTGCGCAATTTGGCCTGTCGTGAAGACGAAAGGGACGTGTCTTAAAGACAGACAACCACGCGTTTTCATGTGAACGTACCAAGATTGCTTTTTTTGAACGCTCCGATACGTTTGGCTCAACAATACGAGACGCGGTTCACCTCCTGCGCTAGAAATTCCACTCCGGGTGCAAATATGTCTTTTTGACCTAAAATCTCATGCTGCATCCATGAAAAAAATACATAAATGCAACCAAGCTTTGGGTTGATATGTTATGTTAATTATACTAAAGGTTTCGAGTATGGCGACCGACAGCCATGCCTTATGAGAAATTTGAAGAGGAGGGAGGATAAAACCGCCACGGTGTGGAAAGACAAGTTGCGTACACATTTTTTCAAGACGGAAGATGGCTTGAACCAGCCAATGAAAAGATACGAGCGAAAGTCGTCGAAGCATAAATCCGCGATGTTAATTACTGGTCTGTCTGGGCCCGGATGTAGCCCATGTACAGAGGTTTCACTGCTGATAACAGGAAGCGACTAGAAAAATAACCAATAAATCTCAGGTGTCAGTGTCCTATGATATAGGCCAATACCCTACCTGACCGGAAGAATTCGTTCGGGTTACAGGCACGTGGTAACAGCTTATTGTGTTGGACTGAACTAATATCAACTCAACTCCCTTAACGTGTCTGAAACCTGGTCCTGGAATCCGCCAAGAATGACTGTGCTTCACACTGTGCTTTAAAGTTTGTTCTCGTTATCTTTTACTGAGCTGGGTACTACCGAATCGCATGCATCCCGATACATTCTTTCACTGATTCCTATTCAACCTCCCAATTTTACTCGAAAAATACGACAAAATGTTGAATTAAGTATGCCATTTAAATGTTACAATTTTGAAGGATCATCTCCAAAGTGAGTTGAAAGATTTTAGGAGCTACGGGTGTAACGGCGGATACTACTGATGAGGCATGTGAGTAGTATGTGGTTTTCTCCTAACTCCGCCTCGCCTCGCACCTTCATGGGGTTTATTGCGAAACCTGCGGAAATGCTTTGCAACCTTCGTTTACAACTGCGTGATAGTCAGTGAATATCCACGAAAGTTTAAGGAAACTTGTGAAGATGTTCAGTTTATAAAGCAAGGTGCGTATGAGATGTTTACTTTCATGTCCAACAGTTTGTAACTTTTTGGTTGGTGCTCGCTGATAAGCGACTCTGCGGGTTGCTCATCCGGATTGAAGATACCGGTGACAACACAGTGGTATTGCTCAATGCAACCGTTCGACTTTTTGACCACCGAAGGAGCAAACGGTCCAGCACTTTATCAAGTTAGCTGGCCTCACATCGGTAACCGTATTTGCTTCAACATACTACGAGACACCCACCAAAACGATTATTTTTCTTGGTTGTCAAGTTTTTTAAAAACATGATCACTTTGAAACCAAGATTTCTCACAAACCAATCCTGTCAGGGCTTGATGATTCGCACACCAATTCACCGAACGAATAAGATATATAACAACATAACGTAATAAAACAAGATTACTTGTATTACCAAACACTGAGAAGCAATGGGTATTCAACAGTTTTCATCAGACATACGATTCATCTAGACACAGAACCAGATGACAACCCACAGATTCCGTACCGGCTGTTCACAAGTGAACGCTTCCATTACGCGCCCTCCCTCTTCAACATCCGCACCCCTCTACAAACGAGCAGTACACCAGAGACAACTGGTTCGCATGAAAGAACCGCCTAATCCCGATGACCGAACCAACTTCGTCTACATGATTGACTATATCGGCATTTACATTGAGCGAATGAGCAGATAATTCAATGTTTGAATCAGCAAACATACATCACACTGCAGGGAAGTGGATGATAAGGAACCTGATTCAGCTATCACCTTTCACGTGTTAGCTAAGGGCCATCAGGTCAACTTTTTTAACGTGCATATAATGCAGTAAAATCTCGTGCAGCTTTCGCGCGAAGGCAGGTCTGATAGTTTGAGCTATACACTCATCTGCACAGTGAATCTGTTTTGACACGAAAACCCAGCTAGACCTCGTGTTCACGGTGTTTTTCAGCAACCCAATGAGTAGTATGTCCAACCAGGGCCTGAAAGTCTTGATTTATTTCCCACTTGGTACGGCCTACCTGAGCACTCGGAAGCGAATCAAACACGTGACACGACCACTCGGTCCCAAGATCAGGTGTAAAGCGCACAATGCAAGGCACACATGAATTTCACACCACTCACAACCCATTTGACGGTCCAGTCCCGACAGTTTTGATGTCTGTCATTTATAAAGGCCACCCTCGGCGGTCCGAACTGCGAACGGTTTTATTCAACCTTCCCAGTACAACTCTTTCAGAATGGAGATTGGGAAAGACTGGCGTATCGTTGGTTCCGTGTTATCCGGGCCTGTACTAAAACTGGGTTTTTACGTCTCCGACCATTTTCACAAAATTAGTCGAGGACAAATACTTGTTGTCTTTGTACGTACATAAAACAGTGGGTTGTGTTTCGCCGGAAATTCCCACGCCTAAATTACATTAAGAAGCCTAATCATATGTATGTTACGTATATACATGTATCGCGATATCTCGAATATCGTAGCAACTGAAACATAGGACGGTCTGATGTAGCACCTTCAGTTGCCTGGAAACATCACAAACGAGAGATTCAGTTGGGTTCCAGGTGAGTCTCTCGCAAAGACCAAATTTGTTTGCAAATGAGTGTGTAGTTCGCTAATTTCGTGCAATTTGGTTTCAAGTCAAACATAATGTTGACGGAAACTCGGAGACAGCGCCTGCCTGATGAGCCCCAAGAAGGGCGAAACCAGTCGTGGGCTTTCGAAGGATTTTCAGCAACCTCATGAGTAGTGCATCATGTACATACTAATGTTATCTCATTGTAATTCTTTTTCCTCAGCGATATGGAAGACACCGAACAACTCGCCTTGATAGCTATGAAAGTGAGTCAGACATTGCTATTCTGCTTCACTTATCATGATAATCACGCACTTCAACAAACAAACGTCTCTGTATTCCTCCAGAATTTTTCCAATGGAGTTCTTAAATTTCGAACACACTTCTTCAGCGTTATCAAGATCACCGAAAGCAGTTTAGAGCAGTTTCAAGTACTTTACAGTTTTGATTGTTAGGTACATAAACATGCCCCCCAACCGTCGGTGTCTCCGACGCGTTAGCTGGGTCTGGTGCAAACACTGTATTTGCAATGCCGAAGTACGCCACAAGTTTTGGAAAGAGGAACAGTCCCATGGCAGATGAGTTATTCACATTTCATAGGTTAGGACATGTATTCCTCATGCCATAGGGCCGTCTTCCTCACAAAGATCCTTTCACCAAGCCCTGTACTGAGTGGGGGCGACAAAGAGGTGGAAATTCTACGACTCGGCAAGAAATTCTGAAAAGACTAAACAACAGACGGATCGACAGCTATCACCACCCTAGATGCGAACCCTGGGACCCAACTAATGAATGGTTAATGACACTGGTAGCGTAACGTCCGTGGATCAAATCTACCTCCCGAACTAACTTGTCATATCATCGCCTCCAGCAAACTCTAAGCCCCTTGCTGTCCCATTTTACGGTGACCGAAACTGTAGCAGGTGAGAGTGCCGTACCCTCGGTACATAGTTAGACTGTCTGATCTCTCAGAAGTAAGGATGCTCACTCAAAACTGTGCCAGTGTGATCGAGTATTGAACCCATTTTCGGTATTTCGAAGTACTTCTGTTTCTCGAGACACACTCATGATTTACGTCCTACATGTAATAATCTCTGCTTGTCCCAAAGAGCTATAGACGACCTGTCTCATTGGATTCCAACGAATGATTTCCAGCGGGAATCCTCACTGTCGATTTCTTCATAGGTGGATATACTTAGCTTAAATCCACATTACAGCCAGTTCCGATAGAACTGACACAAACTGGTTGGTCCGAAGCACGAGAACTGTACAGCATCTTGTTATTCATATAGCAAAAAGTATCGTCTTTACATTTAGAGAAAGAGGATGATAGCTTGGCATGAATGATGAATCATAACAGAAAACTGACGGGTCCGACTAGATGGAATTGCTATGTAGATGGACTATCCAGAGGGCTTACTTTATGAACCATACAAGCGAGTGTATTGAACCGAGAATTGTCTTTTATAACTGACAACTGACCAATCCCTCGTTCGTTCATTTACCCAGGAATCTGAACGTCTGTTTTCCGAAGCCGGCTTCTTATTGCCATCAATAACGGCCGCCGGTTGTAATCAACAGGTGATTGTCCAACCATCTCAGGGTTCGCCCTTCAAACACAATCTGAATCAGACTGCAGCAAAGCACTTTCAGTCACGCTTCGCCAACCTACCACTATACCAGGGATATGGACTGATTGGACAACAGGTAAGAATGGAGAAGTTGCACATTGCCAGATGAGTTGGTCATTGTCTTCTCTTCCCTGTTTTTTCACTTTCTCTGTGAATGCATTCATAACGCGTTGGAGGGAGAATTGTTAGACAGGCTGAGGGGATCATTTGGTACCACTTTCTGGAAAAATACACAGGCTTTGGGGTTCAACAGTATGGTGTAGTCTTTACGTAAGCGCGCGGGACCACCAGATGAGTAAGACGAGAGAATATTAACTTATAGATGTTCCTATCCACAAAGTAAAGCAAATATTTCACATTTCACGGTGTTCCAAGGTACCTAGCTTTATGGTGTAAAAATCTGTGGTTCAACCTGGGAAACCACATTGCGCTGGCTCCTCGAACGACGACTTCTCAGATGGAACTTTTTTCCGTCTTGTGAAGCTCAATCCGTCACCTTGTCGTGGTGACCGTGCCTGAGTGCCGCAATGCTCCTCTGGGCTACACTGGTCAGAACTTCGTTCCACAGTGTGCAACCTTGCCAACGGATAGCAGCCGTTGAAGAACGGCGAGTCTCTATAATAAGGGACGGGACCGCCCGTATTACGAGGTGATCTGGAGGCAAAGTAGTACTACCTTAAATGCTAGAAATGCTTGGGCAGTGAGGTGATCCCTCCAGGCGCCTAGCATTATTCATGATCCTGCCTTCCCCCAGGAGCGACGGGTTAAGAAATTTCGGCAATAGAAGGCGCACCCAAAGGTTGACGTTTGGTTTAAAGGCCA